>CAKNXH010000217.1:313067-357650 GCA_932178445.1 Andricus quercusramuli | reverse complement strand
AGACATTTTGTTATGATTTTTTACGGAAGGAGGGAGGGGGTCCTTCACTCATGTACGTAATTTTTGCAAATTCGCAAAAACTTTCTCTTGTAGATTATCTTATTAGTTATAAATTTTATTATTCAGTTGAAAATTTAACAATTTTCTTAAAAAAACATGTTTTGTTTTGCAAATTTCATTGTTCTGTTAAAAATTCAACTTTTTTTGTATAATAATAACCTTTTCTTTAAAATTCATATTTTGCTCCTGATAAGTCAACTGAAATCTTTTTTGGATGAAAAATATTTTTTATGATAATTTGTCTTTTTAATTTAAAAGTTCATCTTTTTTTAGTAGAAATATTGCATCTTTCTGGGATAAAATGCCACTGTTTTGTTGAAAATTCAACTATTTCCTAGAAGATTTACTTTTTGTTCGAAATTTGTGTTATTCTGTAAAAAGGTCTATTGAAATCCTTTTGGATGAAAATTCAACTCTTTTTTTTTTAAATTTGTCTTTTTGATTTAAAAATTCACATTTTAGTGGAATTTTCATTAAATTTTGTTTAATGTTGGAAAAATGGTTGGAAATTTGACAATCTTGTTAAAAAGTCGTTCTTTTTGGTTGAAAATTCGACTACTTAGCAGAAAATTAACTCATAGTTTACAATTCTTATTTTAGTGTTGGAGAGTGAACTGGAATCTTCTTTGGATGAAAATTTAACTATTTTTTTTTCAATTAATCGGTTTTAAAAGAAATATTTCATCTTTCTTGGATACAAATGCAACCGTTTGGTTCAAAATTCAACAATTTTGTTGAAGAGTCATACTTTTTGGTTGAAAATGGTGCTGTTTTGTTGAAAATTTATCTATTATTATATTACTATTATTTTACATTTAACTATTTTATAGAAAATTGACTTTTTGGTCAAATTCAATAATTTAGTGTTGAAAAGGGAACTAGAATCTTTTCCGGAAGAAAAATTCGTCTTTTTGGATGGAAAATTAAATTTTGTTCGCAGAAACGTCTTTTTTGTTCGAAAATTCATATTTCGATCTTGAAAAGTCAACTGGAATCTCTTTTGCATGAATATTCAACTATATTTTCAAAATTTATTTTCTTTACAAATCAAAAATCCTCTGTTTTATGAGAAATTTCATCTTCTTTGGATAAAAATGCATTTATTGAGCAGATAATTCATGAATTTTGTTAACAAGTCATCCTTCTTGGGTAAAAATTCGTCTTTTTGGATTGAAAATTCAATTTTTTTCGTAGAAACTTATTTCTTGGCTGAAAATTCATATTTTGATCGCGAAAAGTCAACTAAAATCTTTTTTAACAGGAAATTCAAAAAAAATTTTTTTCAATTTATCTTTTTGATTTATAAATTTATCCGCTCTGGTAGAAATTTCTTTTTTTTCATGTTAAGAAATCATTTTTTTCAAAAAGAGATATTTTTAGTTGAAACTAAAAATGTAACTTTTCCATTTTTTAAGATTGATCTTTTTTAGTTGAAAATTCTTCTTTTTCGGTAAAAAAAAATAATTTGTTTAGTTTGAAATTTAATTTTTGTTGGGTAAAAATTGATCAGTTTCGTGGAGAAATAATTTTTTGCTGAAATCATATTTTTTGTTTATAAGTTCAATTTTTGTAGAGAAAATTCGTCTTTTGGCTTGAAGGTTCAACAATTTAGGTAAAAGTTTCTTTCTTCAGTGAAAAGTCTTTAGATATTTGTTGAAAATTCATCTTTTTGGTTCTGAAAAACTTTTTTTTTTATATATTTCATGTTTTTTGATTGAAATATAAACTGTGACACTTTTTATTGGGAATTTATATTTTGAGGTCGGAAATTCAACTACTATGTTAAAAATTCAACTATTTTGTTGAAAATTCAAGTACTTTGTTAAAAAGCCATCTTTAATAGTAGAAAAGACATTATTTTGTTCAAAATAAATGAATCAATTAAAAAAATGTTAATTTGTATCTGAAATACAAAAAACACAAAAACACTGGGTTCGATTGTTCATTAACAATTGTTATGAATAGTGTAAATATTCCCTTTTTTGGACAACAAAGATTATTTTCTTGTTGATTGGCACCAGAAATTTGCAATTTTCAATCGATTATTGCTAACGACCTAATGTTGAAATTCGTCATTTTGCACGCTTTTTTTTCGTACGGATAAATTCTTCAAAATAGCGTTGAAGTTTTTCATCTTAAAAAAGTGCATCGTATTGTTTATTGCTACTTGAGAAACAAAAAAAACCGCTCTCAACAGTTATATTAAGCAATATAAATATTGTTTTTTTCGGATTGATCGAAAATCTTTTTTTCGGCTTTATCGAAAAAAGTGAAGTAACCTTTTTCACTCAGAAGGTGCCAATCAACCAGAAAATAATTTTTGCTATCTGAAAAAAAGGAATATTTATACTGTTCATAAAAATGGTTAATTAACAATTAAACCCAAGATTTTTATAAGAAATACCCAAGATATTCTTGTTTGGGGTATTGAATGGAACATTGTTCGATAGGGACCCAGTGACCTTTTTAGCCTATCTAACTTTCCGTCTTTCCATCACTAGTGAATAGGTTACCGAGATATACGTACCTATCAACTTGTTCGATTCACTTATTATTTAATACAATGCAGACCTTTTAATTGTAATATTGATGCTTCACATTTCAATTTTCTTTAATTTGAAGAATTTAGAATTGAAAACTTGATTTTGATTTCCAAAATCATCAATGTCTAAGATCTTTCAATTATATACGCCTTTAATGTTAAAGAGCTTACAATTGTAAATTTTCAAAATTTAATAATTTTGAATTGCAAATCATGGAAATTGAACAATTTTCAACTGTAAATGTTCGAAATTGAACTATGAAAAATAATATTCCAAATTATATTCATTTGAAATATAAATCTTGAACGTTGCAAAAACTTTTATTCTATATTTTCAAATTCCAAAGATTTCAATTTTAACTCTTTAAAATATATTAAAAATTTAATACCTCTCAATTTTGATGACTTGAACAAAAAATTTGACTTTCAATTTATAAACTTATAAAATTAAAGAATGCTTTCAAAGAAAAATTAAATAATTGAATCATGCAAATCATATAATTTGGAATTCTATCTTTTTGAAATTCAAGAATTTCCAATTGTAACTTTTCAAAATTGCAGAGCTTCAAATTGCAAATTTTTACAATTGACGAGTTTTGAATTTTTACAATTTGGAACTCAAAATTGCCCAATTTGTAGTTTTAAAAATACAAATTCTGTAATTTTTAAGATTTACATTCGCAAGTTCTTCAATTTGGATGACTTAGAATTGTAAACTTCACTGTTCATCTTTAAAATCATCCAAGTTTGAGAATATTTATTTGTATATTATTAAAGCTGGATAGGTTTTTATTTTGATAATATATAATTCAAAATTATTCAAATTTTTAGTTGAAGAATTGAAAATGTTTGTAATACTTCTTATTTACATTCGAAATTTCTTCCATGTGGAAGATTTAAAATTTAAAACGTGACTTTTGATCTTCAAAATGATAATAATTTAAGAATTTTTATTTATACATTTAAGAAATTAAGAAGTCTTCAACTGCGAATCTTCAAAATAATAAAAACAGTAATCAAAACTATAATCATCTCAAATTGCACACATTGAAAATTGAAGGATCTTCAGCTGAAAATCTTCAAGGCAGACCTATTTTAAAAAGATGTTCAAAATTTTATGATTTAAAACCATAAATATTCAAAAATAAACAAGTTGGCTAATTTTTATAAATAAACATCTTCAAAATGAATAAGTATCGGAAATGGAAATCATCAGTTAGCCTTAGAATCCCAGATCTTAATAATACATATCACTGAAAGCCGATTGCAATTAAAATTAAAGGTAGCAATTTTAATATTTATTTTTAAATAATTATCATATTTTATAGAACTTAAAATAGAAGCATATATTTTCATTTGGTAGGCAATCAAAATAAGAAACGCGCAATAGGCGCGCGTAGGCTCCCTGTTTTTGCTACTAAATCAATAATTGTTTTCAGAAACCGATAAATGTTTTTCGGTAAGACCGTACCGAGGCAATTACACAGGATCGATAAATCGGTTCATAAGGTTGTAAAACGACGATCGTGAAAGTTTTAAATTCCACAAATATGATCGATCACATATACTCGCGTTCACAGAATTTTCTCCTGCTTCTCATATACTGTAATCAATTTTTCACAATCTCCGGATATGCATTACACTTGTGAGATAATCATCACTTTAATAATTACCGTATCATATACCGCAGGGAAACAAACTCAACCATCAGCCCAAACCTGTCAGTCTGATGAATTAATTATGACGGAACGAGAAAATATTGCTGTTTCGATAAAAACATAAACGACATTGGAGATGCCATAAAGATTTCAAGAGTATAAACGATTTTTATCACTCGAGCTTATAATCGATTTAATCAAAAATGGTATGTGAAAAACGACTTTCTTTTTCGAGTCAACCTATGTATCACGCACGGAAAAAAATGTATAGTTCAAACATAAGAATACTGAAAAATCAAATCATCAAAACCAAAATATATTTGGAAAAAAAATTTTCAAGCCAAAAAGACGAATATTTTCGAAAACAGTTGAATTTTCAACACAGAAGATAATTTCCAACCAAGAAAAATTAAACTTTAACGAAGAACACTTTTCTATCATAAAATATGAACTATAACCCAAATGGTCGACTTTGAAACAAAGGAGATCAAAACTCAACTAGTAACTGTTGGATTTACAAAGCAAAAAGGCGATTTTTTCAAAAACCTGTTAACTTTATAACAAAAAAATTCACTTTCAACGAAGAAAGATGACTTTTCTGTCATAAAATATGCATTTTCTACCGAAAAAAAACAACTAATCTTCAACCATCAAAATTAAAGTAAGAAGAAATGAAATTCTAACAATATAGTTGAGTCCTCAATCGAATAGATAAATTATCAATCAGGAAAGGCGAATTTCAAAGGCTGCGGCTAGTCGCTCCGAAAAATTCGGGACGACGAATTTTAAAACCAATTTGAAACTCAAATTATCATAACCAGAAAACAAAAATTTAAAGCCAATGGCTGAATTTTCAACTAAAAAATATAATTTAAAAAAAAAATTAAAATTGTCTTTTCAGTTTAAATAATTTATTTTCTACAAAAAAAGACGGTGCAATTCCGTCACCTACTACGGTCCCTGTACGCATGTACGGTCTCGCCCGCGTTTATTGGCTGACCAATTGAAAAGAGGCCTGAAGAGCGGGAGGCCCTAGTTGGTTTGAATTAAGTATTTTAGCATGACGTCATGGTATAGAATGTATTTTCTCAGACATGGTCCGTTCTGTTGCTAATTGACGACCTTTCAGTGTCACGAAATAAAATAAAATATCTAAAATTTCAGGTTGGTATATCAGATCGGGTACTCCAACCTCAAATTTCGGATAGTTGATTGTATTCCGTGAAACCAAAAGGTGTTCAACCGATAGAAGGATGGAAGACAATTGCGCAAATGTAGTCTACAACTGAAAAATATTATTATTCAGACCTTTATCACTAACTTTCATGTTTAGAATATTATCTACAAAAAGGCGTATGCAGTCACATGTCAAGATCTACCAAATAAACTAATCTTCCTGACATTGGCACTTATTCTAGCGAAATATTTGAGTCGTTTTTTGATTATATTATATTATATTGATTTTTTGTTGTTGAATTATACAATTTTAAGGACATGTTATATTTGACACGTCGTTCGCCAATAAAAACACTTGAAAAACACAGACATGCATGCAGTAATGCTAACGAACAGCGACTTTTTCAACTGCGCATGTGCCAAAAAGCGCGGGTCTATGCAAAATGACGAAGTATAAAATTGTAAAATTACATCAATAAAAAATTATTATATTCAAAGAAATAAGCTATTTCGTATGTATGTATACCATTAAGCCATTTCCCTTTCGGGGTAGGCGTGACACTACTCGATTCGGGTAGTGTTTCTTGGTGGATAGTTTCTTGTAGTAAATAACTACAAGTATGGGCTCACCACACCCAGGACTAGCCAACAGCACGCAGTAGTATTATTCCCGAACGGTCACCCATCCAAGTACTAACCGCGCCCAAAACTGTTCAACTTCAGTGATCTAACGAGAACTGGTTTTTCCAGCGTGATATGGCCCTTGGCCATACCATTTAATTTAATTTGTTTTGAATATTTACCTGTATTATTGTTGATAGTATTTATTGATTTTAAATAGGTCCGCGCTTTTTGGTACATGCGCAGTTGAAAAAGTTGCTTACAGCGCGAGAATCGAAACAGGGCCAGCGAAGCCAATGAATGTCGCTTGACAAAAATAACCTGACGACTCGCGGTAGAGGTGGGGCCCCTCCAACATTGAAATTCTCAAATCTTTACGTTTCGTTATCCTTAAAATCGGCAAGACTTCACTGCATTTGAATTTTCAACTTATAAAGGGTAAATTTCCAACAAAAAATCGAATATTTAAATTTGCAGATAAAAAATTAATTTTCAACAAAAAAAACACAAGTTTTGAAGCAAAAATCTGCCAGCTGCGGGGGTATATTGTCATCACACGCTTGGCTCGTAGCTCACTTCACTAGAAATCATGATTTCTCAATGGGAAAGTTAATTATCTACCAAGTAGTTAATTTTTGTAAAAATAGTATAATTTCAAACCAAATGGTTGAATTTTCAAGCCGAAAAGACGATTTTTCTACAAAACAGTGTATTTTCGACCCGATAAAATGAATTTTCAATCAAAGAGTTCATTTACAAACCGACAATTGACTTTTAAACCCGGAAATATGAATTCTCAAGAAAACATACTTACATTTTTTTCAAATTAATTCTTAACCGAAAAGTAGCAGTATTTTTAACAGAACAGTTGAATTTTGAACCAAAGAGAAGAATCTTCAATAACAAAAAATAAAATTTTTACAAAGTAGTTAAACATTCAACCAAGTAGTCAAATTTTTCACCAAAAATATTACTTTCCAACAAAATGGTATCAAAATAGTAGCAAGCGGAAAAACTAGAAAAATGGTGAGTTTCTTGAGAACAGAGAAATAAATGAGAAATCTTTTTAAAAAAGTGGAAAAGAAGAAAATATGAGAAAGAATGTGAAGCCTGCAATATGAATGTGATTTTTGAAATTATTAAGTAATTATTTAACTTTACCGTTGAAAGGCCATCTATTAATTATTTATAATTTTATCGTCCAAATAAAATTATGATGAATTTCCTATTTTAAATCTTTGGCCAATACCCTCGGTTCGTTTCCAACGATATTCGTGGCCGAATCTAGAATAAATGTCGTTGGTTAAGCTATAAATTTTTTTCTGCGCGAAATTCAATTGGATCTCAAACGCCAATTGCTGAAGAAACATTGGTCAGTTTAGTCACCTAATCACACATAAGTTAATTATGTTTGCTCTCTAGTAGTGCTGTTTGATTTGAAAAATCTTGTGCTAACGAGACGTGATTAGATTCATATACAAAAGAAAAATGATAAACACAATTTTTGTAAGTAATTTATTTAATTATATCCAAGTTAAATCAGACTTATAATTTAAAAAGAAACTTTTTCAATTTTTTAAACCAGATTTTGCTTTTGATAACGAATGTGCTGGCTGGCAATACTCAGCATAATACATCAAGGGAAAAGGAATCTGATGCTGAGAACATCAAAAATGATAAAAAATTTGCAAAAAATATAACATCAAAAATAAGTAAGAACCGTCTATTGATGAGTCACATTTTACTGAGGAATTCGTTGAACGCAAATTCTACAAATGAAGATTTCTTCAAAGGTTTATATTATTTATTTATTATTTGCAGGAATCACAGCGGTTGAGTAGTTCACTTCCAAAAAAAATTTTATATCATACATATATCTTGCGAATATTGAAAAAAAGTTTTCTATTATTCATTTTTCTGTTAAAATTTTTTGTCTACCGATAACAATACATAAGAAAAAATTAAAGAAGATCGATTGAAAAATAGACGAACAGAATTGAAGTAGATAGATTTTGATTTCTTATTCACATAAAGTGCCGGGCTTATTCTTTATAAGTACAGATTCCTGAGTTGTTCCGAATATTTTTTTATAAGTAAGCTAAAAGCAATACTTTGAAAAACACAACAATAAATATTTGAAAAACTGAATTTTTCTGTTTTGGTTTCTTCAAACGTTCAAATTTGATTCTAATGTATTTTTGTCAGTTAAAAGCTATCGGGTGTTCAAAAAAAATTTTTTTTCTGAGCTAAAAAATATTGTATTTTGAAAAAACATCAATTAATTTTTTTTCATTGTTATTATATTATTCACGAGAAGAACAAAATTATGAAGAAAACAATTTTTTTTAAATATGCATTTCGCTAACCTGTTTGCTAACTCAATTGTAGGGGCCTAATATATACTCTAGATTTTTGATATTATTTCCGATTTTTACCATTTTGTTCCACACGTATTTAAAAACTATTAAAACTGAACCAAAAATTCACATTTATCTGTCGCAGGCTTCACAGTCTTTCCTTTATTACCCTCTTATAATTATTTTCTTACTAATAATTACTATTAATTATTACTTTCTTGACTGAAAAATCTTTTTTAGTTAAAAATTCAAGCGTTTGGTTACAAATTAATCTGGTTTGGTTGAGGATTTAACTAAAACTGGTATTTTTTGGATAAGTTCAACTATTATTAATTTCAAATTAAAATATTATTTTGATTAAATATCAACTATTAAATTTTTTGTTAAGAATTCATCCTTTTGGGTTGAAAATTCCACTATTTGGTTAAAAATTAACTTTTCTGTTGAGAATTCACATTTTCGGATTAAAAATTCAACTGTTTTGTAGAATATACACATTTTTACTTGCAAATTCAACAATTTGGTTGAAAAACTAACTATTTATTTGAAAATTCCTATGTTTTGGATGAATTAAACTGTTTTTCATTTAAAATTAAAATCTTTTCTGATTGAAATATCAACTATTACATTTTTTGTTGAGAATTAACATTTTTTGGTTGAAAAATTAAATTACTTTGTTCAAAGTTGAATCAGTTTGTTAGCAATATATTTGTGTGGTTGCAAATTCATCACTTCAGTTTAAAATTATTTTCAGTGGTTGGTAATTCATCAATTTTGGTAGAAGCTTAATTTTCTGATATGAAAATTCATCTTTTTGGGTACGAATTCATCTATTTTGTTGAGGATGCAATATTTCCACTTGAAATATTGGAATTTTAAGCGTTTTGAATTGAACTTAATATTAGCAACTACATGAATTCCATTTGGAACAATTTATTTTTCCATTTTCGCGACGAATCTCCTTATATTTCCTGTCTTTAAACCATTTTTGCCTGTGGAAAATGTTTTTAATTTGCAACTAAAGAATCGATTTGCTTTCGGAATTAGTTTTTCGATATAAAATTATCAAATATATCGTTTAGGAAATATTTGAAATTAAATTTATCCAAAATTCAAGAAGAATCTCTTTCAAAGCCTCTTGTTTTTTCATGTCTTGAGTTTCTGTTCATGGCTATTGAAAAGAAAGAATCGAATGCTTGTAAAAATGAGGAAAAGGTGAAAAATGGATCAAAATTCTCGAGATTAGATTTCTTAGGGGGATTTTTTAATTTCGATGGGAAACATGAGGTTAGGTTAAGAAGGGGACAGGCTGTGATTTCTGTTATTATATTCCATTTTGATACTATACTAATGATAAATAAATAATCATTTTATTTCCGAAATTTTTTAAGAAAGGTACCAGCTCATAGACGATATAATGAAATCAAGATCACAAGATACGAAAAAAAATTTCAACGACGGTGAATCTGAATCAAAAATTCCACACCTGATATCAAAATACGCAGTACTAAATCCATTGCAAAAACCAATTTATCCACCAAATGTCTTTCAACGAGTAATTCCAATGCCGATGTCACGTCCATTTGCGACGAATTATCCGCTTGGAGGTAATATATTATATAGGAGACCTCCTCTATGTTTTATAAATCCTCTTAATTATCCCAATATATGTTGAATTAATTATAATGTATGCGTAAGAATTTATTCTGTTAGATATATAAGAAATTTGGTGTGCTAACTCATGGAAATAGTTTGACCAAATCTTGTTTATAGTAGAATAATAAATGATATACGTGCTCTATTTATTTTTATATACCATGTGAAAACAAATACAATTATCACACGGAGCGACCCAAGGACGAAAGCCTTCCATATTTTCCCCGGAAGTGTCTTGGCATTTCGTTGACACGAAGGAATGCTTCTCAGCCTTCGAACCAGTGAAAGCTTGGCATATCAGAGAGCACCGATCATCAGAAAGAACAGCTCAGCAGAATGTTCTAGGTGAAATTTTCGCAACTTCCTTATAAAGTCTTTTTCATCTGTTTCGTTTCATTCTGCTTAATTGTGATGTTTTTGTAAAATGGTGCAGAAATTTCGATAACGAACATAGTTCTTTTCTCGAAGTCACACAATACTATGTCAGAGCTCGAATGCGCGACAGAGAAATTTTTTTTAGAATATGTAGTTACAGTATATTCAGCACTTGTCATTTTCAACAATTGACTCTATTTACTTAGAAGCGTTCAGCGGAGCGGTATCAGGGCTAATGCCGTAAGAGTGACAAAAATGCTGCTATAGCACTCTAGTGTAGCATTGTGCCTGTAGATATACGTCGTTCTCGCATGAGTTGGACAACTAGATAGTACGTACCCCAGGTGCTCGGAGTGTGCATGAAACGCTTTGCAGCTATCATCGGGAATGTCTTGGCTCAAAATGTGGCGACGATATGCTAAAGTGAGAATGACACCGTCTTGATGACCCCAAATGAAATCCTCTGTACTCAACTTTAATCCGAGTGACTTGAGGAAAGTGAACGTTAGCTCATACGACATCGACTGATCCTTCACATTTCTGTAGAAGATGCCGTGCATCTTCTCGTCGATAAGCTGTTCGCGGAAGTTTTTCTTCTGTGCTTTCTTGATCCGAGCCTTCAGGAGTGAGTGTTCGAGATGGTTTGATGCATTGTACTCACCCCTGATATTGAAGTCGAGGCCAAGTGTTTCAGTAGCCTCCTCCGCTTGTATAGAAACGCTCCTTTGCCCACTCCTTCGTCTTTCCTGACCAATCTAAGAGGAGGGTCTCATCCACTTTCGACTATATGTGCTGTATCTTGAACATTAATGTTTTGAAGACATTCGAGATTCAGTATTCCGCGACCACGTTGACGGGATGAAATGTTAAGTTGCGGAACAGACGACTTGAGTGCATGGTTTTGTTCATAGGCATAACCTTTCGTGACCCGGTATCAAGCGATCTGAGTTTGTCCTTCGAACATGAAACCACTTTAAATGAATAGAATACTACCGGGATGGCAAGCATGTTTGCTGCAGATACTTTGTTCCTCACCGACAGTTCGAAAGACCATCGGATAAGACGTTTTTATCTGCATCGAAGAGTATCCTTTATAGATTTTACGACCAGGCACACTAACGATGGCACGCTTAGGTACATATAGGTCTCTCCAGCACCAAGGATTTGAATAGCGCTTCTGTTGACGATCTCAAGATTTTCGGGGATGCCATTGAATTTTCCTCAATTAAAATTAACCTTGACACATTTTTCTAACCTAAACTCCATTCCAATATCCTGAATGTACTTCTCGATATTACCCAGAGCTAGATATATTTGCTCTTTATTTTCAGCATCGGTCTTAAGATCATCCATGTAAGATACATGAGTAACCTTATGCTTTCGATATCCGGGTTTTCCGCAGAAGTATCTTTCGGAATGACAGAATGTGATAGATAGTGGCAATAATGTGAGGCAAAAGAAGAGAGGGCTCATGGTGTTGCCCTCAAAGACACCTCTCTGAATAGTGACGTTGTTAGTTGTCACACGAGGTCTGGTTTTCCAAAGCGTCATCAATCTTTCTATGCAGCTCACGGTATGTGGATGAACCTTTGAGCTTTTCAACAGATAGATAATAAGCCTATGGGAGATCGAATCGGAAGCTTTCCAGTAGTCAATCCAAGCCATCGATAGGCAGCGCTGTGAGGTGATTTCCGACTATAAAGAAATGTATATTTAATTAAGAAAATGTGCTTGTAATAAATTCTCGAAGGCACGTATAAGGTTTAAATTTAAGAGAATTTCGCTCTAGAATTATTTATTTCCAACTCATCAGAAGAATGATCGATGAGCGTACGATAATGAAATTAATGAGAGTGGAGAATGAGTAAGGAATATACAAAAAAATCGCCGAGAGTTGCCTTCTTCTCTCTGTATCACTCATCCAGTAATGACCTATTGTTTGTTTATATTTTGAAATTTTAACGTGTGCCAAAGCTTAGGCTTATATGGAATGAATGTGTTTGTGAACGACACATTTTGAGTGAGCAACAAATCGTCTGACCTAAAGGTATTTATATCAATTCATTAAATGATCGATCACTGTTGATTGCGACAGAACAAGTGTAAAAAATGGAATAGATTGTAAAACGGGTGGAATCAATTATGTTTCAGTGTAGCATTATTTTGGAACATAATTTCCTTTCTGAAGATTTCTGCCAACTATTGTTATCAATAAAGTGGATGAATAGTGGAAGCCTAAGAAATTTGATATTGCTCACTCAAAGTTCGAAAGATTTTCTTGTTTCCTCTTAGCCGTATATCGGATTTGAATCTCAGCGTTATGCCACACCTCTGCGGTCTTATTCGACTGATCGATGTGTAGAAAATTCTCCGGACCAATACAAGTCCACGAATCATCCGTCAATAACATCGTCTTCCGGTATACTCTTGATCTTCATTTCAAATTGATTCATGTGTTCTTTGATAAAGTGGAATTTGTAGGCTGAATGATTTTTGAATGCATAGTGACTTTTATGAATATTCTTAATTTCGGCGCTTTGTTTTACCTTGCAATCATATGTCTTCATTCATTCACAGATCTCTCTTTAAGTTATTATCACATGAATTTCAATTTTTTGGCACAAATTTCAAGTCTGTCGGTCACTAACGATATTAACAAATCGAATTAGAATGTTGGGATAAAAGAATCGCTGCAGCTGATAGAGTCCTGCGTCTTTGCAGACACATCTATCGATGTGCAGGTTCACCCGAAATCCTGCTACGCCTTTCTTTGAGCCGCGTTGTTTTTGCCACACAGCTCCGATCGTCCAAACAATCCTATCATCTAGGATAGTTGCGAACATTTTTTACAGCGTATTCAGATAAGTTATTGGCCTGTAATTCTTAGGGTCAACTGATTTTCTCATCTTCGACAGGAGCACTGTGCGTGCTTCCAACAGCCACTTCCGAATAGGCTCTTTCAACTTTAGATATATGGTGAATATGTGGGACATATACTGGTGGGTTAAATGAAACAGGTGGGCATTCCTTCTCAGGTGTCATGAAGGCACTACACAGCTCCTTGAAACTATTCAAGTTTTTTGTGTCTTCATTCATTGGATACTCGGTTTTGTTGACTTTTCTCCAAAATGCTTTGACCTCATCTGGTTTGGGCGGATACTCGACAGGAACTGGATGGTCTCGGAAGATTCGAGGTGGGTCAGAGAAAAACTGTTCATTTCCTCTACCCTACATTCCCTTCAATCTAGACTTCTAATAGCGTAAGATAGTATCGAAATTCTGTCAAAAATATGCTGCCTGATGGTCAGCAGCTTTGACTTGTTGAGTGTGTGATGGCGGATACGCAGTTCGCGCGCAAACTGTCAGACCCTGGCAGTAAATTTTCTGTCAATTGTTATGTAGTCAATCACACACTGAATGCGAGACGCGTATTGTCTTGCTCAGCCTATCTTTGTGCTGAGTTGACGCATTCGTCTTTTGGTCTTATGCTCAGCAATTGTTTTTGTTTTACGGTTTGCATTCGCCAAAGTTTTTGCTGCACCATGCATACTGCAATTCATGGTGAAGAGTTCAGATTCATCGAAAAATCTCTACGAGGCGCGTCATCCAGTTAAACCAGTTCTTTCGGCTTGAAAGAAAGTTGGATGTTGATGTTTGCCCTTATCATAAAGCATCGCTCTTCCTCTGTTGGATGCCCGCTCGCAGTTGGTATCAGTGTCGCCTCTTATTCTCTGTTGCCAAATAGTTCTGGCTGCGGTAGAGTTAACACTCTGCTTATATAACCTTTTTTCTGGAATTTCTTGGGACGGTTTCACAGAAGTTGATGCAAAAAGTGCCAGAGCTCTGGATGCTTCTCGCACCACAGAGTAACTTTGAACGATGAATTCAATGGACTAATTGATTTTTTTGAATGGGAACCCTTATTTTTGACCCCGGGAACTAAGAGAACGGAAAACTTCACGTCCAGATATGACCTTGACCAATCGAAAATTTGACTCGGGAAGGTCATGGTAAGGTCAAACAACGTACAGCAGGATGACTCGAATGGCATGCATTTTTGAAGGAAATGTCCTGGTGAAGGTCCTGGTAAAAGTCAAGGTCAAGGTCACCAATCGATCGGTGGTAGAAAATGCTACAACTCTTGCGTTGAACATTTTCTTGAAAAATGTATGCCAGATGAGTCATCCTGCTGTACGTTGTTTGACCTTGCCATGACCTTCCCAGGTAAAATTTTCAATTGATCAAGGTTATTCCTGGACGTAAAATATTCCGCTCTCTCAGTTCCCGGGGTGGAAAATAGGAGTAGCGGATGCAGGGTAGTGGATTTGCCTTCAGTAAGAAAATGTCGTCATAAGAGATAGCTATTTTTTGTATTTGTGTTTTATGGGTATCTTCGATATGTTCGAGCCTCACATTTCCGTTCAATAATTTCAATCTAGCATTTAATTCTTCCTTTGTAATATAAGTTACACGCTCCTCTCATTCTGCACTCACGTTGATAAAATTATAATTTATCTCTACATCATTTAATCTCAAGTCTGTTTCAGCATCGTTACTAACGGGAATCATTACTTGCGAGTCAACGATACGGTAAATAGACTTTGGAATGTAGGGAATATCTTCTATGAGAATGTGCCCCTGGTTTCGAATTGTTTTCACGATTATCACTTTTATAGTGTTCTTTGGGATAAGGATACCGTCATATTCCAAGGGAATATAGACCTTGTAGACCTTATCGTCGAAGTGGAGGGTCCTGTTGGACAAGTTAAACTGATACGAGTGCAGGAATGGTGTTCCGATGATGGCTTCCTCAAGTAGAGGACCATTTTCTGGTACAATTGCAAAGAGATGTTCTTTCCCTTGAAACTTATATTTGGTCACTTCGTTTGTCCGATGCTTATCATTTCCCATCGAATACTCTTTGTTCATGGAGACTCTTGTGGTATTTGTTAATGCAATTTTCTTTCACTAGATTTATCGATGCGCCACTATCAACTAATAATTTTACGGGTTCAATTGCTCCTTGTGACTGTCCTCTGATAGAGTAAAATCTTCCAGATATTGCAGATACTTTGTCTCCGACTCCGTTTTTTGGATATCTTCTTGTTCCTCCATTTCTTCTTGTAGATAAGTTATACGATCCGGAGGTCGGCCTCTCGAGGCTTTCGTGTGAAAATTTTTCTGTTTAGAAAAACATTGGTTTTCGATGTGTGCAGATATTTTGCAGTAACTGCAAAATAATTTCAGTCTCTGCTGCAAAGGTATGCTGTGATTTGGAGGATTGATCGTCGACGGGTATTTTTGTTCGTTGAATTGAGAGTTGAGGTTTTAAAAAGGATTTTCAGTAAGGTATGCGTGGATAGATACTTGAGATTTAATCGTGTCTCTTGATTGGCGAATTTTACTTCTTTCAGCTAACCAGGCTTCAGATTGTATTGCCATTGGTTGTGCTTCTCTAGCATCGCTGCAATTTTTACTTGAAACTCGATCTGAAAGTTCTTTTCTCAAATTGAAATTCTGCATACTTTCTCCAGCTCCTTGGATTACTACTAAGAGTTTAGTGCGATAAGTTTCTAGTGATCCAGTAGTGCCAAAGTTAGTTCTAATTGTAAGAGCTTCAAAATGGTCATCATAATCTTGAATTGATAAGAAACGAATAGATTTGTCCGTTTCTCCTTCGATTTTTTCTGCAATGATCCAGTCTAATAAAACTCCTGGATCATCATTTTGGCATCCAACTCTGTATGAAATCTCACCCAATCAGCGGATATGAACTTCCACCTTGGTGTATAATTATACCGGGTTGGGTAAGAATTTTGTATTTCTATTTTCAATAGAAAGTGATCACTGTTGTGAAGATCCTCACACGTTGGCTTACCGCTCTCCCGGTTTCTCCAATATAGATTGTTCCACAAGAACAGGGGATTTCATATACTCTTGGATCACTGAAAGGTGCCTTGTAATCTTTAGGGTTAGTTAGAAGTTGTCCTATTTTCTCAGGAGGTTTAAATATGGTTTGGATGTTGTATATGTTGAGAATTCTTCCTATTTGTTCTGTGATTCCTTGAATGTAGGGTGGGATGGTTGTCGCCTTTCTCTCTCTTTCTTTAGTAGGTTGTGTTGACTTGTTTTTTGAGTGTATTTTCTTATTGCTTTATTAATTTGTTTGTTTGTGTAATCGTTTTGTATTGGGATTTGTTTAACATTGTGTAGTTCCTTTTGTAAGTTATCTTTATCTGTTATGGAGACAGCTCTGTATACAATGGAGTTGATGACCGACTGCTTTTGAGATAAGTGGTGGAGGGACGAGGCATGTAGGTATCTGTTTGTATGGGTGCGTTTCCTTTAAACTTCATGTCCTAATGTATTATCAGATCGTTTGTAAACTAGTACGTCCAAGAAAGGTAATTTTCCGTTTTGTTCAATTTCCATGGTGAACTTGATATTAGGGTGTATTTGATTGATGAAATCGAAGAACTTGTGTACTTCATCTAGTCCATGTCTCCAGATTACGAAAGTGTCGTCAACGTAAAGGCACCAAAATTCCGGTTTAAGCTTGGATTTGTTAAAGATTTCAGTTTCTAGATTTTCCATAAAGATGTTGGCTATTACAGGTGAGATTGGAGTTCCCATTGCTGCTCCTGAGATTTTTTCGTATAATTGGTTATTGAAAGAGCAATGCGTATTAGTGAGACAGTGTCCTATCAAAGGTGTGAGATTGGAGGGGAAGTTTGCAAAGGATTTAATAATATCGATTGTATCAGAGATTGGTACTTTTGTAAAGAGAGATACTACGTTTAAACTAACTAGGATATCTTGGGGTATAATGTGAATCTGTTGTAATAATTTTTGGCGAGAAAGCGTGGTAGGTTGTAAGTTGGTGAGTTTATTGCGCTGACGATCGGTCTGAGTGGGACGTTGTTTTTGTAGATTTTTGGGAGTCCGTAAAGTTTTGCAAAGATGGGAATAGTAGGTTTTGATTTAGATGTTGTTTCGCTGTCTAGTCTTGAGTCTTTTATGAGGGTTTTCGTTTTGCTGACTATGCTTCTTGTGGGGCTGCTGAGCGCGAAGCGCGAGTATCGCAATGAGAATGTAATCACCAAGGCCGTGGGTGCTTTGAGAACACTCTTCATAGTCAAATTGAAAGAAACATGTTTAATTTCACTTTATGATTGTAGTTTATGAGGGGTTTGAATAACAGTTTTTGATTTGCGCGCTCAAACCAGGCGCATTTTCAGGGCAGCTGAGAACAAAAATTCGTACAAAGCGAGGAGAAAATATTAAAGTCATCATGAAAAATAAAATTTGTACATTATTTTGCAATATCTGAATAGGTAGTACAAGAGCTTTAACAAAAGAGAATTCACAATCATCAAATTACAGTTGTTGACGCTTTGACCTTCAATTTTAAAAGGTCTGTGTAATAATGTGTGAGAAATACAAAGACCGAGCGCGTAGCGCGAGGTAAATACTTTATCGAGCGCGAAGCGCGAGATGAATGTATTCTCGAGCGCGAAGCACGAGAACCAACAGTCGCTGATTCAAAATATTTTTTGAAATGATTTGTTATCTAATAAATAAATGAAAAGTTCACACATTTTCTGCTACTGAAATATGTAATTTGTTCCCAATTTTTTAAAGTTTTACTTTAAAAATACAAAATATTATAGGACTTGCCTCTAAATACTGATCAGTCACTCTGGAAAATATTTGTAACCATTTATTTTATTGGTTGAAGATTCAACTATTTTATTTAAAATTCCTTTTTCTTAAGTGAGAATTGAAGTAGGGGAAACCTCCCTACATTGAATAATGGAACCTACAGTGGATAATCATTATTTAAAAATACTAATATGTGTAACATAATTAATTTAAATTAATTAATAGTTGAGACGTTAATACGTGTTCATAAATTAAAATTAATATTAATCACTTTTATTATATTTGTGCTCTTAATTAATAATTATCCACTGTAGGTTGCACTATCCACTGTAGGGAGGTTCCGCCTATTTCATTGTTGGATGAAAATATATCGTTCTTAGTTGAAAATTCAACGATTTTGATAAAAATCTAGTTATTTTTGTGTCAATTAGTCTTTTTTGGCTGAAAACTGAAAACCTCTTAATTGAAAAATCAACTTCTTCGTTAAAATTTAAAGTAATTCATTAAAAATTTTGAATTCGTTTTTTTTTTTGAAAATAAGTTTTTTTAACAGAAAAAATTTGCTTAGTCATGTTTCGTTGAAAATTGATCATTTTTAGTATTGAGATTTGATCTTGTTTGGATAAAAATTCTATGACTTGTTTACAAATTTAATTTTTTTCTTGAGAATTCAACTATTTTGTTGTTTGGTTGAGAATTAATCTGTTTTGGTTAAATTCATCTGTTTTTTATTTGAATTAAAATCTTTTACAATTGAATGAAAAGGTAATACATTTTTTGTCGCAAACTCAAATTTTTTGGTTGAAAAGTCAACTACTTGATTGAAAGTTGAACTTTGTTATGGAAAAATTGGTTTAAAAATTCATCATTTTTTTTGTTGAAATTGAACTCTCTTATTTGAAATTCAACTTTCATTTCTTTGTTGAAAATGCTACTTTTTGATTAAAAATATATAATTCTTGGATAAGAACAATTTGTTTCATGAAGATTTAAATTTTCAGGCTGATCATTCAACTTCTTCTAAGAAATTAGTCTTCTTTGCCTAAAAATTCACTTCTGTGGTTGAAACTTTTTATGAAAGTTCAATTCTTTTTAATGGAAAATTCGATCACTTTGCTGAATATTCATCTTTATAAGTTAAAAATTCAACTATTTGGTTTGAATGTAATTTGCTTAATTGAAAATTAACTTTTTGATGGAAATTCATCTTTTTGTGTCAAAAATCAATTGCTTGTAAGAACTACGATTTTTAGCTCAAAAATGCAACTGTTTGATTGAAAATTCATCTTGGTGGGTAGAAAATTCAAGTGTTTGGTTAATAATTCAACTATTTGGTTGAAAAGTCAAAAATCTTGTTGAAAACTATATTATTTCTTTGAAAATTCAATTCGCTGGTCGAAAACTTATATATTGTGTTGAAAATTCCTTTTTTTAAATTAAAACACAAAAATTAAATTTTTCGTTGATAATTTGTTCTTTGTGAAAAATTCCAATTTATGAGATAAAAATTCAACTGTCTTACAAAAAATCCGTCCCTTTAGCTTAAAAATCCAACTATTCAGTTGAAAATGTAACCTATTTTTGGTGGAAGTTGAATTCTTTTCGAATAAAAATTCGACAATTTGGTTTAAAATTCATCTTTGTAAGTTAAAAATTCAACTATTTGGTTTACAGTTTAACCATTTTGTTTGAATGGTCGTGTTGTTTGCTTTAAAGTTCAAATGTATAGTTAAAAGTTAATTTTCGTTCTCAATATTCAACTTTTTGGTTGAAATTTCATCTTAGTAGGTAGAAAATTTAAGTGTTAAGTTGAAAACCCAATCATTTGGCCGAAAATTCAATTATTTTGTTGAAAATTTAACTATATTGCTGAAAATTATTATTTTCCAAATTGAAATTCTAACAATTACATTTTACGTTGATAATTCATTTTTTTGTTGAAAATTCAAAATTTGTGGTTAAGAATTTAACTGTTTCCTACGAAATTCGTCTTCTCCTCTTGAAAATTTAAGTATTTAATTGGAAATGCAACTATTGTTGGTGACAGTTTAATCTCTTTTGATTGAAAATTCCACCAATTGGTGGAAAATTCATCTTTGTAAGTTCAAAATTCAACTATTTGGTCAAAAATTGAATTATCTTGTGGAAAATTTAAGTATTTTGTTAAATAAAAAAAAAAATACCAACAATTTCATTCTGTGTTGATAATTTTTTTCTTTGTTGAAAAATCAAATTTCGGGTTGAGAATTTAATTGTTTTCCAAAAAATACGTCTTTTGTCTTAAAATTTCAACTATTCGATTGAAAATGCAATTGCTTTTGTTGGAAGATTAATATTTTCCATTAGAAATTCGACCATTTGGTTGAAAATCCATCTTCGTGAGTTCAAATTCAACTATTTGGTTAACTCTTCGATTACTTGGTTTACAAATTCATCTCTCCTACCTTAAAGTTCAAAAAAGTTAAAAAATAATTTTTCTTGTGAATTCCATTTGGTTGTCATTGTACAAATTGTGAGAACATGGTGATATACTTCCTCATATGAAATAATATTTTTTCCAATTACATAGAATACAAAAATTACGACAAAGAATTCTTGGAGAGAAATCTGTTTATTTGACAATTAGCTAAGAAGTATTAAATGCGAAATTGAAACTTAAAAACGTATAAAATGATGGTGCAAAAAACGTATTTTTCATAAGAAAAAAATACGTTTTTGTACATTTTATTCAGAATCTTCAATTTCAAGTAGATCGAGTTGAAAATCAACATTTGTCTTCAAAACTAGCCATAGAATACGAATTGAAATTTACTTTTTAAATATCATCCACATAAGTATATTTCATAGGGTCTATTTACAAGATTCACAATATTGTCTTCTTATTTTTTGAATGAAGGTAAAAATTTAACAAAATCACGTTCTGTTATTAAACTTCTCTCTTTGTTACGTATTGCATTTCTATAGCCTTTCTTCAATTAAAATATGGGAGATTGCCAAAAGAGTTGACAACTTTAAGTACCAGTCATTTTCCACTTTTCCTTTGAATAATTAATTTTTTATACTATTTTCGCAATAAAGTACTCATATAGCAAAGCACATTTTATTAATGTTTTGAAATTGTAGACGAATTTGTTTCGAAATCTTTTACTTATCAAAAGTTGCATTCACGAAATCTCGCCTACTTTGGTGTCGACAACCTGAACGGTTGCGACACCGCGCTTGAATATGACTTTTAGTGGCTATTTTCAGTTTATCTATCAATAAAGATCGAGAATTTTCTGCGCCATCAATTTTGTAAATCACAAGTTCCCAACAAATTCATTTCATTTCATAATAAAATTCATTTCTGAATGTTTCCGAACATTATTGATAAAATATTTTTTTAATTTGTAAATGATTTTTTAATATTAGAAAATAATTATGTTCTTAATATTCTGCTACTGCGCTACGATTTGTAAACTTTTTCCCTTTGGAGAGAAAGTAAAAAAAGTTACGGACAAGCATTACGAAGAATTAAAATTTGTTTGGAAAAACTGAATTATTTAAAAACATATTTAGAAGTTTTGAAAAAAAAAATCAAATCATTTTAAAAGATATTTAGAAGTTGTAGAAGTGTCTGCAATATTTTTTCTATATTTGGGGGAAAATTCGAATCATTTTGAAAGTTATTTGAAAGTTATTTGCAAAATTATTTGCAAGCTTTTTAAGAATTTTGAAAGGTTTCAAGAAAAAAGAATCTCTTCAGATTTCTGGGGAAATTCCCATTTATATTTTGAAGACAGGTTCCAAGAGAAAATTTAAAAATATTTCCTATAATTTCGAAAAAGAGTTCAGAAGATTTTAAAGCAAAACTTTTCAATTTTACAAAACGCCGAAATGAAAAATAAAATAAAAAATTTCAAATAGAATATGATTTTGAACAATAAGTATAGAAGCTTTCTAGAAATTGAATTTTTTTCTAAGAGAATATTCAAAAAGATATCACAAGATTTCCACAATTTTCAAAAAATATTGTGGAAGATTTTAGGGCAATTTTTTTAATTTTACAGATTATTCAAAAAGTTTTGAGAAAAATTGGATTCATTTTTAAATATATTCAGAAATTTAGAAGTTTTTAAGAGAGTGAAAATATTTTTAAACTTCTTCCAAAACTATTGACAAATGAATAATTGTTCTGAAATTGTATTTTGTATTAAAAATTATTTTTCCCGTGACTTAACAATAAAAATATTTTTAACTGAAAGCATATTTGAATAGGATTTAAAATTGAATAAAAGCATCCTGCTGAGCAAATTACTGTTCAGTTTTCAATATTCGAATCACAGTTCAATTAAAAAAAAAAGAATTAATTTTAATTCACAGTTCAGCAAATTCGAACATTTTTTACCAAAAAAATTTCAATTTCAAACACTTTCAATTTTTAATTATTTAAGTTTTAAAACCTGCATTTTTAAAATTTTAAAATTTAAAATGTACGCTAAGAAATTAGAAACTAAATGTAAAATTCTGTATGTTACTGATTTTACAATGAAGCACTGTAAACTGAATGATTCATTAGTTTTTTCATTAGCCCCAAAAGCCATCCCACACAAGTACAATAAGGATTTTCGGAATATTGCCCTTAATTATTACTTCTTTCTTATTTTTTTTGTAGATCCTCATAAACAAATTAATGACAAAATTTGTTGTATTTGCGAATTAATTTTTAATTGTTTAAACAGTTTTTGTTCGTTCGAACAATTTTATCTCCGCAGAATATCGCAAATTAAAGGTATTTTATTGATAGTTATTAATGAACTTAGAGAGTGCTAGAAAATCTTACTTTTTTGTTAGTTTCTCAACAAGTATCAAAATTTCAGACTGAATAATAATTTTTTAAATATACTCAATGTTATTGACACAATTTTCATTTGTTTAAACAATTTATTATCTTGTAATATCGGAAATGAATGGTATTTTCTGAATGCCTCGAGTTACTTTATGAATTTTGAGATTGATTTATTTCATTTTAGATGTACATATTAATTGTTTAAACAAATTAAAATTGTGGAAATACAACTTTTGACAGGAAAAAGGTGGAGAAACAATTTTTTCGCTTTTTTTCAATAAGTTCTATTATCTTCTCCTAAATCATAGATTTTTCAACCTACTGACAATTGTTGAAACCATTTTTATTTATTTAAAAAAAATGATTATCTTATAATATCGCAAATTAGTGGTATTTTCTTAATGCTATTGCCTAATTAATAAATGTGGACACCTGTTTCTGAACATATTCATTATTTTTAATTGATCTTATTTATTTAAAAATGTTAAAAAATTAGAGTTCACATCTATTAATTTGAGATATTATAAGATAATAATTTTTCAAACCAAATGAAAATTGTTTCAACTATTAGCAGTAGGTTAAAAAATCTTTATTGTCATTGTTTTGACATTGTCATGTTTTGGACGGAAATTACCAAAACGTGGTTTTCTCCATGTGGATAGAATTCGAAACTTTTGTTTTTTTGGGTCAAACTGGTAAAAGAAAAAATGAGTATCAGAAATTTTGAGGTTGTCACATAAATAAGGTAAGGTAAAAGAGATTTATTAGGTTTAAAAATAGTTCTTATTTTTCTATTTTTAAGAAGAACTTTGTAAATGCGATATGCTGGTAGACGTGACATAGCCTATTTGCAAGTTTCAAAATATTGTCAACGTATCCCATTCTTATGAACGAATTTTGCGACTTTTGCGAATTATAATTTTTTGCTCCTGTTTTCCAGGAACTTCCCTTATTTCATGTTTTTTTTTCGCTTGGATGCAAACTCAATTAATGGAACCCAATAAGAAAATCCAAATAATTTTGGTTGAAAAATAATTTTTTTTCTATTTAAAAGTCTACTATTATATTTTTTGTTCGGAATTCATCTCGGTTGATAAAAATTCTACTACTTGGTTGAAAATGTAATAGTTTTTCCGAAAATTCAACTATTTTGTTTAGGAGTTATCTATTTATTTAACTTCTTTTCTTAAAATTTAATTGTTTTGGTTGAAGATTCATCTCATTCATTGAAAATTAAACTATTGTGTTGGAAATTTGATTTATTTTTGGTTGAAAATTATTATTTTTTTTTTAATGAAAATTTAAGAATTCCATGTCTAGCTGAAAATTTAACTGTTTTGCTAACAGTTCGTGTTTTTGTTTGAGAATTCATTCCTGTAACTGCAAATGCAACCATTTCATTTTTGTTTGGAAATCGTATTGAAAATTATTCTATTTGGTTGACGATTCATGTATTTCGTTATAAATGATTCTTTTGCTTTTGTGAAAAATTATTCTTCCTGGTTAAAAGTTCATCCAACTGTTTGTTGAAAATTAATCTATTTCGATTCTGGATTCAAATATTTGTTCGAAAAATCATTCATTCAATCATAAATTCCATTTTGCGGTCAAACTATGCAAGATATGAAAAAAAAGAAAGAAAAATTATGCATATAAAAAAGATCTAGAAATTTGCTATTAATCACTTTTTGACAGTATGCGTAATTATTGTATTATTCGTAAAAAATAGCATCGATATATTATATAATAATTTTCCACGTTTTGTTCAATTTTCAATGAGAATGAGGTGATTCTCAAATTAGGTTAACAAACAAAATTGTTTCAACAATCTATTATTATTGTTGATAATATTATCTTAGGATAATGCTAGAAAATGGCAGTTTTTTCAAAAAAGTTCTACTTCTTGTCCAATTTTTAATTGAAGTGATTTGAATTAATAATTTAATCTCACAAAATCAATTGGTTAAACAATTCATCATTATTGCTAATAATATTCAATTTGAATAATGCCAGAAAATTGCGTTTTTTTCTCCAAATTTACAACGCTTTGTCTACTCTTCACTTGGTGTGAGTTAATAATTAATTCAAATCAGCATTTTTGTAATTATTTCAACAAATTATTACTGTTTATAACTATCTTCTTCTTTGTTACAGCTAGATAGTTGCAGTTTCTTATTAAATGTTTAACTTTTCACCCACTTTTTACTTTGTAAAGTAATAGATAATGTAAGTTAACAAACATATTTGTTTACACAATTTATAATTGTTTATAACTATCTTCTTTTAGATGAGTCCACTTTTCACTTAGTGAGGTTTATTGATGCTTTTTCCCTGAAATTGTTAGTTTTGCTTTGACTTTTTAGTTATGAACAAATAATAAGTGAACCTCGACAAGAATCATTTTTCAAATAGTATTGTACTTTTTTAAGTAAATTATTTTTGCACTTTTCCCAATGAATAAGAAAAATTAATTTAAACGAAGAATATATCTTACACAAGAGACAGAAACAAATGATAGATTAATTAGAAGTGGGTGGGAGGCCTAGGTCTGTAAATGACTTGTAAACTTTTTTTTTAATAACAAGAAGTTTATTGCAAAGAATAACAGAAAAATTTGGATTTGCACATATTTTGACTCTAGCAGAATATATTCACGGAAAAGAAAGAGATTGTTTGAAAAATACTTCTCTCTAATGTTTATTTATTATTTGCTTATAACAAAAAGGACAAAGCAAAGTTGAACATTGAAAAAAACGGAACGTTCTAGCACTCATATAAGAGAAGATAGTTATAAACAATAATAAATTATTTAAAAAACTATTTTAGTTAACTGGAATTAATTAATTTAATTTACATGAATTAACCTCACTAAGTGAAAAGTGGACAAAAAGTTTAAAATTTCAGAAAAACCGCAACTATCTGGCATTATTATAGATGAAGACAATTATTAACAATAATAATTTTTTCAACAATTATTTTTTCCTAATTCGATTAATAATTGAGTCACTCCAAGTGAAAAACAGACAAATAGTTAAAATTTTCAAGAAAATGCAAGTTCCTACCATTAAGCAAAGAGAATATTATTAACAATAATAATAAATTGTTTACACAATTATGTTTATTAACAACAATAAACTATTACCTCAGTCGAAGCAAATAGGACAAAAAGTTGAACATTTTTGAAAAAAACACGACTTTCTATCTCTATTCTAAGAGAAGATTGCTAAAAACAATAATAAATTATTTAAACCATCAATTTAAACATCCAATCATCAGAATGAAGTAGTATTTCATGTATGAGGAACAATTTGCATTCAAAAAACTGCAAGCAAATCATAATTAGCGCCAAAAACTCGCAAAACCCATTTTTCGCTTATGGGGGTTTTTTGGGACCCTATAAAACAGACTTATGGGGATGATATTTGAAAATCCATATTATTATTGAAATCCATATCTTATCCATATTCTATTGCTAATTGTGAAGAGAAATGATGAGTTTCAACTCGATTCAGCTAATATTGACGATTCTGAATAAAATGTGCAAAAACGACTTTTTTATCATGGGAAATACGTGTTATACTTCATGGGGCTTGCGCCACCTCTAAATATATATTTTTTTTTTTATGAAAAAATTGAATTATTTTGTTATGTATTGAAACAAATTTCCGGGCGACATGCCTCTGCATAAAACTTCTCTATACGTTTTTAAACAACTTTTCACAAGAAGATTTTGTTTGCGCGAATTTTCCTCGATAAACGAAACGCTCAAACATTTTTTGGAACAAATTATGCAATACCTTAGAAAATAACTTTTTTATAGTTATAAATAAAGAATGGAACTTTCATCTTTAACTGTCATAACAATAATACTATAGGGAACGTTTCCCCTGGATTTTATCAATAAATTTCAAAAACTGTGGATATGAGCATGAGTTGAAGACAAACATTGAATTAAAAATTGCCTCTTAATAAACCTCATCTTATGCAATTTCTTAAAAAATTTTAAAACATGCGATTTTCTTGTAGAGAAAAAAATGTGCGGAATATAATTCTTTACGATAATATATGTTCCAAATTCAAAATTTCCAATTCCGATTTTTAGTAGTCAAGGGCCACCTCCGCCGCGGTAGAAACAATACGTCTTGTCCTTGCATGATGATACTCAATTGCCTTCAAAAATTTGATTGACCCCTATTTCACAAAAATGTTTTTACCTCTAAAGTATAAATTATACTTACATGGTGAAACGAAATTAAAAATATCTCAAAAAAATGCGACTCACGTCTAATACATTTGATGAACGGAGGCATTAATGTAGAACAACAAATAAGATAGCGACTAGCATACCGATATATAAGCTCTGAAGAAACACATTGTGAAATTTTAACAGTTTTCTCTCTATTTCGATAAAATGAAGATCGCTTTTTTTCTTCCGTTCTATATATCAGCAATTTTCCTTACTTTAATCGGTAAATATAATCATAAAATATCATACTTATACATTATGGCGGAGTGAAAATGATCCAACTGGTCGAATCGTTTGAGCCGAAAAAAAAAATTTGTGGTTTTTTGCTAGTGAATAATAATAAAAAATTATAAATTAGAAAAAAATTTGAATCCAGAATTTTTCGAAAATGGTAAAAAAAAACATTTTTTTTGGATTGAGTCCTATGCACACATTTTGAAAAAAGTTGACTATGTCGAACCTGAAATGTCTTCAGCTTGAATCAAAGAAACATGCTATTATTTTGTTTTTTCCAACAAATACTACTACTAATAAAATATTTGTTATAAACAAAATAATACCATTGGAATCAATCCAAAAAACATGTCTGTGGCGATTTTCAAAAAAATCTAAATTGAGCAAAAATGTTTGTTTTTTAATTTATAATTTTTTTGTTATTCGCTAGCAAAAACTGTACATAGACAAAATTCGCCACAATTTTCGTAGCAGCAGGGAAATTTTTTGTAATTTTTCAAAATTTCAGTTCTCAAATGGAATGAAAAAACAGTAGATATCAACCGATATCAAAAATTTTCTCACCTTCTTCGGATGTCAACCTACAAATATGTTTCGCTTAGCCTAAACTATTCGACTGATTCGATCATTTTCACTCCGCTCTAATAGACATTAGGTTGGTCAAAAAAAATTTTCCGAATCTTCATGCATACGCCCACCAAATTCGTTCGAATGCATAAATGAATAAATGTGTGTGCTTTTTTTAAATATTCATAATTTCTACCAGTCTCATTAACTTTAACACGTATTTTCCATAAAAAAAAGGATTTATCCATTTTATTCAGAATCGTCAATATTAAGACAATCGTGTTCCTTCACAATTAGCTTTTGAATACGAATGAATAATTATTTTTTAAATATCACTCCAAAAGTCTGCCTTATAGGGTCCCAAAAGACCCCATAAGTGGAAAATTGGGGCTTGTGAGTTTTTGGCACTAATAATGATTTTTTGCAGTTTTAAAATACAAATTGTTTTTAATACGTGGAAGACTACTTCTTACTGATAATTTAATGTTAACCTGAATTGTTTAAACAATTAATAATTGTTTTTCGAATTTCCCAACATATTTTCAGTTTTTCAGTTAGACCAATGTAATAATCAATTAAAATCAACAGAAATAATTGTTTAAATCATTCATTATTATTTATAATAATATCTCTCAGAATAATGTTAGGAAGTTGCAGTTTTTTCTAAAATTTGCCACTTCTGTTCCACCTTAAAAGTAATAAGTAATGAAATTTAACAAACATAATTGTTTAAAAACATTATTACTGTTTACGACTATATTATCTTATAGTAATGCTAGATAGATGCGATTTTCTCTGAAATTTTCCTTTCTTTGTCAACTTTTCACTTAGAGTGAGATAATAATTGATGGAATTTCACAAAAATAGCTGTTTGAATAAATTATTATTGTTTATAACTATTTTCTCCTATATTAATGCTAGATAGTTGCGATTATTATGAAATTGTTTACTTTTTGTCCACTTTCCACTTAGAGAGATAATAATTAATGGAATTTAAGAAACATAATTGATTGATAAATTTATTATTGTTCATAATTTGTGTTTTTTCCTTAAGGAATGACTGATAATATCATTTCAGTTCTTCAAATCATAGAAAACTTCATTTTCCCAAAAACCTGATTTTTGGCACGACAACTAACTTAACGTAATTTTATGAGCTCGATCGTATGAACCATCATATATATATATATATATATATATTAGGCTGGTTCAAAAAAATCGACTATTTTTTTTGACACCCTCACATAAAAACTTCCGGAAAGGTGTAAAAAAGACGCCTGTAAAAAGCAGAGCTTTCGAATTTCTATTTCCCATTTAAGTACCATGTGAAATTTTTTTTTAATTTGGAGTTTTGTAACTCTCGAATTGCTAAGAACATAACATATTCTTGTAGGGAATTCGACGCTCTGAAAAAAAGTTCTTGTATAATTTTTTCATAAATTTATTCCTTCAAAAGTTATTTAAGGTTAAAGTTGAACACATAATAAATTTATCGTTTTTTTGCTTAATTTTTGGCAAAAATTTGAAAGTTTGTCACTAATTATCGTATAACTCGTATGATTTCGGTAGGCTGTTGGTCATTTTGTCTGAAATTTATGTTAATGCAATCGTATTTTTTTTAGGTGGCGAGTCGAAAATTTCCAATTTTGATGATCTAAAAGTAATTTGTTATTAAAAGTAGAACAATAGAAGACAAATTTTGAAACATTTTAAACTTGACAATGTGATGATTTGAGTCAGATTATGGCTTTTTTAGAGAAAATATTAAACTATAAAATTTTCGAAAACACTATTATGATAATTAGTGATAAATTTCAAATTTTTTCCAAAAATTAAGAAAAAAAACCGATAAATTTATCATGTGTTCAACTTTAACCTTAAATAACTTTTGAAAGATTGAATTTATGAAAAAATCATGAGTAACCTTTTTTGTAGAGCGTCAAAATCCCTACAAGAATATGTTATGGTCTTGGCAATTCATCAAGCCGTTCAAGAGTTACAAAACTCAAAATTAAAAAAGAAAAATTCACATGCTATTTAAATGGGTAATAGAAATTCACGATGAGCTAAATTCACCTAATTATTCGATATGGTAATGGAATGGAGTTTGATTAAAACCTTGTTCAACATATACCGTTGTATAAATAAAAATCTGTTTTGCTGGAATTTTTGTTGGAACTGTTCTCACAATAAGCTGACGAGGCACAGTTTTATCAATGATAAAACAGAACATCCTTGGGCAGAAATCTCTTGTCAAACATTGAGGATAGTTTTCAAAATGTATTTTCACTTATCTAACCTTATCCCTGCTCGGATATATTTGACACTTTTCTAAACGATGCTCCCTAATGCAACTATTTTTTCACTCTGCCCTAATTTTCAAATTTCTTCGCTGATTGGTCAAAATAAAATATCCGCTACCACAAAAAACAAAATTGAAGAGATTACAAGATTTTAAAGATTTTAAGGGACTTTCAGAATTTAAAAAATATTATGAGGCATTTCTGAAAATTTCAAAAGATTTCTACAGATTTTCAAGGAATGTAGCAAGAATATAAATATAATGTATTTATAATATAATTATAATAATTATATTATAATTAATTCTTATAATAAAAAAATTCTACACATAATTATAATTAGTGCAGGGTATTTTAAAAGATCCCATGGAATTTAACGAAATTTTGAAAGTCTTGAAGGATTCAAACAGATTTTTGGAGAACTTTAAGAAATAAATGACATGGAATTTCAAGGGACTTCTGAGGATTTCTAAGCATTTCTACAGATTTTAGGGATTTCAGAGATTTCAAAGGATTCATAGGGATTCAAAATAAATTATAAGATTTCAAGAGATTTCTACGGATTTCGAGTGATTTTTAAGATTTCAAGGGATTTAAAAAGATTGACGATTTTTCCAAGAATTTTTAGATGATCTCAATAGATTTCATGTATTCTTAAAGGATTTTAACGAATTTTAAATCTTTCAGAGTATTTTGCAAGATTTCAAAGGATTTCACTCGATTTTATGAGAGGTATATATTAAATGTAAGGGATTTAAAAAATAGTTCAACCCTTCTTGATTTAATGTATTCGTGTAATGTACACAAATATATTTAAAATCTTTAATTATTTGTATTATTATATGCTTACAAAAATAGCGCGCTTATCACACGTTTCTTATTTTAAGTACCGAATTATCAAACTAAAATAAATGTTTTTTTTTTAATACTGATCTACTTCGAAGATATTACAATTGTTAAGTTTTCAACATTTATAGTTTAAAGTCATAAAAATTTGAACATTTTCTTGAAATAAATCTAGCTTTAAGATTTGCTATTGAAGATCCTTCAATTTTTAATGGTTATAATTCAAAATGATGTACTTTTGAATGGTTTTTTAAAAATAGTCAGCAGTTACCCTGCTAGCTGTTACCCAACTTCGCGCCCCACTTCTTCCAATCAATTTTTTGAACTGCAAATTTAAATATTCCATTTTTGGTTAAAAATTGATGATTTCCATTTAAAATTCAACTATTTGTTCAACAATTTTTGGCTGAAAATTTAAATTTTATAGAAAATTTATCTTTTTGGCTTAAAAACTCAAAAATTTGGCTGACGTTTTTTTCTCTATTGACTGAAAATTATTTCTTGGTTGAAAAATCGTCTGTTTCGAACATTCACTTCTTTTGGTAGAAATGTTATCTTTTTGATTAAAAATGCAACAGTTTGGTTGAAAAATAATCGGATTTGGTGAATGATTCAACTATTTTTGTTTTAAATGCATCTATTTTAGTTGAATTCAACTGTTTTTCATTTAAAATTAGGATGTTTTCTGTTCGAAATATCAACTATTACATTTATGGTCGAGAATTTATCTTTTTTGGTTAAATTCAACCATTTTTTATTTAAAATCAAAATCTTGTTTTGGTTCAAATATATCATTTATCCCGAAAAGATACTTGGAAACTTCTTATTGAAAAATCGTCGTTGTAGGTTTAAAGTTCAAAAAATAATATATTTAATATATATATATATATAAAATATAATAAATATAATATATAAAATAAATAAATAATATTTTCAAAATATTTTTTGTTTCAACTTTTTTGAAAATGTAATAATTTTGTTTAAAATTTAACTGTTTCGTTGATCACTAGCTTTTGGATAGAAATTTCATCTTTCTTGGTTAGAAATGAACTTTTCTGTTGTAAATTGATCTTTTCTTGTTAACTGTTCATTAGTTTTATTGAAAATAATTTATTCTCCCATATATTTATATACATGATTTCCAAAAAGTAACGAAACACTTAAATAATTTTCCAGGTAAAATATTGTTCGAAAAGGTCAAGGTCATTTTTAAAGTAACTTTTAACGAGGAATTCAGTGGTGACATTGATTTTAACCTTGCGCTTGCCCTTCAAGGTTATTTCGAGGTCAACATTATTTTTTCAACTGGGAACCCCTATTTTTGACAACAACCATCGGAAGAGTGAGAAATTTTACGTCCAAACATCTACTCAGGTCATGGGTGAAGGGTGACCTTGAACTTCAGCTAATGGTTATTAGGCTTGACCCAGGTATGGGGCGGATCCAATCTGTAAAATTTCCCGCTCTTTCGATTGCCGTTGTCAAAAAAAGGGGTTCCCACTTTCAAAAAAAAACCAAGTTGATCTTGAAATAACCTTGAAGGTCAAGCTCAAGGTAAAATTCAAGGTCACTACTGGATTCTTCGTTAAAAGTTACTCCAAGAATGACCTGGACCTTTTTCGTAAACACCTGAGCCGAAGCAGTACAGATTGGACCAGACCCATACATGTGTCAAGCCTAAAAACCTTCAGCTGAAGCTCAAGGTCATCCTTGATCCATGCCCTGAGTACATGTTTGTACGTAAAATTTCCCGCTCTTTCGATTGCCGCTGTCAAAAATAGGAGTTCCCGATTAAAAAACGCAGTTGACCTTGAAATAACCTTGAAGGTCAAGCTCAGGGTCGAATTCGAGGTCACCGCGGGATTTCTCGTTAAAAGTTACTTCAAGAATGACCTTGGTCTTTTAAAAAAATATTTTACCTGGAAAATTATTGAGGTGTTTCGATACTTTTTGGACAACCTGTATATTCATATATATAATATATATATATATATATATTCGAAAAAAATTTGACTTGAAGGGTGGTGGTGGTCATATTTGTGACGTCACTCTGAGGGTTCACTGGTTATCACTGACAATGAATGGGAGGGTTGAACAAAGTGTTAAGAATAGCGTGAGGTAGTTTTTGAGCGGTCCTAAACAGCGTTTCTTTTCATTATTATTATCGTTATACTGCAGGAGATCAAAGGATACATATGATAAGAGTGAGAAATGGATGTATAAGAGAAGGGATAAATTTCTAATCAATTTAGAATTCCCGTATTGCTTATTGAAACAAAGCGTGCGTTCCGCAAAACTGTTCTGACACGGGACGCTGATCAACCTCTCTAGCAATCACCCCAGAAGAAGAGCTTCACAAAATCATAGATTACCATATTGTTCAAACTTGCTATTATATAGCTGTCTGGATAGCTATTCTAATTAGTACTTTTTGTGTTGACGTTCGTACATTTTTTTTTCTTGTTATAGAATTAAGTCAGGGAGAGCTGGACTTGATGGCACCAATGGTACTAAAGCCTTATGCTCATTGGTTCGAAACGCTAGAACGCCCTTACCGCAAGGAGCTAAATGGAGCTGAGGTCATTCCGATAATAGAGCTTACCTCGAGATGCATCATAGGAATATGCATTTCAGGTTATCTTCGACCAGTATTCGATATTCACCAAGTCGTGATTCTCATACCTACCCACCCTCGTATACCTACTGAGGCTAAAGGCTTGATTTATCTAAGAACCGAAAACCAACTCAAGAGTTTTCCTTACAATAATCGTGTATTTCCTGAATCGTGCACTAAAGAGCCACAACCAAAAAGAGGATACGAAGAGATGATGGAGCATGCATCTTCATCTAAACGAATCAGATCTTATCAGTGATTTGCGTTCACAGTTTCGTTTGTGATCTGAAATCAGATCAGAATGTAACTGAAAATTACATTTAAAAATGCATAAATTAAATCGACGAAAAATGAAATGTCTGATTTTCAAGTCATAGTAATATGAGTGTAACCACATAGAAGGTATGACTTCAAACGGAAAAAAAATAGTTGTTCAAAATTTAAGTAACTCTCCATGAATCTTGGATGTAGAGTTTTATGTGATTCTTAAATTCTTCTGGGTTGAGAAGTCTATTATTCTATTTTTGCTTCACAAATCATCTTTTTTGGTTAAAAATTCTTCTATTTACTTAAACATGTAATTTTTTTGTTGAGAATTCAACTAATTGAACAAAAAAGATACTTTTTTCGCTGGATAATTCAAATGTTTCGGATACAAAATTTGTCCTTCTGAATTAAAAATTCAACTTTTTTGGTAGAGAACTCATCTTTCCTGGTTTAAAATGAAATTGTTTTGGTCGAATTCGAATCTTCTTTGTTCGAAAATTCGACCGTTTGATTGAAAAATCATCTTTACAGGTTTAAGGTTCAACTATTTGGTTAAACATTTAACTACTTTGTTGAAAATGTAATAATTTTGTTTGAAATGTAACTGTTTTGTTGATCCCTTGTCTTTTTGGATAGAAAATTTATCTGTCTTGTTAAAAATCAACTTTTTTTTGAAGATTGAACTTTTCTTGAAAAAAATCGTCTTTTTGCTTGAAAGCTTTCCAAATAATGTTATTGTACTTCTTTTGTTTGGAAAGTCTACTATAATATTTTTGGTTTAGAATTCATCTCTTTTATTGAAAAATTCTATTATTCAGTTGAAAGTTCAATTGTTTTGTTGAAAATTCGTTTGTAATTTGCTTGAAAATGTATTTTGTTGAAAAATTCGTTTTTTAGTGCAAAATTAATTCTTTCAACTGAAATTTCAATTGATTGGTCGTTAATGAATATATATTGTCAAAAATGCGTTTGCTGCTTGAAAATTAATTTTTTAAACTGATGATTCAACTACTTCGTTGTGAACTAATGTATTTTATTAAAATATTGTATTTTTTGTGTAACTAATTCTCATTTTAATAAATCAATACGTATATTGTCTTAACTATTAATCATAATAAATTAATTATTTTACATACATTAGTATTTTACATCAAAATATTTTGTTAAAATATTGTTTATAGTAAAATAATAAATCGTATGAGTGCTTGATTGTTTGTTATCGCAAATAATATATCAACATGAATAAAACTATCAGCGATTCATATTCCTAAATGCAAAAATATGATTGATAATACAATTTTTATAAATTAGTAAACGTTTCTGTAACCTTCGACTTTTATCAAGTATCTTATGAAAATTCGTTCATTTTCCGCCTCTCACGTCATGATATAGTACATTAAGGAAAGAAATGAATAAAATTGATATATTACGAAAAATGTTGTGAAGTGACTTTTATATTTTTTCCTTACTTCGTCGATATTGAGGAAAATAGTATACTGAATAGTACCTACTAGTACCTACCTACTATTTTGTTGGGAAAATTAATTTCATTTAAAAATGATTTGCGCCATGAAGTTTTTTTTTTTTAAATTTGCCTATAAAAATCATGAAAATGAATTTGAATCCAATTTTACCAACCAACAAACAATATGTATCTATGATATTTCTTAAATTATTATATATAATTATTGTACAATAAAATCAAACACAAAATCAACAAAATTGACAAAATCAGGTATCACAACAACAAAATTCTGTATCTGCTGTAATTGACTAATTTTTCGACTGTGCGTACATACCTGCTTACAAAAAAACCGATTTACTTCATTTTTAGTAACCGACGGCAGTAGCTGGGTGGAGATTCTCGACTCGTTGAGATCACGAATGATGAGGTAAATCTGCGCGGTTAGTGCCCGGATGGGTGATCGTGAAATGGCCCAGGGTTAATGTGGTCACTCGATGCTGTCGATTGTGTCTACATCATAACTGGTCTGTGGGTAACCGGGAGCGCTCGTGAGTTTTGGTTTTCCGTAGTTTTCCACTTCCCTGATCAAATCTTTAGGCTTCTAATAAATATGCAGCGGACTCCACTGGATTGTGTAATAATTTTACTCAGGTATAGGGAAGTGATGTCAAATTTTGTCTGCCTAATCTCTACTGCCTATTTTATCAAACAATATGTTTACTAGAGCAGTTAATAAACGACTCGAATAAAATTTTGATTGCATGTAATAATTTTAGATAATTATAATTTTGAAAAATGAAGAAATCTGTGCTGAATACGAAAAATATAAGGAAATATTGTAATATTTGTTTCAAACTCTAAGTCATAGTCAGACCATCCTACAGTTTACAATCATCCTAACATCCGTGTACCTCAGGCAGCATTGAAAGGCTTCGCATTAGCGCCTAAATTTACATTAATTGTTTGTACAAATTATTCTTGAAAATAAATCTCAATCCCCCAATAAAGTTTGTTTTACTTAAAATTTCAATTAAATTAAAAATATTAAATTAGTAATTAATGATCAGTGGGAATTTTTTCGGGCCCTGAAACCAACAACTTACCAAAACATTCTCAAACAAACTAGCAAAATAAAAATCAGGTGACATGTATTTTTTTCGATTTAAGCAAAAAATTAACTCAAAATTTTCAAAATTATCAGAAGAATTGAAAAAATAGAATTTTGTACATTTTGCTCGGAAAGCACGCCAGGTTCAAAATGATATTAAAATAAATATGCCTAGAAAAGTTCTACAAAAAATACTTGCCACACTTTGGTGATATTTTGCAATCTTTACGAGAAAAATTCGAAAATCATATTTGGAAAACAAAAAAAAATCTCCTGGTTAAAAAAACTGTTTATCCGACATAAAACTGATCGAACGCCTTTCTTATGGAAGCATATTAACTGAAAAAAAATTCAAAAACATTAAAAACGTGAGGTTTTCCAAACAATCTTCCTAATTGTTGTCTTCGAATTTTCAAAACATGAAAAGAAGATCTTTTAGAAAATACAACTTTTTTATTTTTTCCAATATTTAAAAAAAGTGCAAACTTTTATTTCAACATATTTTTTATTTTTCTTTGTTTCCAAGAAAAATGCAAAAATTATATTTTACGAAAAGAAATTCTCCTGATTACAAAAATGGTCAAGCCCGCATAAAACTCACAGGATGTCTTCCGTAAAAATGATAAAATTTAAAAAGAAGTAACAAAAAAATTCATTAAAAAAAGGTCATCAAAAAAGAATCAATTCTTGATTCACAATATACTTTTATAAAAAACCGTGACCAAAGAACCCGAATTTTCAGTACAAATAGCCGGATTTTTGCAGTACAAAGAGCTGGATCTGGAAAAGGGACTATTTCTACCATCGTTTAAACACAAATAGCCTGATTTTATCGGTACATGTAGACACTGTTTTTATAAAATTAGTTAAGCTGACTATCAGTATTTATAAAAATTCATACACCTATAAAAATGTTTTCTCGAATCAAACAAACTTTCTTTAAATCAAAAAAATTGTGCATTGCTTTAAAGCCATAGAAAAAATTCTTTAATTTTATTTTTCATTTTTTCAATGAAAAATATTTTGCTATATTCTACCAAAAATTTATTTCAATTGAAAAATAATATGTTTGTGTTAGAATTATATTATTTGGTTTAAAAAATAATAAACATAAATAAAAAAATTGTTATCTATTCTAACTGAAGTTCTTATACAAATAAGAAATTTAATTATTATAACGGAAAATTCATTTTTGCCATTAAAATCTAAAATCCTGAATTAACTTATTAATTTTGAATTATTATCAAATTTTCTGTGAAAAAAATCTTCTCCTCCGCTCCGCTGGGAAGCGAATCACAGGTCTTCCGATTTTCGATGGGATGCTTATTAAAATTGAAAGAACCCAATAAGAAAATCGGACTATTTTTGGCTAAAAAGTGTACAACGTATTATACTTTTGGTTAGGAATTCATCTCTTTTGGTTAAAAGTTCTACTGTTTGGTTCGAAATTCAATCATTCTATTGAAAATGCAACTACTTTGTTAAAAATTTATTTTTTTGGGTAGAAAATTGATGTCTTTGGTTGAAAATGTAACTTTTTTTTCTGTGAATGTTCTTTTTACTTGAATGTTGAACTCTTTTAATGAAAATTCATTTTCTTGTCGAAAATTCATCTTTTTTGGAGGATAAAAATCTTTTTGGTTGAAAATTCATGTATTTTTTTTTTTATTTGTCTTTTTTGGTGAAAAATGTATTTTCTTGTTTGAAACTTGATCTTTTTTGGTTGAAAATGCAACACTTTTTACATACATACTATTTACATACACTTTTTGTCACAAATTTCTTATAAACTATTTTTGTCCATACTTTCCCGTCGGTGTACAACTTTAGCTTCCTTTACGTCCATACCTTTTCTCATGAAAGCTCTTGTGTTTCTATGGCTTTTTATGTCTTTTCGCCTTAGAGGATAAGTCTGGAATGGAAGCTTCTAATGTGTCCCCTAAGGGTTTACATTTTTTTCTTGTATCTCTTCCCTATTCCATTACACACCCCCCACACACTTACTTGGTGGTGAGAGGGGGGCCTACAGTTTAAGGTGGGTTGCGAACCATCAAGAGCAACAGCCTTAAGTACTTAGAGAACCTTTTTCTCTAGAGATACCGGTCCCACGACTCTCCGGAGATGAACCCTTGCTAGGCAAGTGTTCACCGCATGGGCCACCGAGGCTCTTCCAGAGTGCGAGGCGGGAATCGAACCCGCAAGCCGACGGAGTGGATCCAAAGCCTATGCCTTATAGACCAAGAGCTCATGACAAAAATGATGTAATTATAGGAAAGAGGTATATTGTGTGCTAGATAGGTTCAACTTACGATAACGAACGTAAAGATACGTGACTTGCAGGTCTGAGTGGAAGAGGTGAGTGGTGGCGACCTGGCAAAGGTGCAAATTTTCATGGTTAATTAATGTGACTCGGAAAAGCTTGAAAATTTGTGTACATGTAGAAGATGACATATAAATAGCATATCCGAACTTTAAGTCACCTGAGTTGACGTAAAGGTGCTATAAATCACCTTCAAAGTTGCTGGAAATTCAGGTGAAATTTCTTAATATTGATTTTACAGGAAAAAGTTTCAGAAAAAGTTGTTCTGCTTCGAAAGATGGATATTTTCATTCCTATATCATTTCTTGATAAAATTGATACATTTCGAGAAAACATCGATTAAAAAATACGAGAACAATCAAAAGCTGTTTTTCTGTCCAGGAAGTCATATTTTCGAAAATTATCAAGAAAGAAAAAATGCTCCCCAGTAGGTTTACTCCAACATTACGTTGTAATATTTTATTCTAGTGTTTATATTTACCAAGTTATGCGCATTTTTCATGTTTTTTTTTCATTTTTCCTTTCACCTGTTCTATCTGCAGCAATTTAAAAGTAGGTGTTCTCAAAATGAGAACATCAATAGTGTAAGTCTTGTGTAACAAATTGGCGTCAACAACTTTCAGGCAAAATAATAACTTATTCTCCTATAAACAATAACAAACAGAGTCACGTTCTCAGCTTCTAATTGACGTAGAAGGTTGTAATAAAGCTGAATATTATTCTAAAAAATTAAATAACAACATCGCCTTACTTTCACATTTACATTATTTATTTTTGTTAAAGTTTATACTTTTTCCGTTGGAATGTATTCGATCTTTATTACCGTGACGAAAGTCAATTTTCCGGGCGTAGCATGGGGTCTCTCAAGCAGTGTCACCGTCTACGCCTAGGACAATAGCCATCAAAAAATCTGAGACGACCCAATGCTGCGTCCGGGAAATTGACTTTCGTCACGGTAATAAAGATCGAATACATTCCAACGGAAAAAGTATAAACTTTAACAACAACAAATAATGTAGATGTGAAAGTAAAGCGATGTTGTTATTTAATTTTCTAGAATAATATTCAGCTTTATTACAACCTTCTACGTCAATTAGAAGCTGAGAACGTGACTTTGTTTGTTATTGTTTATAGGAGAATAAGTTATTATTTTACCTGAAAGTTGTCGACGCCAATTTGTTACACAAGACTTACACTATTGATGTACTCATTTTGAGAACACCTTCTTTTGAATTGCTAAAGGTACAACAGGTGGAAGGAACAATGGAAAAAATAATGAAAAATGCGCATTATTATTATTATTATACCATTAAGCCTTTTCCCTTCCGGGGTAGGCGTGACTTGTTCGGTTGGAAGGTAGTGAAATAGGTATATAGGTATGAGGTTGATCGGTATATGGGTATAGGGTGGATGGGTATGTAGGTGTTATGTATAGATGTTTTAGATTGATCTGGAGTTCTCGTGTTATTTATATAAATGACACGTTCACTCCGCAACACTGCTCCGACCCAGGTTGCTGATCAATCTCTCTAGCGATCACCCCAAATGAGGAGCCTCACAAAATTATTATGTATGATTCCCCACTTGGGCCCATTAGAATCCAAGGTCTTTGTTTCAGGCATCATTCACTCTATTGTCACTCTGTTTGTAAACTATTTGTCGCCACATATTTCTGTCCTGGCATACTACTCTAGCTTCATTCACGTTCATGCATTTTTTCATGCAGGCTCTTGTATTTCTATGGCTTCTTATGTCTCTTCGTATTAGTGTCTCATTCACAGATTCTAACCATTCTTTCGGCGGTCTACCTCTGGGCATTTTGCCATTTACTTTACCTTTATACACTTGCTTGGTCAGTCGTTCATCTTTCATTCTTTCAAGATGTCCGAACCACCTTAGCTGATTTCTTTCCCATATGTCAACTAGTGTCTCCCCTGTACCACATTCTTTGAGGATTGTCTCGTTTCGTACTTTGTCCATCTATGTTTTCCCGCATATTATGCGCAGAGGTTTCATGCCGATCGAGTTGATTTTACTCCTGTCCTTTTCTTGACAGGTCCATGTCTCGCTACCGTATAGTACAGTCGGTATGAAAATAGAGTTATGTATGGCCATTTTAGCTGTTTTTGATATGTTTTTATTTTTGAGGATGCACCTTGCTCTACCGATAACCTGCTTACCCTTATTTATGCGCCTATCTAATTCCCCATCTATTTTTCCGTCGTTAGTGAATAGACTACCTAGATATACGTACTTGTCAACTTGTTCTAATTTCTCATCATTTAGGACTATGTTGCATATTGTTTTCTCACTTTTTCCCTCAAACACCATGACTTTCGTTTTATTCACGTTAATTTTGAGGTCCATGTTCTTCATGCTTGTATTAAGTTTATTCAACGTTCTTTGCAAGTCTTCGACTGATTCTGCCATAACAATCTTGTCATCCGCAAAAGCCAACCCACGTACCTTGACGGTTTCGAGGTCTACACCTTCTTCGTCGAAGAGGGCAGTTCTAAGACACTTATCCATGAATATGATAAATAGCCACGAGGACATAACGCATCCTTGTTTCACGCCTTGCATAATATCGAACCAGTCACTCAGTTTCCCATTTACCCTTACACTCGCTTTACTACCTGTATATATTGTTTTTATTGCTTGTAGGAGCCCTCCATTCACTCCATACTCTTTAAGGACTTCCCAAAGTTTACTTCTATTTACCGTGTCGAATGCTTTTTCTAGATCGATAAATGCACAGAAGACTTTCTTTCCTACTCTCAAACTTTTTTCTGCGACCTGTCTTAGGCTAAATATCTGATCCGTACATGATCTTCCTGGCATAAATCCACTTTGGACTTCCCATATTTTCTCTTCTGTAATTTCCATTACCCTACGGATAAGTATTTTTGAGTATATTTTACTTACGGTACTTAGTAGGCTGATACCTCTGTAATTACTGCAGTTGCTTTTATCTCCTTTTCTTTTGTATATTGGTACGATAATCGCTTTTCTCCAATCGTCTGGGACTTCTCCCGTTTCGATACATAAATTTATTAATTCGCACAACCTGTGAGGTATGTACTCGCCACCGTATTTAAGCATTTCAGCGCTAATATTGTCTATACCCGCAGCCTTACCGTTTTTCAAGTTCTCAATTATATCTCTGACCTCAGTGACACAGACTTTTTCAATTGGGTTTTCTAATGCATTATCTTCTATGTCGCAGTTTTGTTGTCCGATATTTCCACCCCCCAATAGTTATTTGAAAGACTCTTTCAAAGCGTCTACTATTCCGTCTATATCATATAGCATTTCGCCATTGCTGTTTCTCATGCTAGCAAACTCTGTACTTTTACTTTCCTTCAACTGTTTATATAATAGTTTCATAATTCCTTCAAAGCAGTTTATTATTTTATTCTCTTCTTCTGTTCTGATTTTCTCTTTACTCTCTTTGACGAGTCGTTTAACTTTCCTATTTTTGTGTCTGTAATCATTTTTAAGTCTAGTTCTCTCCTCATCGCTAAGACCTGTCATGTTCAGCGTTTTATTCTGCGCTTCTTTCTTTTCTTTTTGGGCTGCCGCAATTTCATCGTTCCACCACGCATCGCCAGACTTTCTTCCTACAACCGCTGTACCACATACTTCGGTCGCAGTTTTGACAACGACATCCCGTAATAAAGTCCACGCGCCCTCTATAACTTTATTGCTTATAAGCGCTTCCCACGTTGCCCTATCTATGCTTTCAGTTAGCCTCTTTTTAAACTCTGTTTGCACTTCTTGTCTCTGTAAATTTTCAATTTTTATTCGTGTTTGTTTCGTTTTCTTTGTTTTCTTTGTTCTCCATCCCCGCCCTAAGTTTATTTTGCAGACTAAAAGGTAATGATCAGAATTGCATTCGGAACCCCTCATGACTCTTGTATCTTTAACTAGTTCTCTTAATCTTTCATCCGCAATAACAAAGTCAATTATGCTGTGGCTATTTCCTTTACGCCAGGTGTACATGTGGATCATTTTATGTCTAAACCAAGTATTTGTAATAAATAGGCCCTTTTCTAAGCATAAACTAACTAGCTTTTCCCCGTTATAATTTTTTCTTGTTGGATCTCCAAAATTACCTAGCACTCTTTCTGTATCTGTATCCTGACGTTGGACACCGACCCATCCGTTCATATCTCCTAGCAGAATTATTCTTTCACCTTGATCGCAAATACTTATTGTATCATTTAGAGTGTCCCAGAAGGCGTCCTTAACTTCCCTCGAATCGCTATCAACTGGTGCGTAGCACGCTATGATAAATAATCTTCTGATTCCTACCTTCATTCTAGCCCACAGCAATGTGGGTGATACAAAATTATGCTCTATGAGATGATGACTTGCTTTTTCATTCATAATTAAACCGACCCCTTGACTACGATGCGATTCGCTATCTACTCCTGACCATATTTCACAACCGCCTTTCAACACCCCATTTCCTATTTTTCTAAATTCGCAACCCTTTTTCTTTGTCTCAGGTACACAAAGAATATCTAGTTTTCTTACGTGCATAGTTTCTCGTAGTTCTCTTATCTTAAGATCATTCACTCCTCTAGCATTCCAAACACCCAGTCTCCATTCATCGCCCGAAACAAGACCTTTACGTTTACCGTGTGCATGCCTTTGGTCAATCCGAGTTTCAGTCCTTTCCGAGGCTACTTTATTGTTTGTATTATTCATGTTTAGATTGTACTCCCAACTATCACCTGTATGCGCGAGATTTGTTTTGCGAGTCGAAATCATGTCCGAATTAAGCAGTGATTTGTCTTATGGTGGAGTCAAGCTGTAACGTCAGTCCCACCAAAACTTCTGTTACTGGGGGGGCGGGGGGATAAGGACATGAGAAAGGAAACCGAGAGTCTCAATAGGTGGGTGATTTATGCTGAGAAGGTCACCAGCCTTAAGCAGCGTTTTATTAGATAGGAGTTGGCCGGCCGACCTCTAAAACACGAGCCAATAACTCTTTTTTCATTTATTATTATTTTTTTTTTTAATTAAAAGTTTCACTTTAGTTACGCGGTTATAAAATCTTTTATTGAATAAAATTGCACACATAAAAAGAGTTTATAGAAAAATAATGAAAATTTTAAAACTTTATATTTTGTATTCAGTTCTTTCCCTGTTTTCAAATAACCGACTGACTTCTGAGAGTGCTACAGATGGACTGATTTTTGGGAACAAAGAGCAGAATTGGAAAGGGTCGAATGACACTTGCGTCTCATTTTTTCTCTTTTTCTTAAGTTTGACCGTTGCAGATATTGAGTGTTTCAAGATTTTTCAAATACTTTCGGATTCGTAAGAGTGGAAACAAAATTCTGGAAATACTGCGCAGTCCTGGATTTATTGTGAACAAATTCTTGAAAAATGAGTGAAAATATTATTATGCAATTCAGTAGGAAGCATTACAGCAATCCTTGAAAAATGAAATTCCTTTGAAACCACTGAAATCAATAAACTTCTATTTCAAATTTTCACTTTGGTTACGCGGTTATAAAATCTTTCATTGAATAAATCTGCACACATAAAAAGAGTTCATAGAAAAATAATGAAAATTTTAAAACTTCTTTTAAAATCTTTTGAAAATTTTCTTTTAAAAATTCATTCCCTATTTTTAAATAAACGACTGACTTATGAGAGTACTAGAGTTC
>CAKNXH010000217.1:281026-302936 GCA_932178445.1 Andricus quercusramuli | reverse complement strand
ATCTACTTAGTTTAAAAATCAACTTTTTGGTTGAAAATACAACTCTTGGGGGAGAATGTATCGTTATGAGAAATTTTAAGACTCTTTCCTCCTTTTTTCAATAATTCTTTTTTTCCCTGCTTTCAATATTAAAAATTCATGTATTTTTTTGTTAATTCACCTTTTTTTGCAGAAAAATAATCTACTTAGTTTAAAAATCAACTTTTTGGTTGAAAATACAACTCTTTGGTTTAATTTTAAACTGTTTTCTTGAAAATTCATCATTTTAGTTCAAAGATACACTTTTTGATTGATAATTCAACTCTTGGGTTGAATGTCAAACTATTTTCTTGAAGATACATTTTGTTGTTAACAATTCATCAACTCAATTTGAAATTCCTGTTATTGATTGAAAATTTAACCATTTTACTACATTTTTTTGGTTGGAGTAATTTTCTTTACTAAAAATGTAATTATTTTATTTATGGTCAAATATTAGTATTTTGAATTGAAAATGGATCTTTTTGGTTAAAAATTCATGTATTTTGTTGGAAATTCGTCCTTTTGGTTGGACTCAAATGTTTTTGATTGAGAATTAAAATATTTTGTAGTTGAAACATTACCTATTACATGTTTCATTGAAAATCCATTTTTTGTTATTAAAAAATCAACTACTTGGTTTAAAATCGAATACTTTGTAAAAAATACATTTTTTTGGTAGACGATTCATCATTTTATTTGAAAATTCAACTATTTTGTCACAAACTTACATTTTTGTTTAAAAATTCGTATATTTTAGGTTTGAAATTCAATTATTTGGTAGAAAATTCATCTTTTTTACTTGAAACTTCAAGAATTTCGTAAAAAATTGTACTATTTTATTGAAAATTAAGATATTCATTAAAAAATTATCTATTTTGTTGAAAATTATTTTTTTTTGTTTTATAAAAATTAATCATGGCAAATGTAGCTATTGTATTTTAGATTGACAATTTTTTGTTGTAAATTTATATATCTTCGGGTTAAAGATTTAATTGCTTTGTAGAAAATTCGTCTTTTTGGTTGGGAAATTCAACAATTTGATAGAAAATTAACATTTTTTGTTGAAAATCCAGATTTTCAGTGCAAAATTCAACTAATGTGGTACAAAATTGAACTTTTTCGATGAAAAGATAAATATTCATTTGGAAATTCAACTATTCTGTTAAAAAATCGTTTTTTGATATAAAAGTTGAAAATTTCATCTGAAAATGAAACTATTGAATTTTTGGTTAAAAGTTTTCCTCTATAAGTTAAAAAATCAACTATTTGATCGAAAATAATTTGTCTTCTTTAGTTCAAAATTCGATTTTTCCTTGTTGAAAATTAGTTTTTTAACAGAAAATTTTAAGATTTTATTTTTGGTTAAAAATTAATGTTTTTCAGTTAAAAATTCAATTATTTCGTTCAAAAATTTAACTTTCTAGATTGAAAATAAACTTTCTTGTTGAAAACTCTTCTTTTTCTGTTTCAAAGTCAATCATCCAATTGGGCAGAAAATTAATCTTGTTTGTTGAAAATTCATCTATTTGGCTGAGGATTTAACTATTTTTTTGAAAATTTGTATTTAGTAATAGTAGTTAGTAATTTGTTTTATTATTATTGAATTATCTATTTTGTCATTGTTTTATTATTAGTTTTTCAACTAAAAACTGAACTATTTCATTTCTTTTTTGGAAATATCTCTTCTTTAGTTGAAAATTCAAAAATTTTCTTGGAAATGCATGTATTTTAATACAAATTAATCTTTTTGTTTGAAAAGTATTATTTGTAGTGTTAAAATTCAGCTATTGGAAAAAAATCAAATATTTTGTTGAAATTTCAATTATTTTGTTGACAATCCATCCATCTTGTTAAAGTCATCTTTTTTGGTTGAAAATTGAACTGTCTTTTAAAAAATTTGTTCGTGCAGACCCCCCCCCCCTTCCCTTAGAGTGTGACGTAATATGCGGACTTCCCTTTTTTGTTTTTTTATTTAATTAGATACCTTAAAATGCAAAGTAAAACACCATGTGCGAAATCACAAACCTTAAAAGTGAAACAAAGGTGTAACTTATATTACATACGCAAGTTGCAGACATGTTACGTAAAAAATACGAATTTACGAAGCAGAATTCATCGTTTCGCAAGACTGAGCCGATAATGTCTTGTATTTATATGAATTTTGATGTATTTTTTATAATCCGAGAGAGCATAATGGATCAATGTATACATGATAAACAAGTACGGTTTTTTATTTCGAAGAATATTCAATTTATAAACGACAATCTCACATGCTGAAATTTCCAGTGTGGTGAGTACATAAAATGTTAAACTCAGAGTAAAAGTGTCAGGTGACGCGAAAAGAGGAATGGTAATGCTACGTTGAGCGCCAGACCAAATTTTGCTGATTTATCGATCCCCTTACCGAGATTTATTGACTCTGTGATAAGAAAATTGTTGCATTCGCTAATAGTGATACGAATTTCTAGAAATCATCTCTCTAAATAGGTTTTTAAAAACCACTAATTTATTTACAAATAGTATAAATCTTCACTATTTTGCAATTAAATTTAACCGACATTTGGTCAGTGGAATTTAAAAAAGAAAATGTGAAACATTTGAAAAAAGAACTTTCTATTTGAGTAACAAAATACTTTTTCGGTTTGAGCCTTGTGTTCACACCCGGGTATCCTGGTGCTCACCATAAAAAAATTCAACTTTGAGTGCACTCAAAGTTGAATTTTTTTATTATATTTTTTTTTTGAAATTAATAATCCATGGATTATTAATTTCCTATCAAGTTATCTGATTCATACGCGTGAAATGTGTTCAGTGAGAACAAAATAAATAATAATCCAATTAATTTCATAATCAATTATTAATTATTCGTTATATTCTGTGTGTGGCAACTTGATGTGCCGTTAGGGATAGCAGGTGAGTTGTTTTGGTATTTTGTGTGTTTTAAAGTGTTTTGTGCAAGGGTTAACAAATTTTTGTTGAATAAAATTGAATATTTTCCTGGTTGAACGCATTCGACATTTCGGTGACACTGAAGCTGACCCGCCCTCGTATTTTTTAATAAGAAATATAAAATTCTTTAGACATTTTTTTCCGTTTGAGAACATTGTTCAATGCATTTCCTGATCATGAATTTTAACAAAATTTGCGCATTTTCTGAAAGGTGATCCTGCAAAATTACAGTTAAATAATGAATAAATGAATAATGAAAAAATACTCATTTCTTCTGTTTTTTTTCAAAAAATTCCCCTATCAGAAAACCTAACCATTCTTGCTTGAAAAGTTAATTTGTTTGGTTGGAAAGTCTACCATTATATTTTGGGTTCAGAATCCATCTACTCTAATGAAAATTCGACTATTTGGTTGAAAATTCAAATATCTTGATAAAAATGCAACTAACCTGTTGAAAATTTGTTCCATTTTTGGTTGGAAATCGATTTTTTCTATTAAAAATTTAACCAATCGATTTTTGGTTAAAATGTTATTTTTTCAGTTAAAAATGCAACTACTTGGTTGAAGATTAATCTTTTGCAGTTGCAAATTCAAGTAATTGGTTAACAATTCGTGTTTGTTATTGATGATTCGTCTTTTTAAGTAAAAAATTAATCTTCTTGATTAAAGAATCGACTTCTTGGTTAAACATGTAATGATTCTGCTGCTAATTCTTTTTCTTTTTCTTTTGGTTGATAATTAATTTGCTTCCTCATAGAGTAAGCTTTGTGCTGGTAGCATTTTTGAAAGTTTCTTAATTCATTTAATGAAACTCTCCTCAATTTAAAAATGTCTAATACAATGTCATAAGCAATTTTCTGTATGTGTGTGTCGATTTGTGTGTGGATGTGTGACCGAAGGATTTCTAAAAATATTTATTGAATTTTTTTTAGAATTATATAATAATGTAAAAATCGGTTTTTCATAGTGGAACTTTTTTGGTTGACATAGTTCAAAGTTGATGCAACACTATAAAAGATTCCTTGGTTCAAGACGAATCGATTAACCTATAATAATAATAATACATTTTTTCAAAGAGTAGAGAAGTTACGTTAATTTATATAGTTTTAAAATCCATTTTTGAAGTACAAACTTTCTCATTCTCATAATTTAAAGTTGATGCAAGAATAGTGAAGTTGTGTGGATTCGTGATGAATCGATTGACCTACAGTATTGATACATTTCATTGAAGAGTAAGGAAGCTATGGTAATGTATAATATTCGAAAACACGGTTTTTATAGTAAATCTTTTTTCACTAACATAATTCAAAATTGATGGAAGCACCAAAAAGATTCCTTGATTCGAAGCAAATCGATTGACGTAAAATATTAATACACGTTATTGAAGAGTAAGGCAGTTATGCTCATTTATAATATTTGAAACATCTGTTTCAAGCAGAAAAACTTTTTTCATCGAGATAATTCAAAGTTGATGCATGAATAGAAAAGACTTTTTGAACATCAATTTCCAAAGAAAATAATTCTGACAATTTTTGTAAAAAAAATCATAAAGCTGAGAAAGAGATATAGGGTGTAACAGAACTTTTCTCTTTCCTTTTCCAGCTCAAAAAATTACCATTTCAAATACAAAATTTTATTTGTCTGATTTGCCATTATATTTTCAAAATTGTTTGTATTATTTAGTGATTTTGTATTTTTTGTGAATTTCTATTTTTAAATTGATCAAAATGAACTGAAAAATGCTTAATTTTAAACATGTTAACATAAAAAATCTTGAATTTTTATCATTTTATTTGCAATGCTATTCATCATTGTTTATTTTCAATGTTATTTTTTTTCGTAACTCATGTCGTTTTTCCAAAAATGGAATTTTATTATTTTTATTGTTATTTTTTACGATTAAAACAAAAACAATGCATCCTGTGAAAAAACAATTAATTAAAAAGTTGTAGCTCTTTTTCGGGTGAACAAATTTTGTTCAGTCATTTTTCTCATAACTTGTGTCGTTCCTCTCAAAATGTAATTTCTTTATTATTAAACATTTTTTTATATTTCCATCATAAATGTAAAGGTATTAGTTTTATGTAAAAACTAACTATCGCGCCTTTCTCCAAATGTCAACGTATCGAAACCCCCTGAATCCGAAAAAACAGGTTTTACAATCTGCATCTCGTCTTCGCTGTCGTTGTCGTTTGTATAACGTATAATTTTTGAAAGAATAATCAAATTAGGTTACGCTTAGGTAAACGTTTTTAGGGCCCAAAAAGACTGATCAAGTTTATTGACCAGCATTTTTTGATGAACGATTCTGATTTTAACCACAAAAAAGATGAAAATCAAAAATTCCATTTTGCGACCAAACTATGTGAGAAACGGAAAAATATGAAATGACCAAAATTATGTACCCAAGAAGGATCTACGAATTTTCTATAAATCTCTTTTTAACAGGAAACGTAGTTTCTGTTTTATTCGAGAAAAACAACATTAAAAAAAAAATAATTAAGTGGATAAGCGACAACAGCTATGAAAAAAATGAATAGACAAAAGTTACTAACCCACAAAAGGGCTACAAAATTCTGATTGATCATTTTTTGATAGGTCGTGCGGTTTTCGTTTCAATCGTAAAAAATAACATTAAAAACAAAAAGTATTTTTTTCTTCAGAAAAACCACACAAGGTGCGGAAGAAATTAATAGATAATAGTTGTTCACTGAAGAAAAATATCTGAAAATTTGTTATAAATAACTTTTTGGTAGGACGCGCAGTTTTTATTTCAATCGTAAAAATTAACATTGAAAATAAACAAAGTAACTTTTTAGATGAACGACACAAAGTGCAATAAAATGCTTGATAACAAAATTGTTTTTATATAGCATGCGCACTTCTTTTATTTATAAAAACAAGACAATGGAAATCAATCTATTTCAATGTCAATGTATATTATGAATTGTACTAATATAAATTTATTTTAATGATACATTTTTTAGGGTAGTCAAGAATAAAAATTAGTGCAAAATAACGAACAAATTTCGAAGTAATTTAAAAAAATGAAATTCTTACATAATTTTGTAATATTCTGGGACTGCAATAAGCAGTCCCAGATCCACGTATATTATTTTTATTTCTTTTTTTTTCAAATCTTATTCTCGAGTGAACCCGGTTCTTCATCATAGCCACGGTGTCTCATACGATGTCTCAAATCTTCTGCGCTGATGTTGTAGGTACAAAATTAGGAGCATAGTGTAGTTTGGAGTTCGTATTTTACGACTGTTATCCATACCTTAGAGCCATTTCTTAGAGCTACCATCTGTCATTCCACAGGTTTTTAGTCACTTGGTTCCTGATGGTCTAGAAAATTCCTCACAATGCAACAGGTGTTCAATAAAACTGCCTTCTGAGCTGCTGCCAGTACCTTAATGACTCCTAAATGTTCAAGATGTTCAGTGCATCTTGCGTGCACATTTCTTGTAGCCGAAATCACAATACGATGAATAGGTGCATGTTTTACATGCCTCCATATTGTCTTAACTTCATGCCTTAGCTCACTATACTTATGGATATTGGTTGTATAGGCTGCCTGCAAATGTCGGTTGAGTGGGGAAGCAATGTCGATGATGTAGACTCTTCCACCTTTTTTTTCTCGCATCACGATATCGGGTCGATTGGGTCGGATGTAATGATCTTCGTTTTCTAAAACGGGCATTGGAATGTATCTACAGGAAGGCATCTATTCTGTTCAGAGTCCTAGGCTCAGGGCAAGTTGTTGATGTATAATGCCCGCCACATCATTATGCCTGCGCGTATATTCTCTTTGAGCCATTACGCGACAACCATCAATAATGTGCTAGATGTATTCGTTGGTATCTCCACATAATCGGCACCGGTCAACCACGTCTTGATGTAACACGTGTTTTTGATCATTTTTGGTGCTGACAACCCGGTCCTGAATCGCAATGACGAATCCTTCCGTTTCTGGATACAGGAGTCCCTTTCTCAGCCAAATATTGGATGCCTCACTATCCACTTCATACTGATCTAACGTTTTGGGGTGTTCGCCGTGAATGCCTTTCTATCTCCATTGCGTTTCCAATTCCTCTATGGTTCCTGCCCTGATATTCAAGGCCTTCTCTGAGGACAAATTCAAGGACGTGTGGTCAAGATCCGCTTTATAGATCGTGCTGTAAAGCGTAACATCTCGCTTGCTGTTAAAATAGTCTCGCAACTGTATAACTTGTGACTCACGGAGTTTCCTGACATCTACAATGCCCCAACCCCCTCTATGTCGTGGAAGAACTACCCTCTTAATCGCCGAATCACTGTGGTGCATTCGATGTTTCGTCATTTCTACGCGGATGATTCTGTTTAATCGTTCGAGGTCAGTGTTCGACCATTTGATGAGCCCAAAGGAGTACGTGAGGACAGTGGTAGCATAGGTGTTGATTGCCCTGATCTTGTTTGCCGAGTTAAGAGAACTCTTTAGAACCAATCTGAGTCTTGTAATGAAGGCAGTCGTTAGGCTTTTCTTAACTATCGTATGCTGAATACCCGTTATCATGTACTCGGAACCCATGAGGCATGCTATTTAGTGTTTTGCTCAGTGGGTTCAACGCTAAACAGAACCATAATGCACTGAAGGAGTCTCCTTGGAATATACCCGTCGTAATGCGTATTGATCTAGTTACCCTTGGTTGTCCATGATCCAAGTACTTGATTCTTGCACCCCAAAGCATCATCGCACGACTTAGGAAGTCAATGATGCGTGGGCAAATTTTGTGTAATTTTAAGACTTCAAGCAAATAGTCATGTGGTACGGAAGTAAACGCTTGCTTGTAGTCAATGTATGCCATGTGGAAGTTTCTTTGATGTGTACGAGCTTGCGTCATGGCAACAGCGTCTATGGTGACTAGATCTTTACTGCCTCGCGAGTTTTTACAACATCCTTTTTGTTATTCTGTAAGGATTTCATTGTTGACGCAGTGAAAATATACCTTAGCCGCTATGATAGCTGTAAGACATTTATATATTGTTGGAAGACAGGCTATTGGTCAAAATTCAGATGAATTTTGAGCGTCTGGTTTTTTAGGCAACATATACGAAGTACCCTGCAGCATAAAGCCTGACATCAGATCTGGGTGTTCGATGATCTTCTGAAAACACCTTGCCAACGCAGGATGCACACTAGTCAGGTACTTGTACCAGAAATTGTGCACCATGTCTGGACCTGGAGTTTTCCAGTTACATGCTTCTCTTCAAAACCGCTGGAACATCTAAAGCTGTGATGTTAATCAGCACCATTTCAGGGTTATTGCTTGCTCTTGCTTCCTCTAGTTCCAACCACGCAGTATCCAAATTACTTCTGTTAGTTTTTTCCCAAACCTCTGACCAATAGTTAGTCATGTCTTCCAATTGAGGAGCTTCAGTGCCTTGTTGGTTATTTTGCTTTGCACTCAGTTCACGATAGAACCTTCTTTCATCTGCCTGAAAGGTTCAATTTTGTTGCCTTCTTGCACTACTTTTCTTGTACCGACGCAGTCCAGCAGTAAGAACATCAAGTCTCTGCCGTTGGGAGTCTATAATCTCATCCACTATTGATGGTGTTGATGTCTCGATGTACCGAGTGTGGATGATTTCAGCAACGTAGTGTATCAGCTTTCTGGTTCGATTTCCTTTTTTATATTGAGTCAGTCGACCCAATTTGCACCTTACTTTGCTGGCATCCATATCCAAACTGATCTTCCATGGTGGATCTCAGGCCCGGCGGAACGTAGGTTATCTGTGAATGTAAGAAGCGTGAATGTAAAGGATCAAAGGATTATCGCTTACTCTAATTCCTTTACATTCACGTTCATTGAGGAGCGAGAAGGACAGATAACCCACGTTCCGCCGGGCCTAGTGGATCTAACTCCCTTCCTAGGGCAAAGACTGCATTCATAGGCCTAGTTCTGCGGCCCAACGTTCTAGCGGTTGCCACAACTGCACATTATACAAGAGTTTGCACCTCTAACGCAGTTTGTGTTGCGTTTAAATGCATAGGTAAAACCTTGCTGTTCAGGTGTTCTATTAGTGCACGCAGATTATTTGTGATGTTCATCTCGGGCAGTGAATGCCTTTGTGTTGGTTCTACATGTTTGAACTTTAGTAAAGCATGACCAAAATTCCTTTCAAGGTGCTGTACTTTTTCTGGGACTTCGCTCTTTAGATCATCGTTTATAATGTCAGGATGTGGTTGCACTCCATCTGGTGCTTGGTGTTCATTATCCCTCGCACCTATGCTTTCAGCTCCAATCAATTCTTCGTTGTCCACATCTTCCAATGGAAGTTCATCAAAAGGAAGCTGCTGTTCCACTTCCATTTCGATGGCAGCTATTTCAACAGCCGAAAGCAATCTGTTTACAAATATTGAGCGTTTTTGATCAGTTATATTCTGCTCATTCATTTTTGTGGCTAGTCCTGAATACTTGAGTGAGAAGAGATGATGATGTTCGCTCTTTAAACTTTGCCCACTTTTCTTTGCCAAAAATAAAAGCGCATCATATCACTGTTCATATGGTATGTCAATTTTAATCTCCTTCTCAGTTGTTGAACCTCTGCTTCTGGCACTGGTTGTATTAGGCCATCTACCTCCGAAAGATGTGGTGATGCTAGATCATCACCAGGTTGAGGAAGAAGATCCATTGCCGCTGCTTGCTCGTGTGACGCGGCTTCCTCTAACTGCTGTTCAATGCTGTTGTTTTTCCACGCCAAATCAACCTGTTATGTAATCTCCATTGCTCGATCTCCTGAGATGAGTAGATTAGTCCTGATGTCCTTCACCTTAGCGATAAGATCTCTTAGTGCGACTTTCTCTATTTGAGGATACTTTGCGGCGAAGTTCGTTCCAAAATTTTGTCCTTTTTGCGTGAGGTTTCAAACTTCGCACTTTCATCATAAAGACGGACCAGTTCCTCATTCATTGTGCTATCCTACTTGATGCTCTCCCACGGTATTTCTGTTGAAGTGTTAGCTGTAAATAGCTAACGCTAGCCAAAGCATCCTCAGCAGACACAGTTGATGTTTCACTGCTTACCGTATGTCGCAGATGTTCTAGCCCCTATGTCGCAGATGGACCCTGCTCTATTGATAACCTTTCTACCCTCGATTATGCGCCTATCTATCTCCTCATCTATCTTCCTGTCACTAGTGAATAGGCTACCCAGATATACGTACTTCTCAACTTGTCCTAATCCCTCATAATTTAGGATAAAGTTGCACATTGGCGAGAGCCGCTGACACATGAAATGAACACATTAATGGAAAAATATAAATAAAAGTGGAATTTATCGCCTTATTATATTCAATTGGAAAAGTTCTTTTAACATCCGAAAAATTTTCCAGATCCGCCATTGATCTAGTGTACACCGAAAATCCGTGTAATTAACCATTCGTGCTTTTCTTAATTTTAAAATGTAAACTATATAATGCAACTCATTTTTCCTTAGACTCATTTTTAATAATTTGATCCAATCTCGGTCATAATATATTGTTTACAGTATTAATGCACAATTTGGGACTTTTTGATGAAGAAATTACTTATACTCCATCCAAAATTTGCTGAAGACGGTGTTGACCAATTATAATATTTCCTTATACTATATCACGGAAAGGTCAATTCTCCAGGAGACTTTCACAAAGAAAAATCGTAAAGATACAACTATTATGCAGATTTTTGATTAATTATTCGTTCCAATATTTGGATCCTATAGTGTATGAATTTCTAACTTTATACACAGTAATAAAATATTGTTTAAATTTTGCTCAGTTTTCTCAAATTTCAGCTTTAATTTAATACTAATAATTTGCGCAAGAAATTCGTTAGGAATCTATTGAATTACGTGAATTCCATTCAATTCAGGATATTTGAATTCAACTGGAAATAATTGAATTAAATTAAATTTAACAGAATCTTCCTGAATAGATTGGAATTTCATAAAATATATTAAAATTTCTTTCAATTCATTACTGTAGAATGTCTTTTTTTAAAATCGTCTTCTTTTAAAATCGGTTGAATTTAGTTCATTAATTTAGTTCATAGTATGATTTAAATTGGGTCAATCTGATGGCAACAAATCTAAATCTGACTTTGAGGGTAAATGTAAAAATTTCTGATAGAGTTGTATGAAATTTTTAATAATGTTCTCAAAAATATTTCTTGATTTCAAACTAGAGAATTTTAGAAGTCTATCCATAATATACAGAACACAGAAAAAACGAAGTGTAAAAAATTAATTTTCAACTAAAATAACGAGTTTACAAGAAAAAAGTTCAAGTTCAAGAAAATATTGGAAATTTTTACCAACATAGCTGAATTTGCTAATTGAAAAGTTGAATCACAAAATAATTAAATTCTGAATACAAAACAAATTAATTTTTAGCAAAACAGTTGCATTTTTGACAACAGAAAAACTAAAAATTATACCCAATTACATGGATTTTCAACTAAGGAAGGTATGTTATAAACAAAAGATGGAAAAGATAAATTACCAGTTGAACAAATTAATTTAAAAAGAAACAATTTTTCAACCAAGTAGGTAAACTCTTAACGAAACAAATGTATATACAAAAAAATTATTTTTTAACAAAGTAGTTCAACTTTTTTCTAAGTAGTTGATATTTCAACCAATGCAGACTTACATTTGTAATGAAAAATAGTTGAATTTAACACAAAATATATTTCTTGAGATCCCAAAAAGGTTAAATTAAAAAACTGATCTACAAAGTAGTTATACTTTCAATAAAATAGTTAAATCCTCAACCAAAACAGAATAATCTTTAGTAAAACAGTAGCATTTTTAAGCAAGAAAGCTGGAATTTCCACCATAACACATGAACTTGTAACAAAAGAAGATAAGCTTTTAAGCAAAAATGAAATAGTTAAATTTTAGTTAAACAAATTAATTTTAAAAAACGATGTTTTAACCGGAAATATGAATTTTCGAATCAAATTTTGAGTCTTTGGCAAAAAAAAAATGAATTTTCAACGATGTAGATTAACCTTAAACTAATTAGTTAAATTTTCATCTAATTAGTTGATTTTTGGCCAAGTAGTTGAATTTTCAACCAGAAAATATGAATTCTCAACGCAAAATGTATTATGTAGAATGATATTTCAACCATAACAGATTTTCATTTCAAATCAAAAATAATTGAATTTAACCAAAAAATAAAAATTGCCAAAGAAATAGTTGAATTTTTAATCAAAGAGTTCATTTTTTAACAAAAATTATGAATCTTCAAAATGATGAATCTTCGACAAAAAAATGAATTCTCATCAACTCAAGTAGTTAAATTTTCAACAACAAAAAAAATGAATTCTAAACGCAAAATGTATTATGTAGAATGATATTTCAACGATAACAGATTTCCATTTTGAATAAAAAAGGTTGAATTTAACAAAAAAAAAAAAAAAATTCGAAAAAAATTTCAAATTTTCAACCAAAGAGATAAATTTTCAATTAAAATTTTGAATCTTCAAGTGGAATAGTTGAATTTACAGTTAAAACAATTAATCTTCGAAAAACAAAAAAAGAAATTTTCAACTGAAGGAGTCTTTAATTTTCAACTAAAATGATGAATCTGGAAAAAAATATGAATTTTCAACAACGAAGGTCAACTTAAAAAACAAGTAGTTAAATTTTCAACCAAGTAGTGAAATTTTCAACCAAAAAATATGAATTCAAAACGCAAAATGTAATATGTAGATGATGGTTGAACCATAACAGATTTTGATTTCAAATAAAAAAAGTTGAATTTAACCAAAAGAAAAAACGACAAATTTTTGAAAAAATTGTAAAATTTCTATCCGAAGAGAGATATATTCTCAAATAAAAATATTTAATCTTCATGTGGAACAGTTACATTTACAGTTGATAGAATTAATCTTCAACCAAAAAAAACGAATTTTTAAAAAAATAGTTCCATTGTCAATTAAAGAAGACTTGAATTTTCAAATAAAATGATGAATATTTAACAAAAAAATAAATTTCTAAGAAAGTATTTCAACCTTTAACCAATTCGTTGAATTTTCAAACCAAAAATTATTAATTCTCAACAGGAAACGTAATATTTGATATTTAAGATAAATAATACTTTTCTTTTAAACCAAAAACTGTTGAATTAAAATAAAAATTATCCACAATGTAGTTAGATTTCCAACCGAAAGAAAACAACAATTTTTTTTAGAAAACAGTGGAATCTTCAATAAAAAGTTGACTTCTTAACAGAATAGTTGAATTTTCAACAAAATAGTTAAATCCTCAACCAAAACAGATTGATGTTTCGTAAAAAATTGCATTATTAACCAAAAAAGCTTAGCTTTCTATCGAAAAATACAATTTTTCAACTACGAAAGATAGGTTACCAACCAATGATGAAATAGTTACATTTTCAATAACACAAATTAATTTAAAGAAATCTTCCCGCTACGCGGCACATTCTCATGGCTCGCAAGTTTGAGCGCGCCTAGGGTGCGCACCTGTTGGATCTCAAAATTCTTGTCAATTCTTATATTTTTGTACCTTGCATAGTTTGACAGAACAATGGAATTGTTTATTTTTAATAATTTTTTGTGCGCTCAAAATTAGAAGTTTTGATTTATTTTTTAAATTGAAAAAGTTTTTATAACAATCTGCTAGGGCTTTCAAAAAGCAAATTTTTTCTGATCCAGACTTTTTTCCATATTGTGCGTTGTTTGGCTCAAAATTTTCATTTCCACTTGTTTCTTTGAATTTTGAAAACGCTATAACTCTGATAATTTTCTTTTTATCGAAGAAAGTGGTGATGATGAATTGTTTGACTTTTCAAATACTACGAATGGCCGTACATAGAATTTTTAAATCTTGAAAGGAAAATGTTTTTAAAAATTTTGAATAAGCTCTAACTTTTTGAATTTTTATCCAAAATAGCTGGTTAACGAAGTCGTCCTTGATTTTTATGCCCTAAATACGTGTGCCAAAGTTATCGTGCTTACAGAATACAGACAGACATACATACAGACAGACATACATAAATATAGACATACAGACATACATACAGACATACAGGCATACAGACATACTGAAATGCATACATGCATGCATACAACCATACAGACATACAGACAGACCGACATACATGCATACATACATACATATACACATACGTACGTACGTACGTACATACATACATACATACATACAAACATACATACATACATGCATACATACATACATATATACATACATACACACATACACCTTCGTAACAATAGTTTTTTTTTACCCAAGGGGTCTCAAAACGTGAAAATTTGACGAAAACCAACTAAGTCCAATTTCACATAAAATCAATACTTCCTCATCAGGATCAGAAAGTAAAAAAACAATGATTCAACCGAAGTTATGAATTTTCTACTAATATTTTGAATTTTTAAGCAAAAAAATAAATTTTTATAATTGCCAAGTAGTTCAATTCGCAAATAATGTTTCGCAAGTTTGAGCGCGCCCAGGGCGCGCGACTGTTGCTTCTCAAGCTTCGCGCTCGGTCTTTGTTTTTCTCCCACATTTGTGCACAGACCATTCAAAGTGAAAGGTCAAAGCATCGACAACTGTAATTTGATGATTGTGAATTCTCTTTTGTTAAAGCTCATTCGGCCTTAACGAACACATTCTCATCACGTATCTCGTGCTTCTCACTCGATTTTGTCCGGAATGTGATCTTTTCTACATTATTTTCAACACTATTATATCAAATGTATATGACATTTAGTTCTGTACCTCAGGCTTGGATTGCTTATTCAGATATTGCAAAATAAAGTACAAGTTTCATTTATCATGATTACTTTAATATTTGTTTTTTATTTTGTATTATATTTTATTCTCAGCTACCCTGAAAAATGTATCATTTTAATAAATTTATATTGTTAAAATCCATAACAATCATTTGTATTGAAACATACGTATTTTGATTGCCTTGTTCTCATAAATAAAAAAAAACTGTCATGAACAATTTTTTAGAACTTTTGAAAACAGATAATTTTGATCCCTTCTCTATTTATTTTATCTTACGTGGTTTCGTGGAAAAGTTAAATTATTACGTTTCTCAGTTGGATTTTTCATGGCTAAAACCATAAATATTAACAGCAGAAGGCTGGCTAACGAACTTGACCTGTCTTTTTGGACCACAAATCACTGTGCAAAAGGAAATTTGAATTAGAAAGTTCCTTCGAAAGTTGTCGCGTCGTCAGACAACATATACAGACAGACCAAAAGACAGACAGGGCGACAGACATTTTCCAAAAAACTGTTTTTTCTGATTCAGGGGTTGTTAAAACATCGATAATTGACAAAAACTGGTTAGGTCCAAAATCACATGAATCAAAGACATTTCATCATAAATTATGAGAATGTATAAATTATCTACAAAATAGTTGAATTTTCAACCCAAAAAGACAAATTTTCAAGAAAACATTTGAATTTTCAATAGAGAAGGATGACTTTTTAACAAAATAGTTAAGTTCTTAACTAAAACAGATTAATTCTAAGTAAAACATTCTAATTTTTAACCAAAAAAGCTTAAATTTCTACTGAAATACATGCATTTTTAACTAAGACAAATAAGTTTTCAACCGAAAATGGAATAGTTAAATTGTCTGTTGAACAAATCAATCTTCAAGAAAAATTAAACGAATTTTCTAATGAAGATATAAATTTTCATGTAAAATGTGGAATCTTTATCAAAAAAAAAAAAAAAATTCTCAAGAAAATAGTTCGATTTTCAACTAATTAGTCAAATTCTCAAATGAGCAGTTGGATTTTGAACTCAAAAAGATAAATTTTCGACAAAACATTGAATAGCCACATTTTCAGTGTGAAAAATTAACTTTCAACTAAAAAAAAAGTGTTCAAACTAAATTTGTAAACTTTCAACAAGAGAGTCAAATCTACAATAAAAAATTAATTTTTAATAAAGTAGTTAAACTTTCAACCCAGTAGTTAAATTTTCAACCGAAAAGATTAATTCTCAAAGAAAAATGTAATATTTGATATTTCAAACCAAGAATATTTTTTTCTTAAACCAATGACAGTTGAATTCTACTAAACAACAAAAATTATCTGCAAAATAATGGAATTTTCAAGCCAAAAAGCCAAATTTTCAACAACAAAAAATGACTTTTCAACGAAATAGTTAAATTTTCACTCAAATAGTATGAATTAAACCCAAAAGAGATAAATTGTGATCCAAAAATATAGAAGTTGAGTTTTCAAATAAAAAGAGAGAAGTTTTAACCATAAATTGTTGGATTCTATAGGGTTCTATTAGTTTGGATTTTGATTTTTTCAATCTTCTTTTAACATTGTAAACAGAGACATTGAGTCTTAGACTTGGTTTCCGTTCTGAAAAAATTCATTTTCTTAGTCATCTCTATAAATCGAACATTTTTCATAAAGTCAAGGGTACTCTCATATTTGTCATTGCTCAGATTTTGATCAATATACGCACGTTTGTAACTTGCGACATCAAATAAACACATAAATCATAAATTCTCATAAGGTAGGTCCAGTCACCATAAACCATAATATTAATACAAAAAAATTACCAAGCAAGAAATTTCGGAAATCATCTAAAGGCTAATCATTTCCAAGAGGGATATAACCCAAAATATTTCAAATATCGGAGAGTAAAAAGAATCTCATAAACTTAAATGTATGCAAAAAATTCAGAAGATTTAACTCTAAATTTAGCATTAGGGGATCAGACTGAAGGTCGATCATTTTGCTCTGAAATAATAAGCCCACGTTCAGTTTTTTTCATCATGGTCAGCCCTTGAGCACAAAACTTCCTCTTTTTCAGATCAAGAAGAGCCTCTCTAAATTCGTTGAATGTAGGAGAACCTTCCGCATCATTCGTGGTAATTGTCAGAATTGCCTGCCGGACTTAAATTTTTTCAAAACATTCACGAGTCTAGCAAACGTTGATTACTTTGAATTACATAAAATTATGGTGGATTACTTCCACCTAGACTCACACGAATCTTTTACCAACGAAAATTGCTTTTTAACAAAATTGTTGAATTTCTAACCAAATCGATGAACCTTAAACCAAACAAAAAATGCATTTCTGATGAAGTAGTTGTATTTTTATCTAAAAAAGATCCATTTTTAACCATACAGTTGGTTTTTCAACTAATAGAGATGAATTCTCAACAAAAAATATAATAATTGATATTTCAAACACAAAAGATTTTAATTTTTAACCAAAAACAGTTGGAGCCAACCAAAAATGATGAATTTTCAACCAAAATGGACACTTTTAACAAAATTGTTTAATTTTTAGTTAAAAACGTAAATTTCTAACCAAGAAGATGAATTTTTTACTGAAAAATACACTTTTGCACTAATAGTTAATTTTTTAACGAAAAATGGAATAGTTAAATTTTCAATTTAATAAATGCATAACTTCCAAAAATCAAACATTTTTTTAAACAGTTAAATTCCACGAAAAAGATAGTTCAACCAAAAAGATTAATTTTCCACTAAAATTATGCAGATCTAGCCAAAACATGAATTTTCAACAAAATAGTTTAATTTTCAATCAAGAAGTTAAATTTCCAAACAGGACGAATAATTTTCTACTAAAAAAGACGACTTTTTAATAAAATATATGAATTTTCATTTGAATGGTTGAATTTTCAACTGCATAAGATAAATTTACAGTAATAAAGATTACACTCGAAAAATTAATTTAAAAAAAAAGTTCAATCAAAAGATAAATTTTCAATAAAATAGTTGATTTTTCAGTCCGAAAGGATACTTTTTAATAAAATTGTTTAACTGGAAAAAATAACATTTCAACCAAAAATGGAATCGTTACATTTTCAATTTTTAAAAAATTAAGTTTTTACAATCAAACAACTGAATTTCCAAACAGATGAATTCTGTGAAAAAAAGAACCAAAGAGATGAGTTTCCGATTGAAAAGGATGAATTTACAATAAAAAATAAAGTAGTTCAATTTTCAGTTGAAAAAATTAATTTTTACCCACAAAAAAATAAATTTTGAACAAAATAGTTGATTTTTCAGTCCAAAAGGATGCTTTTTGAAAAAATTGTTCAGTTGAAAAAGATAAAATTTCAACCAAAAATGGAATAGTTACATTTTCGATTAGAGAAATTAAGTTTTCAAAAAACAAAAAATGAATTTTCTAAACTGATGAATTCCGCGAAAAAGATAGTTCAGCCAAAGAGATGAATTTTCAACTGAAAAGGATGAATTTACAATAAAAATTGAAGTAGTTAAATTTCCAGTTAAAAAAATTAATTTTTACCCATAAAAAATGAATTTTCAACAAAATATTCGAAATTTTCATTAAAATAGTTAAATTTTTAACAAAAACCATGCATTTTTAAGGAGCAAAAATATTTTTCTACGAATGTACAAAAATTTGCAAAGAAATAGTTGAATTTATCAAGCAAGAAGAATTATTTTCTACCAAAACAGTTCAATTTTAAACAAAATACATAAATTTTCAACCAAATAGTTAAGTTATCAACCAAAAGATGAACTTTCAAGCAAAAATCTTAATTTTTTACAAAATGAAATTAATAAAACACATAAATTCTAACTTAGAAAGATAAAATTCTCACCAAAAATGGAATAGTTTAATTTCTCGTTTAGAAATTTAATTTTTAACCAAAAAATTACACAAATTTCAACTGAAATCAAGAATTTTCAACCAAAAAACTGAATTTTTAACAAACTAGTTCAACTTTCAACCAAGTAGTTAAATTTTCAACTGGAAAGGTTAAATTTACAATAAAAATTGAAGAGTTAAATTTCCAGTTTAAAAAAATTAATTTTCACCCACAAAAAATAAATTTTCAACAAAATATTTGAAATTTTCATTGAAATAGTTAAATTTTCAACAAAAACCATGAATTTTCAAGCAGCAAAAATATTTTTCTACGAATGTACAAAAATTTGCAAGAAATAGTTGAATTCATCAAGCAAGAAGAATTATTTTTCAAAAAAACAGTTCAATTTTAAACAAAATACATAAATTTTCAACCAATTAGTTAAGTTATCAACCAAAAGATGAACTCTCAAGCAAAAATCTTAGTTTTTCACAAAAAGAAATCAACAAAACACATAAATAAAACCTGAATTTGTGACAAACTAGTTCAACTTTCAACCAATTAGTTAAATTTTCAACTAAAAAAGATAAATTTTGAAAAAAATGAAATAGTTCAATATTCAAATAAGAAAATTAATTTTCAACAAAAAAATTGTTGAAAGAAAATAGATGAAATCTATTTGGATTATCTATGCAAATTAGTTCGGATTAATTAGATTGAAAGTTAATTACTTGGATTGTATGAATGTCTGTGAATTACGTGGATTATAAGTGGATTATTCTGGATTACATGTGGATTACTTGGATTACCACGCTGAAAACACCAGTTACCGTCAGATCACTGAAGTTAAGCAGTGTTGGGCGCGGCTAGTACTTGGATGGGTGACCATTTCGAGAATACTGCGTGCTGTTGGCCCGTCGTGGGTGTGATGAGCCCACACTTGTAGTTATTTGCTACAAGAAACTATCCACCTAAAAACACTACCCAAATAGGGTAGTGTCACGCCTTCCCCGGAATGGAAATGGCTTAATGGTATACAAGTGAGTAACACTGAATTACTGCCAATTGCAAGTGGATTAGCCTGCATTAGTATTATATTTCTCCATATTAGAACTGGATTACAAGCGGTTTACCGCGGATTACAGCTGGATTACTCTAAATTACTTGGATTACCTCGGTTTACAGGGGCATTACCCTGGATTACTCAGATTTCTTTGGATTACTGATGATTATAAGTGGATTACTGATGATTAGAACTACGTTACTTGATTCTAGAACTTGAATTTTTAAATTATTAAAAACTGTATTAAAAATCCAGTATTGAAAACTGGATTGCAAGTGTATTACGGCATATTACAAGTGGATTACTCTGAATTACTTCCTATTACAAGTGGGTTCCTCCGAATGAGAACAGGATTACTCCATACTTGAACTATAGTACAAGTGGATTGAACGTATTACAAGTGTATTACTGCATATTCCAAGTGGATTACTCTGAATTACTCGAAACAACCCGAGTTACAAGTGTATTACACTGGATTACTTGGATTACTCTCGATTACTTCCAATCACAAGTTGGCTACTGCGAATGAGAACAGGATTACTCCATATTAGAACCATAGTACAAGTGGATTAGACGGATTACGAGGGGGAAACAACACCTAAAAATGCGGTCCAGCGGAGGTGGATTACTTAGGATTACCATGGGTTACCTCTATATGCAAAATTAGTCTGGATGACCTAAGATTACTCCGGATTACATAGGATTACTCTGGATTACATAAAATTATGGTGGATTACTCCGTGTAAACTAGACTTACGCGAATTTTTAACTAAAATGGTTTATTTTTTAACAAAATTGTTAAATTTTCAACAAAAAAGTAAATTTTCTAATCAAGAACAGAAAGATACATTTCCAGGCAAATAGTTGAATCTTCTAATAAAAAATATGAATGTCTCACCAAAAATGAAATAGTTAAATTTTCAGTTCAAAAATAAATATGTACCAAAATAACAATGATGTTTCAATAAAATAGTTAAATTTTCAAACAAAGTGATGATTTTTCAAATAAAATGAAGAATCTTCAAACAAAATATTGACTTTTTAACAATACTGTGGAATTTTCTACAAATTCGATTAATTTTCATCCAAAAGAGACGAATTCTCAAAAAAAAAATTTAACGCATAATTGATATTTCAGCCCAAACAAATTTTAATTTCAAATAAAAACCCAGTTGAAGTCAACCAAGAAGACGAATTTTTAACAAAACTTTTTTACTTTTTAAACAAAAAGGATACTTTGCAACAAAATTGTTTTTCTTTCAAAAAAAAATGTTAAGTGTCAACCAAATCCTTGAATTTTCTAACAAAAATTATAATTTTAACCGAGAAGAATAGTTTTCTACAAAAAAAAAAAAAATTAAAAATAATACATGAATTTTTAACCAAGCAGTTGAATTTTCAACCAAAAAGATAACTTTGCATCCAAACAGTTGCATTTTTGACTAAAAAATATAAATTTTCTGCCAAAATGAATCACTCCCATTTTCATTGTAAAAAAAAAATTTTTACAAAAATATCGAATATTCAGCAAAACAGTCCAATTTTTAATCAAAGAGATGAATTTTCAACTAAAATGAAGAATCTTCGACTGGAATAGTTAAATATACATTTCAAAAATGAATTTTCAACCCAAAGCTACGAAATTTTAACAAAATATTTAAATTTTTAAACAAAGAGAGGAATTTTTAACTAAAACCAAAAAACTAAAAAATGAATTTTCAACATGTAGTTCGAATATTAACCAAGTAGTTGAATTTTCAACCAAAAAGATTAATTTTCCACCAAAGTAGACAAATTTTTAACGAAATACATGAATTTTCAGCCCACTAGTTGAATTTTCAACTGAAATAAGTTAATTTTCAATCAATAAAGCCGAATTTTCAACCAAGTAGTTTAATTTTCATCCAAATAACAGTTGAATTTTCAACTAAAAAAGATACATTTTCAACCACAAATGAAATACTTCGCATTTCAATTAAAAAATAAATCTTCTATAAAAAATAGAATATTTAACAAAATAGTCAAATTTGTAAGCAAGGAATGAATTTTCAACTAAAATGAAGAATCTTCAACTGGAATACTTGAATTTTCAATTGAAAAAAAATAATTATCAATAAGAAAAAAAACGATTTTCAATGATATTTTTAAATTTTCAAGCAAATAAATAAATTATTCGATCAAATTAGATAAATTTTCAATCCAAAAGATGAATTTTCAACAGAACAATTAATTTT
>CAKNXH010000217.1:270347-280926 GCA_932178445.1 Andricus quercusramuli | reverse complement strand
AGTAATTTTTTACCATAAAGTTGAATTTTCAACCAAAATCGTGAATTTTCAATGAGGAAGATTAATCAAAGTTAGTTTTTTGGATTACTTAAATTACTTCCAATTATCTGATTTTCAAGTTGATTACTCCAGATACTAGTGCGTTACTCGGATTACCGTGGATTACCAGTTCGGATAACCGAGAGGTCCAACGGATTACCAGAGTGGGTTCCCCCTCGACGGATTACAAGTGGATTACTCCGAATTAGTTGAATTACCCTGGGTGAATTTAATTCACGTTTGCAAACCTATCAACAAATATCCTTTGAACAAATTTAGTCAGGCTTCAGCTTTTTGTGGCTTAAAAAAATAAAAAATTAAATAAGAAACAAAAAAAAATATTCAAAAGAAAAAAAGTTTCTCAAGTCATTCAAAAATGATATTATTTTTATACAATTAAGTCATTTTCCTTTCGGGGTATTCGTGACTCACCCATGTTATTTATTTGAATAACACGTTCGTTCCGCAACACTGCTTCGACCCAGGTTGCTGATCAATCACTCTAGCGATCACCCCAAGTGAAGAGCCTCAGTGAGTCATCATGTGAAGCTCTCCATTCAGGCCCAGACGTGAAAAACAATCACGCGGACTTCTGGACACTAATATTTTTCTGAAAAATTAAGAATTGTGGATAACAAGTGTGGGGGAACTAAATGTAAATATGGCTTAGTATCACATGCCCTTAAAAGCTTCAATTCGAAAATATTTTATTTTAAATTTCTTATTTTTTGAAGGTTTCCAAATTCAAATTTCACAATTTTGTATTTAGTTTTAAATATGAAAAATATCAGGACAATATCACTATTGAATCTTTCCAAATTGCAAAATTTTATATTGTAAGTCTTGATAGTCAGTTTCAAATTTCATAATTTCTAAATTGTTTGGTTTCAATTTTAAGCGTGAAAAATTTTCTGTTTTTTTTTTAATTTGTGAAAATATAGAATATTAAATTGAAACACCTGTTAGTTCCATAATTTTCTGATGAGAAGCTTTATATGTAATAAAACAATTTTGTATTTAATGCGTACAGATAAAATTCAAAAACAATGAAAAATTGGGGCAATAATTTCACAAATTCAAGCATTAAAAATAAGAAGATTTTAGAACCAGGCATTGAGAATTAAATTACGTTTTATTTGAAAATTTTCCAAAGTATTGAACATTTCAAAATTTCAAACTAAAGTTTTAAAAAATTGCAAATTAGAAGCCTTGAGATTGTGCTATTTTCATTATTATATGAAGCAATATTTTTTATATTATCATTTTAATTTTTAATGTAATATATGAAAATTGTGCGATTTGTAGTGAAAAATTTAAAAAAATAAATCATTTCAACTTCTAAAATATTTGATTCGAAGATTTAAAGAATGAATAATAATTGTAAAGAAAGTTTGAGAAATTAATCGATTTGAAATTAAAAAGTTAAAAATTGTGCTGTTTAAACTAAAAAAAAAATAAATAAAAATCAAATTATCTGAAATTGATACCTCAGCAGTTTGCAATTGAAATTGAAATGGTTGAATTTTGAAGAGAATAATTACCAATTTGAAAAACTTTAATTTTTAAACAATTTAAATTCATTCTGACTAATTTAAATTTGGAAGGGTTTGGGTGTGAAAAAAGTGTTTATATTATAATTATTGGTAAATAAAAACTTTTTTAGTTCTACAATAAATATGTGTTTTAGATATGTTCTTTTAAATAATTTAATTTGAAAAGTTTACAATTAAACTTGTTTTAAATCTTAACGGTGTAAATTGCGGTCAATTTATTTATTGATTTCGGAAAAAAATTTCTCATTTATTTTAATCTTAAATTATAATTTTTGTTTTTCAATCAAAATTAAAAAATTCTGCGAATTAAGGAACTTTGATTTGGAATTTAGTTTTATATCATATTTTGAATTTCAAATTTTAATCGCTTCGAATTGGAAAATACTTAAATTCAAAAGTTTTCAGTTGAAAATTATTCAATTTTTAACGCTGTTCATTATGAATAATTAAAAGTTAATTCCTTTCAATTTTGAATAACCTATTTTGAAAATTTTGTTTCTAAAATTATTCAATTTTTAATGTTTTAAAATTAAGCTTGTATAATTTTTGAATGAAAGCATCTAAAGTTCAATAACTTGAAATTGAAAGTGTTTGAAATTGAAAACCTTGAAATCAGAAGCTGTCAAAATTGAAAAATTGTGGATAAAAATGGTTCAATTTTTAACTCTTTGGATTAGAAATAATTAACCTTCAACTTTTTTCTAATAAAATTATCCAATTTTTAAAATTTTAGTCTGGAATTTTTCAATTTTGAGAGCTTCTGATTTAAAATTTCAAGCATCAAAACATTTTATTTTCAAGTGATTCAATTTCTAATGCTGTTATTTTAAAATGATACAAGTTCAATTCCTTTCCCATTCAAAATATTGTCCTCTCTTTAAAAATTTTACCTAATCTGAAATTGTTTGCTTTTGTATGTTTTCCATTCAAAATCGTTTGATATTTTTTTTCAAACCCTTTCAATTCGAATTATTAATTATTTATTATTGTTTAAAAAAAATTGTGAACCGAATATTTCAAAAATTTTCTAATAACGGATTTTTAAATTGCTTATATTTTTCATTTTACGAAATGAAAACCCAAAGACTTTTAAACACAAATATTTTTAATTCTTTATTAAAAATATAAAAAATCTTAATAATTACATATAGCTAATATTTTGGAACTTTTTTCCATCGTTATTCAAAAATCTTGCTGCCGATACCCTGAGACCAAATAAAAGTATTTAAAAAGTAGTTTAGTTCAAAACCAGGACCAGACAATAATAAACATTTTAAAAAAGCTATGAAAAATACAACCCATAAAACTTACGAAAAAGCCAAATCATAGTGATGAAATATAAACTCTAAACTATAACTATCAGCCCTCTTTGAATTTTAAATCAGACCTTCATTATCGTGCTGTGCCTGTGTCCCGAACCAAAACCCGTTTTGCGAAAATTGATGGCCAACTATTCTGCATCACCAATTCTTCGTTCAAGATTCAGAACCTCGACGATTTTTTCTTAACGAAAGTGAAGTGATGACCGCGAAAAAAATTCGTCTAGTGCAAACGCATCCAAACTTCCGCATAATTAATCAACTTATTCACTTCATACATAAATTAGGATGATTCTGCAAAAATCTAGATGCATGCAAATTTGTAGTATTTTTAAAAATTAGGTATGCATTCAAACTTTTCTTGCTGAATGCAGTAGCGTATCTAGGAAAAATGACACCCATGGCAGGTACTGAAATTTCCCCCCCCCCCCCCCCCTCCAACCCTCACCCGCATCGAATCGAGATCAAAATAAATTTATATTATATAATATCGTTCTTATTACTTTATTAAATATTTTTTGAAAAATAAAAACTTATTTCCAAATGCACTCAGGATCAAAAACTATTTTTGAACAAAGAGATTGAAAAATAATTTTTAGATGATGCATAATATGATATTGAAATAAAAAAAAATTCGTAAAGAAAAATTTGAATGAATAGATTACAATAGGTTTTGAAGTTACCAAGTGAGTACTCTCACTTTTGAATATATAATGCATATAATGTGTTTGAAATTGAATGGAATCAAATTTATATTTGAAAATTTTTTATTTAATAATCAGTCAAGAACGTGAACAAAAAAATTGCTTCAATTGCTCTTTTCTAGCATTCGATCCGTGTAAGAATCTTCAAAACAAAGATGTTAAAATATTGATTCTATTAAGATCTTGAACGTTTCATAAAATTATAATTTATATTTTTTCCCCTGGAATATATATATATATATATATATATATATATATATATTGAATGTTACTAATCAAATAAATGTTTGATATTGTTCAATTATTATTATATTGCATCTTCATAAGTAAAAATATTATTCAATTCAATGTCAATTAGGTTATATCCATTATATTCGTAGGTGCAAATATTCGCTAAACATTCAAATGGTAAGTTTAAACTTGTATACCCTTAACATTGTTTTCACGAAATTCTTTCGACATTTTATTTCAAATATTATTTATTGTATTCTTAGAAATGAAGAGGATCATATTTTTCTTATTATTCAAACTCAAATCTTATATTCCACTTTGCCAAGATTATTGGATGACGTTTCAATTCATGTTTTCCATTTAGCATTCATAGAAATCGCTTGACAACTGTTTTGAAGTATAAAATATGTAACATTGTTTAAAATTTAAATGTTCCCGCGAAAATAACATTTTGTTCACTAAAACTTTTTTGAAAGTGTTCTAGTCTCATTGATTACAATGCAAAAACAGGAAGTGATGGGAAATCAGTGCCCACTATTCTAGACAAACATGGCACGATTGGTAGAAGCCTATTTCGCCTTCCATCTTGGTTACAACATATAAGAAAAAAATTTGAATTACCGATTTGCATATAAGTGCTTTAAATTATTATATGAAGAAACTAAACTAGCTCAGGTGGGAGCCAATTTGGCGCCCCCCTTCATGTGCTCCCAGCGCATGGTTATTTAAAAAAGAATTTGGTAATTTTGTGAATTATGAATCTGATTTTAGATCCAAGGACAAAATTTTATCGGCCTGGATTAATTATGGATAGCTGATTAAGGCAGTTTGTGATTTATAGGATTGACTTATAGATCTGTTAAGTAATAGTAGAATGGATTTTTATGAAATACTGCATATTGCTTAATTATGTGGGCCAGCCCGTTTTCTATTTTAGGGTGTATCATGTTTTATAAAAACACTAGCAATATTGTATGCGCGCTGCAGCATGCAGAAAATATTGCATTGCCGATTATTAATATACAAATATGAGAAAAGGTTACTATGTCTGAAATTGTATAGTTTTTATGAGTAGAAAAAATAATTGGAGAGGCATGGTTTCGTTTTTCAAGCAAAATGTCTTAATTTTTACATTTTCATCTTAATGAGAAGGTATTGGTTTTATTTGGAATTACACTTATTGTTAGTCGATTTTTATCAAATATCCACTTTTTGAGATCCCCTGAGTCAGAAAAAATATTTTTTACGAAGGTATATGTCTCTAGTAGTAGTAATAGGCTTTAGGCACGATAACTTTCGAAAAAATGATCAGTTTAGATTGAGCTTTGGCACATCATTTTGAGTCCTGAAAAGTAAGAACTAGTTTGTTAGCCAACTATTTTGGATTAAAATTCAAAAAGTTAGAGCATTTTCAAAATTTTCGAAGACATTATTTTTTAGGATTTAAAAATCCTATTTACGCTTATTCGTAGTACTCGGAACAATTTATCCTCACAACTTTTTTCGATAAAAAGAAAATTATCAGAGTTATAGCACTTTCAAAATTACAAAAAAATTAAAATGAAAATTGTAAGCCAAACAACGCTCGATATGGAAGAAAGTCAGGAAAAGAAGAACATTGCTTTTTGAAAGCTTTACAAGATTATCATGTAACAACTTTCTGAATTTTTTGAAAAATCGAAAATTCAAATTTTGACCCCACAAAATGTAATGAAAAAAATCCCATTTTGCGGTCAAGAATTGTTTTTGAATCAGATCTCAAAATTTTCTTCTAATATTTTTTCCCCACGAAATGCGTGATGAGAAGTGGTTCGTGGAAGCCGAAGGAGCTTTAACAAAAGAGAATTCACAATCACAAAATTTAAGTTTTCGATTTTTTGACCTTCAATTTTAAAAATATGCAGAAATGTGGGGGATGTAAAATGATTGAGCGCGTAGCGCGAGGTAAATACATTAACGAGCGCGAAGCGCGCGATGAGAATGTGCCCGCACAGAAGTTAAATTTTTGCACATATTAATATGGAAAGACTTGAAAAATTAAAAAGCTACCTCAAAAGTATTCAGTTATTGAATTTTTAAATTATATTTTAATTTTAATTAAATATTTCTGAAGAAATGAACTGAATTCCTCTGAATTTTCTTAATTTCTTAATTTCTTAATTTCTTAGAACTCCCTGAATCCCATCGACTTCAAAATGACTTAAAGAATTCAGAAGAATTCAGACTATGAAAGGATTTCAGAGAATTCAGAAAATTGCGAATTTTCAGACATTCGTGATACTCAAGGATTACAGGGAATTCAGAAGATTCAGAATATTTGAGGAATTCATGGGATTTAGAGAATTCAAGAAATTTCAGAAATTCGCAACATTTAACGAAATTCTGTGATTTCAGTAAATTCTGTGATTTCAGAAAATTCGGAGAATTCAGAGAATTCAGAATATTCAAGGATTTCCAGGAATTGAGCGAAATCAAATATTTCAGAAACTTTAAGGATTTCAGAAATGTTCACGAATTCAGAGAATATAAGGAATTCAAGGATTACAGGGAATTCGAAGAATTTCAGAGTATTTAGCAAATTCAGGAAATTTAGAGACTGCAGAATATTTCAGGACTTCAAGGGATTTAGAGAATTTCTGGAATTCATCATATTTAAAGGAATTCTGGAAATTCGGAGAATTAAAGCAATTCTGAATATTCAAGGATTTCAGAGAATTCCGAGAATGTGAGAAAATCAGAGACTTTAAGGAATTCAGAGAATTTACGGAATTCAGCGAAATTATGGAATTTAGTGAAAGTAAGGAATTCAAATCATTTGAGTTATTCAGGATTTTTCATGCATTCAGTGAATACAAGGAATTAAAAATATTCAACGAATTTGGAGAATTTCGAATATACAAGGAATTCAGGACATTGAAGAATTTCAAGGAATTCAGATAATTTCAGGGATTTTAGAACGTTTGGAGAATTCAGAATATTCCAGAATTTAGAGAATTTAAGGACTTCAGAGAATTCAAGGGATTAAAAGATTTTTCAGTAATTTAGAAAATTCTAGGATTCCAAAGAATTTCAGGAATTTTAAAGCGTTTAAAGAATTCAAGAAGCTTTAGAAATTTAGAATATTCCAGGAATTCAGGGAATTCAGATAAATCAAGGATCTTAGAGAATTCGAGGAATTCAATGATTTTCAGGAAATCAGAGAATCTGCCAATTTTTCATTGCTGTAAATATAAAACTCTTAATTTAAAAAAAGAAATGAAAAATTTTCATTTTAAGTTTTGAAAGCTGTGAATTTTTAATTCGGAATTTCAATATTGCACAACAGTTTCAATACCAAATTTTTTAAATTTAAAACGCTGTAAATTTGAAAATAATCCATTTTTATGTAGTAAAATTAATTAATTTTCAGCTTTAAATGCTAGATAGTGATATTATTCAAATTGGTAAGCCTACGAATGAGAATTTTTCATTTTTATAGCCTCCAAGACTTTGAAGTGTACAATTTTAAGTATTCCTCATTAAAATCGAAGACTTTGAATTGGGATTTATTCAGTCATTTATAGTTTTTATTGCAAAATTTGTGTAATATCAAATATTTATTCCAGTAACTGAGGACATTTCATGCTAAATTCAATTATTTAACTAAACTTTGGTTTTAATTTTTCCTCCATCATAGATTGTAATTATTTTCAGAAGATATAATTTTGAAATATTTAAAAATGAGGCTAAACCATTTTCAATTTTCAATCTGGAAACTGATCAAGATAATAATATATTACATCACAAGTAGAGTTAGACGGGTCTTTACGCGGAGATCAATGTTTGCAGAACGAGTTGTAAAATTATGGCCTTCGGCCATGGGTTTTCTGTTCGTCCTTGCGAACATTGAACTCTACGTGAGTACATGTCTAACGCTGTGAGTGATGTACGATATTTTCTTCAACTCAGCATGTTATGAGACTATAGGGCAGTCTGAAAAGTGAGTCGTGATGTTTATAATATATTTGGTCGTGCAAACATATACGACTGACCCACAGTCGTCTGCTTGGCTGTGATTGATAATGTCGTATGGCGCGAAATTTGAAAATTGTTCATTCCTATTTGGAATCATTCTGAATTTTTCATACAATGAACTAAGAAGGTTGGAGACTTCAATCCTGCTTAAAATTTAAAAAATTGTAATTGTAATAGAGTTTAGAAATTCCATTATTTTCACTGAAATTAATATTAGAAGTCATAAATGTTGAAGGCTTCTTCTTTATTCCAAACATTTTACCAAATAAAAAAATTAAAAACTTATTAACTGATGAAGAACATTAAAGAGCGTCAAACGTATTGAATTTAGAAATATTATTAGTATCCAATTATTAATTTCATTTTGTTGTACAATTTCAAAGATTTATAATTAATCCCAACAAATAGAAACAAATTCATTTCGCGAACACTTATCGATTTTTATTATTATTATTAACAAATTAAATAGAAGTAGGATTATATACTTCATAATTTTCGATAGTAATTTAAAACTTCTGTTAAAATTAAAATACTGAAAATGAAAGCAGGAAACACTTTCATTCAAAAAATACAAGATGCTGGTTCAAGGTAGTGAGAATCTTCAGTTACACGTGTAAGGATGTACACTACGTACAATCAATCCCAAAAGTCGCCTATCTAGAAAATGATTTATAAAATTGAAAAACTAGATCTATTATTAATTTCCGAAAATCTTTAGTTCATTTAATTCTAATGATCCATACGTCATTTTATTCTTTGATGGTTTCTCTAAAATTCTCTTTGGGTGGGTTATTATTTAAAAAATTAATTTATAAATCGTCAGTTATCATTTTTATAAATAATAATAGTTTCAAGTTTCAAAACCATAAACTAAATAGAATTGTAGAAAATCCTTCAAAGAATAAAATAAGGCCTCGATAATTTGGATTATATAAGAATTGTCACTTCCCTGAGGAGAAAGCGAAAACTAAAACTCTAAATAACGACTGTTAAATAGAAAATTTCAACCTGAATAATTTTTTTGAGGTACGCTTATAGAAGCCTCTGTCAATATTTGAAGAAATTAATAATAGATCCATTTTGGTCGATTTCATACATCATTTTGAAGATTGTCAACTTTTGTGAATGATTGTACGTAGTGTACATCCTTAATATATGTATCTGATATGGAGTTACCCTTGAAATAATTTATTTACGGAATTTCATAAGTATTTTTTTTGCGTGAAATATTTCTCAACAAAGCCTTCTTTAGGGGGTTTCTATGCAAATATGTATCTATGTAATATGTAAATTCTTCCCCTTCAATTGTGAATATTTTGTCTGATTTATCCGAAGTTAGCCGTTGAGATGAACCTGCTAATTTTATTTTTAATTTATGAGTGTATATCAGGCTGATGACTCATTTTATCAAGCAAAAAAATGAATCTTGAAATTCAATTCGCACACTATCCTAAGTTTTTATTTTTTGCTGTTTATATTTTTTAAATATCTTAAAAATGTATTTATTAATTTGTTGAAGCTACAGAATTCTCCCTTTTTACATGAGCATCAGTGTATATAATTTAATTTAAAAAATTTTAAATGATGGTGATATACATAAAAGGTGATACTTTTTCATAATAAAGATTTCAAATGTAAATTATCAAAAAGACAGTATTTTCACTTAAAAATTTAATGAATTATAAATTCTCTTATTTTTAACATTGACAATTTATAGCTCTACCATTTTTAAGAGATAAAATTAAAAATTCTTGAATTTAAAAAAAATTTAATTGCAAATGATTTTATTTTTATGATTTATACTTCAAAGTTAATTCAATATTGGTCCACTCTAAAGATATTAATATTTTCTTAAATAATTTTTATCATTTGCAATTGGATATTCTTCCATTTTAGAAACTCATAAGTCAACATTATTTTTGGATGATTTTGAAGTTCAAAAGTCAAGACTTTACTATCTTAAATCTTCCAAATTGAAGAAATTTCAATTGTAAATCATCAAAATTACCGAATTTGTAATTGTAAAAGTTAAAACTTGCACCATTTTCAATTGTCGATTTTTAAGATTGAAAACTCTTCTATTTATCAAACTTACAATTCAGGGTTCTAGAATTTTGCAGATTTTAGTTCAATTTTTGACTTAAAGATTTTGAATTCAATTTTTTAAGATTAATTGAAGATTCATTATTTTGGTATGTCTGTGGTGTAAAATGATGTAATTTTGAACGTATTTTTGGAATCTGTAGTTCAATTTTAATTTCGCCTCTTTCAGTTTTTTCTATTAATTTTTTTTGTTTACATTTTTTTAATATCTTGAAAATGGATGTATTAATTTGTTATACATATAGAATTCTCCCTTTTACATTAGCATCATTGTACAGAAAATTGAAAATTCTTCAATTTTTAAATTTTGCAATTGAAAATGCCTCAATTTTAAAGATTTATAAGAAAAAATTCTTAAAGTTAGATGATTTTATGGATCAAAAGTCAAGACTTCAATTGTAAATGAATAAAAAGTGTTTAATTTTTAAGATTTATGTTTTGAAAATTTGTATTTTAAAAGCTTTTTTTAATAGCTCCGTTTTTACGATTTATAGTTTAATATTTATTATTTTAGAATATTTATAGTTTCAAATGATGTAATTCTGAACGTAGTTTCGGAATATCTAGTAATTAAATATTTCAAAAATACGTGGATCTGTAATTGAATACTCTTTAA
>CAKNXH010000217.1:160303-269947 GCA_932178445.1 Andricus quercusramuli | reverse complement strand
TGGTCTTTCCGATCTCTCAGAAATACCTTTATATCAAATTAAAAAATAATTATCCAATAATATAACATAATTTAAAAAAAATCCAATTGCAAATTCCCTTATTTTCGTAGTTTCATCAAAAAAATTTGTAAGGATGAGAATCTGTACAAAATTCAGATATCTGTAAATATCAGTAAGAATCACATCCAAACTTTGTTGGAAAATTTTTTTAATCAATTAATTTTATGAATTCTAAATTCTGAACTCCTCAAATATATGAAAATGATAATTTTATTATTTTATCAAGCAGTAAATCTAACAAGTTTTAAATTCCAAGCGATTGATTCTATGTTCTTAAAATAAAGATAAGAAAATATTTTGATAAACAGTTGTGCCTGAAAAATAATAATGTTATCAACTAATGAATCTACTCGATGAAAAATAATTTTAGTATACGGAAGAAGTTATTAAAAAATTTAAATTTAAATTGTCTTTCAGTAAAAGGAGTCACTCCGCCTTCGAAATAAATGGGTCTGAATTTAAACTTTTATAAACGAGACAGATTTAATGGAAATACGATTCAGAAGTCACTCACATGTCAGAAAAAGGAAAAGTATAAGCGAGGACAGAATAAGAGAAAGATAGAAATAAGGAAAAATGAAAAGACACCATACGTATATATAAACGATGACATTTGTTATGCATGTTTATTGGAATTTCAACCTTACACAACTTTGTTTTCAAAATAATTTTCATTTTTTTTTCAATATTTCAACGTGATGAATAATGTCTCTCTCACTAAGGAATATAGAATTCTCGATCGAAAAGAAAGTGATAGAGGCTGAATAATTTAAGGGGACCAGATTTACGCTCTATTAAATTACAGAAACAAGAAACTGTTATTAATCTTGAAAAGAAGGTAAAAAATAAGATAAAAATGAAATGTAATGTTTCCAAAAATTCAAATTCACATATTTCATACTTTTTTTTGTGGACCACACACTTTGTGTTTTTGTTCAAGAGGCACTAACGTATTAGCGAAGAATTTTGACGATAAATGATTAGAAAAAATTGTATTCTTAATATTTTCTACAAAATAATTAATAAAAATATGAACAATATTGGATCATATCTAAAAAAACTGGAGTAATGATATGTCTCGAAAATTTCGCAATCATTATTGTTCAAAATTTGATTGGCTTTTTATTACTTGAAGTTGTTTTGTTCGAAAATTTTTTTTAATTGAATCGAAAAAATCCTTTTTAATGGCAAAAAACACTGAAAACCTTATGCGAATTGAGAAACTTTTGAGCTTTTCAAATAATCTTGGGTGGCTATGTTAAAAATTTGAAATTATCTAAAAAATCTTTGTAAAAGTTACGCATGTTTTATGTTGGTGCTTTTCGTTGGAAATCATTTTTTGAAAATATTTATTTAAATATTTGAAAGATTAGAACATGTTCAATGATTCACTTTTCAAACCAAAATCATTAGATTTTGAAGGTTCATAATTTTTAAATATCAGGTTACGTTAGTGTTTTACATCAAAAAATTGGTATTTAAAAAAAAATTATAATTTGAAAAAGATTTAGAATATTTTCACTATTTTGGATTATGTTAGCGTTTCTCGTCAAAAATTTTTTTTTCATAACAGATTTCAAGGAAGATTCATATATTTACAATTTTGGGCTATGGTAGCGTTTTACACCAAAAAGCGTTATTCTACAACAAAAATCATTTAATATAAACAATTTTTAGAATCTTCTATCAATTTTGGATTATGTGTTTTTCGTCGGAAACTACTAGTCATTTTAATAGGAAAAAAGATTTTAAAGAAAATTCACAAATTGTAACAATTTTTTGTAACGTTGTTGTTTTGCATTGAAATTTAGTATTTCAAAATGGAAATTATTATAGTTCGAACAATATTTGCAATTTTTGTACAGTTCCAGGTTATATTAACATTTTTCACGGAAAATCAATTTTTTTAAACAAAAATCAATAGATTTCGAAGAAGATTTACAATTCGGAAAATCTTTTTGTTATGTAGTGTTTTCGTCGGCAATTATTGGTATTTAAAAATTTTCAAATTAGATTTTAAAGAATATTTACAATTTTTCAACAACTTCAGGTCATATGGGTGCTTTTCACCTGAAGTTTTTATTTTTAAAGAGAGAATTATTAAATTTAAACCCAATACCTTTTGTTAAAAATAATAATATTCATGAGCTTGAACAATATCAGATTTTGTTAGTGTTTTTCGTTAGAAATTAAAATTTGAATTTAAAAATTATTACATTTCGAAAACGATTCATAATTTTTTAACAATTTTGGATTAAGTCTGAATTTAAAATCGAAAATTGGTATTTCCAAACAAGGATTATTATAATTTGAAAGAGATTTAGAAACCTTTAACAATTTCAGATTTTGTTAGTGTTTTTCGTCGAAATTAGTGTTTTTAATAACAAAATAATAGCCCAAAGAAGATTGACAGCTTTTTAACAATTATAGGTTATATTAGCGTTTTACATCAGAAACTTGTATTTTGAAAGAAAAAATCAACAGATGTAAACCTAAAGATTTTACATCGAAAATTGGAAATTTCATTCAAAAATCATTTTAATTTGGACAAGGTTTAGAATCGTTTAACAATTTTTGATAATTTGAGTATTTTTCGTCAAACTTTGATATTTTCAATTTTTAAAAATCATAAGATTTCTCACACTATCACTCAATCATCAAATTCACCATTTTTTGCAATTTTGGATTTTGTTGGCGTTTTATATCAGAAATCGTTAGAGATTTTGAAGAAGATGTAGAATTTTAGAAAAATTCCAGGTTTTTGTGTTACGGTTTTTCGCCGGAAAAATGAAATTTTAAATAAAAAACGTTTAAAAGAAGATTTAGCAAACTAAAACAAATTTTTGTTGTCATGTCAGAGATTTTCGGCTAAAATGGCTGCTTTCAATAAAAAATTATTAGATTTCAAATAATATTTACAATATTTGTACATTAACCCGTTAACCACACCCTGGGTCCAGGAGACCCGGTCCAACTTTGAGTTGATGTACCGTCTAACGATCGTGTTCAAACGCTAATTTCAGTGCCATTTGTTATAGTTTGAGGGTACTAGAGTAGGCTTGCATAGTTTTCGGATCCCGCCGAAACGTTTAGTAGCAGCCAGTTGTTGTGCAAAGTTCAAAATAAATATGTATCTTTTTTTCATGGAACCCTTATAAAATTATTTTTATCATAAGCTATAGTATTTAATACGCTCTAGTTAAAATTGTAAGTAAAAATATTAAAAAGTAAAAAAGTTATGAATTTTTGAAAAAAAACAAAAAGTTTTCCTCATTTTTTTTCGACGATTTTTTTCGATTCTTAGAAAATTAAAATTGACAATAATTATTATACAGCTCTCTTGAACAATGGTTAAACTATATGTCAAAAAATGTTTAAGTCATGACATGCATACATAAAAGAGTTATTAACGTTTCTCATGCTCGGGTCCTCTGGACCCATGTGTGTGGTTTACGTTATTTTTCGGAAGTGTGTGGTTAACGGGTTGATAGGTTCTGTTAGTATTCTTTGTGTGAAGAGGTATTGATCAAAAATGCAATAGTTGGATTGTCTATAACATAAGGTTATCAATAGTGGGCCACGGACCTAAAGTTAGCCACCTTAATTAAAATAATTCTACTTATTATTTGATAAACATTTATAATAATGCCGACTATTATTGAAAAAATATTTCTAATAATTATTTATTTAAACACTTATTTCACATGATGGTCGTTATCCTATATTGTACAAAAATATTAAATACAATAATTCAAAATTCAAGAAATCACTTTCCATCAATCATCAGAAAAATTGTTCTTGATTTTCTTTCCTATTATGACAGACAGTAGATACTATATGCAATACAGAAATTATGTATAAATAAAAATTTTATATTTGAATTTAGAATTTTTCGAGAAATTAGATTCTATCATAAATTTTCTATTCCATGCAAAAAATATATTCTGATTATATAATTTCCAGGATTCCACAAGGTTAAAGTAATTTTATAACATTATATAATTTTCTTATAATAATTTTCTTTTACAATAAAGAACACTGGAATTTGGACGGTGAACTTCACTTAATAACCTGAATTTAATTGAACGTTTTCGGTCTGCGAAAGATCCAATCGTTTATTTTGTCTGTTCATTGCACCAACTTTCAAGTAAATGCATAGCAAGTGAAACAGCTGATTATTATGGTGTCTGACTTGAAAGCCGAAATAACAAGAGCAATGGCTAAAAGGGAATTGAGAAATGGAAAAACACTCAGAAGGAAGATTCTTGTTTTCATTCGAAGCAAATTTTTTTGAATCAACAAAAAATATTCCTTGGCTCTCATTAAATCCATAATTCAAATAATTTAGAGTACTCCGGAGTGATACACTTGTAATCCAGAGTAATCCAGTTCTAATCCGCAGTAATCCATTTGTAATCCGACACAATTCAAGTAATTCAGAGTAATCCCAATACTCAGTGGTAATCCACTTGTAATTTAAGGTAATCCAGTTCTTATCCTGCGCAATACACTTGTAATCCGGCATAATACACTTGTAATCCAGAGTAATCCAGTTCTAATCCGCCGTATTCCATTTGTATTCCGACACAATTCAAGTAATTCAGAGTACTCCCAATACTCAGTGGTAATCCACTCGTAATATAAGGTAATCCAGTTCTTATCAAGGGCAATACACTTTTAATCCGGCATAATACACTTGTAATCCTGCGTAATTCAAGTACTTCAAGGTAATCCCAGTACCACGGAGCAATCAAAGTACCACGAGTAATCAATTTGATATCAGGTAATTTAGAGTAATTTTGGTGATAAGCGTAATCCAATTGTAATCCAGGGTAAACGAGTTCCAACGCGGAGTAATCTATTGGTAATCTGGAATAATTCAAGTAATTCGGATTAATCCCAGTACTTTGGAGTAATCCATTTGTAATCCCAAGTAATCCACCTATATTCAAGCGTAATCAACTTGTTATCCAGTTAATTGAAAGTAATTTGGGTAATCCAAGTAATTAACTTGTAATTCAAAGTAATTCAGGTGAAATCAGAGTAATTCACAAAGGTCATCTAAATAGTTTCCAACTATTTTGTTAAAAATCTATTATTTTTCGTCTTTAAAATTAATTTTCTCGACTAAAACCTTAGATATCCCTATTTTGATTAAAAAATAATCTTTTTTAGTTAAAAATTAATGTTTTGCTTTGAAAAATTCGATTTCTTTCTTCCAAATTAACGTTTTTGATTCAAAATTCAATTATTTACTGGAAAATTCGTAGAAAATATAACCATTTGGTGTATTTATATAGTATATTTCCAACAAAAATGAGATTGTTTTGATGAAGATTCGTCTTCTCGGGTTAAAAATTCAACTATTTTGGAACTATATTGTTGAAAATTCGTTTTCTATTTTTGGGTGAAATTTTTTTTTCTGAAAATTTAACTATTAAATTTTTTAATATAAATTTATCTTTTCGAATTGAAAATTTAACTATTGGTTGAACATTTAATAATTGGCTTCAGAATTCATCTAGTTTATAAAAAGTTCAACAATTTTGTTAACAACTAATTTTTTGGTTGAAGATTTTCCATTGTAGCTGACAATTCATCTCTTTGATTGAAAATTCAACTGTTTCATTAGAAAATCCTTGTTTTTAATTAAAAATCTATTTTTAAACATAAAATTTAATTCTTTTAAATTCAAAATTCTTCTCTCTGGTGGCAATTTGAACTATTTTGTTGGAAATTCTTTTATTTTTTCGATACAAAATTTAACTTCTTAGTTGAAAACTCACCTCTTTTGTTAAAAATTAATATCTTTAAAATGAAATTGAACTTTTCTATGTTTTATTGTAAATTTATCTTTTTGAGTGGAAAATTCAACTATTTGGTAAAAATTCATGAATTTTATTGAAGATTCGTTATATTAAATGTTAACTTTGTTGACAATTTTTTTTAAATTTTAGATTCTTTAGTTTAGTTGAAAATTCATGTCTTTGATTGAAAATTGAACTATTTTGTTAGGAAATTGTTGTTTTTGGTTGAAAATCTATTTTGAAACATAAAATTTAATTATTTCAGTTCAAGATTTTCAATTTAAAAGTCTTTTCTTGGTGGAAAATTGAACTATTTTGCTGAAAATTCGTCCTTTTTGTGGTAAAAATTAATCTTCTTGGTTGAAAACTCACCTCTTTTTTGAATATTAATTTTTTTAACTGAAAATTTTAAATATCCAATTTTTTATTGTATTACCTTTTTGGGTATGAAAATTCAACTAGTTGATCAAAAATTCATGAATTATGTTGAAAATTCGTTTTTTTCTACAAAAACAAAGTACTTTGTTACAAAAATTTTGTATTGGAGATGCTTTACTTTAATTGAAAATTCTTCTCTTCAGTTGAAAATTGAATTATTTTATTGAAAATTCGTTTTTTTTTGGTAATAAATTTATTTTCTTGTTTAAAAACTCACCTTGCTGAAATTAACCACTCAATTGTATTGTAATTTTATCATTTTTAGTTGAAAATTTAACTATTTGATTAAAAATCATGAGTTTTGTTTAAAATTCTTTTTTTGTACAGAATCAAACAAGTTTAGTAAAAAAAAAAATTTGTTGTTGGAGATGCTTTATTTTGGTTGAAAATTCTTCTCTTCAGTTGAGGATTTAATTATTTATTCCAGTTGAAAATTTATCTTTCTAATTCAAAATTCTTTGCTTTGCTGGAAAAAATAACTATTTTGTTGAAAATTCGTTTCTTTTTTTTTGTTGGTAAAAAAATAATCTTCTTGGTTAAAACCTCACCTTGTTGAAAATTAATTTTTTCAACTGAAAATTTAACCATTCCATTTTTTTCCTGATTTTATCTTTTTAAGTTGAAAATCCAACTATTTGGTTGAAAATTCATGAATTTTGTTAGAAAAAACTCTTTTTTTTTTGTACAAAATCCAACTACTCTGTTCAAAAAAAGAATTTATTGGAGATGCTTTATTTTAGTTACAAATTTTTATCTCTGTTTCAAAATTTAACTATTAGGTCGAAAATTCGTTTTTTGGTGAAAAATTAATCTTCAAAATTGAAAATTCAACTATTCCATTTTTTTTGAAAAATGATTCTTCGTGTTTAAAATTCAACTAGTTGACTAAGAATAGATTTTTTAAAGTTAAAAACAAATCTTCTCGGTCGAGAATTCATATTTTTGGCTGAAAATTCAATTTTTTGCTCAAAAATGTACACGCTTTGTAGAAAATTCAACAATTTTGTTAAAAAAGCATTGATTTTTCAATTAAAATTTTGTTGCTCACACTTAAAATTTAACTATTCCAGTGAGGATTAATCACTTTGAATGATTATTCATCTCTTTGGTTGAAAATATTGCTATTTCATTAAAAAATGTTTTTTTTTTCAGTTAAAAATTAATTTCTTATAGTTGATATATTTGGTTTGGAATTCAACAATTTTGCTTAGAAGTTAAATCCGGTACAATCCAAAATAATTGAATTCCGACGGACCGCATTTTTAGAAGTTGTTTCCCCCTTGGTTGAAAGAACTGGTTTTTTGTTCCAATGACAATTTTTTTTTAGTTCAAAATAATTATCTTCTTTCTAAATATATTTTTGCTTACATGAAAAAAAATGTTGTTGAAAAACCAGTTTCTTTAACTGAAGAGAAATATTTTTTTAAATACAAAATTGGAACGGAAAAAAATAATTCCTCCTCCTTGAAAGTGAAGATGGGGTCATCTCTATCCAGAAATACTAAAACGATTCCTAAAGATGTCCATGGTGGTGGCAGAGACGAGCAAAAAGTCAATTAATAATCTAGTTCTGCCAATGCCACGGCGATTACGAAATCTTTTTTGGAGGGAGCATCTCACGGTATAAAAGGTACAAATGAGTCTGCACGGATGCTCAACACTTCACCAAACTCCACACGAGGAACATGAAGCTCCTTCTCCTTTCGGTGGTGAGTTCAGTATTTCTTATATCTAACAAATCCCATAGATCTCCATTTTATTCGGTAGAATAAAATATTTTTTTACTCACAATTTTCAATGGAAAAATATAAATTTATTTAAATTAGAATTAAAATAATTATATGTAATGATCCACTATTCATTCATACTGTCTACTTGGAAGGTCTTTAGATTAAAATAAGTGAATTCAAAAAAAGTGATGCTCAATTTGAAAATTGTCAATATTGAATGACTTATTTTCAAGATCCTAATTTGATTTTTTTTTTAAATTAAACGAAGTCCAGAATTGTTTAATTTTTAACGCTTCAAGTTTTAATTAATTTATTTTGAATGTTTTTAATTAGAAACCATATAATTTTCAACGTTTTTAAAATAATTAAATTTTGAGGGTTCAGAGGTTTTGAATTTTTCAATTCTGAACGGTGAAAATGACAGTGCATTTTTTAATTCAGAAATCTTATTCAATTAGATTATAAAAATCTATCCACTACATTATAATTATTATAGACACCTGAGATTATTTTGTACCACCTTCAGAACTTTTATGATTCCAATTTAAAATTACAGCTTTGAATGTACATTTCTGAAAAAATTGTATTTTCGAGATCTAAAAATTAATGTTTTTTTGCTTCGAAGCTCAAATTCGAAAATATTCGTTTTGAAATTTCCTAATTTTTGGATAATTCCAATTTCAAATTTCTCCATGATGTAGTTTGCAATTCAAATACTGAAAATATCAGGAGAATCTCACTATTATATCTTTCAAAATTTGATATTAAAAGCCTTATTCTCAGTCAGTTTTATATCTAATTATGTATTTTAATAATTATTATTATATTTGATAAAATAATTTTTTCATTGGAAAATGTTTTAAATCATTGAACGTTTCAAACTCAGCTTTAAAAAAAATATTATCGAATTTAGAGGCCTGAAATTGTGCAATTTCAAAGAAATTTCAATCTTGTTTTCTTTCTTAATTTTTAATTGGAGATTTAAAAAAATGGAATCTTTTAAAATTGTGAAATACTTTACTCGAAAATCAAGAAAATTAATAAGAGTTCTATTAAAAAGTTAAAAATTATATTTCTTAAAATCAAAACAAATAAAAATTAAACTATCAGAAATTGATGAATTAGTAATTAAATAATTTCTCCAATTGTGAATAGTAAAAATGTTGTAGTTTCGAGTTTTCATGTCGATCGTTGAATTTTAAATTTTTCCCTTTCACAAGTTTCAATTTTTCAAAACAAAGATTGAAATTGTTGAATTTTTGAAAGTATAAACTAATAATTTCTCATTTTTGATGTGTCCGATTTAGAATATATCAATTTTAAAAGTTTTTTTTAATAATTCAATTTTGAAGGTTTATAATTTTTAAAATTTTCTGTTTTAACAAGTGAAAATGAAGGTAGATTCAATTTTTCATTTTACAAAAATTTTTCATCTTATCAATTTTTATACTAAATCGGAATTTTTAAATGTAATTTAACAAATTTTAATCTCTTTGAATTTAAAGTTATTTAAGTTTCAAAGTTTTCAATTTTAAATTAGTCGATTTTAAATTATTCAATTTTAAACGCTTTTAACACAAAATAATACAATTTTTATTCCTTCGAATTTGAAATTATCCAATTTTCCTAATTCGAATCTGAAAATATTTCATTTTTAACGTTTAGAAATTGTCTTCTTTTCGAAATTTTAATTTGAAAATTATTCATTTTCAAGATTCTCCTATTCAAACAAAAAAATGCTTAATCTTGAACGCTTTAAATTGATTGATATTATTGATATTATTAAATTTTTAACATTTTCATTTAGAGATGATACAAGTTAAATTCCTTCTCATTTCGTTCGAAATATTGTCCAATTTTCTAAATTTGACTAACTTGTTTACTAACTTTTAAAGGTTTGAAAACATTTTGAAGGATTTTAAGAGGTTTCTAGAGATCCCAGAGTATTTTGAAAGATATTAAGGATTATCGAAACATTTCAAAATCATTGAAGAAATTTCAGAGGATTTGTTGAAATTGCAAAATATTTTAAAATACTCTAATAAAACTCTAATGATTTAAAAAAATGTCAGGGGGTTTGAAAAATTATGAGGAATTTCAAATAATTTTGAAGTTGATAAAAGTATTCGAAAAGATTTTATAGTATTGAATAATTTTCAATTTAATGCTTAGTGCGTAAAATTAAAAAAAAAAAATTTGAAATTTATATTAAATTTTCAAGGTTTTGCGTTGATTCAGTTGGGAACTAATTTTTTATAATGTAATTTCTCACAGTAATAAACGAAAAATTATGATTGTCCTGAAAAAACAAATTTCGCAAATTAATTTTAATGTGCTGAATCCAAAAGAACACTACAAAAATTGGATTGAATTTTTATAACAGTTTCCAGTTTTATTTTTGAAAAAAATATACATAGAATTTTAGGTTTGAATTTTTACGTTTCCAAATTCATTACGTGCAAAATGGAACAATTCGAATATGAAACATTCAAAAGATAGAATTTGAGAGTATTTTTTTTCTAAATGTGCAAAGAAGAAAAGAAAAAAAGGAAGAAAAAAGTACCATGAAAGTTGTTCTGCAAGTGGAAATAATTTCCAGGTGGCTATTTTGGTGAATTTTAATTTAAAATTAATTCGCGAGTCCGTCGATTAAATAATCGATTAAATCAAAACGATTTAGTAATATTTATCCTCAATCTGTACCGATTTCTCAATACAAGATTATCATCACTAATTAAACTCAGAAGAATCTCAGATTAGCCTAATATTAAAATACAAACATTGAAGAATTTTCAAACTTTTCAAATGAAAGTTTAATTTAATTTGAAATAAAAATATTTCAAATAACTCTATACAAGATATCTTTCAAAATTGTAGGTTCAAAAGCATGTCTAAACCAAAACCGATTCAATAATTTCAATCTATAACCTATAATATTTTTATGGATTAAAAATCCAAAATCCCCTTAAACTACCATGCCTATCAATACGCTTAATTGTAAATTGGAATTAAAAAAATGTGTATACAACAAATAAATGAAAAATGGTTTTAAAAATGTATTAAAAGTATTTGATTAATCTTTCACTTTTAAAATAAATCAGTTTCCCCATCTTATCGAAATACATTTTTCGCCCATCCACTTAATACAATTTAAGAGTTCTGATTTACTGATTAGAATCAGCTTTCTAATCCTAATCTGAAGCTTCAAAGATCATCATAAAAGAATCTCCTAAGACAAAGCTATATCAAAGAAGGAGAAACTTTTTAAACTTTCATCATCAGTCACAAAATTGACAGGTTTTCATTTGTTATTCCGATCATTCGGAAGAACGATTAAAATATACACATGTTACTTGTTGACCGCATGGCTTATCAAACAAGTTACATTAACTTGACCAAAAATGAATGCAAATTGTGTAACGAAAAATACCAGACATTCCTCTTATTTTGTTTTTCGGTCGAAAATTGTACCATTATGCCAATATATACCAATAAATCTTTGTTTAAAATCACTTTGAACATATTAATCTATCGAATTATGAAATCCAGGGACCTTTTGAACACAGAAATTTTGACATAAATTAATATGGAAGTGCGGTATCAAACCGGAACAGACTCGAACGATCTTGTTCAACTTTGTGGAATGGCATTCAAGCGGCGATGAATAAATTATTGGATTCCAGGCTAAAAGCCAGTTATATCAGATTCACTTGAACTCTAAATCTTGGACCATAATCTCATAGTCTGAAATTGCGTAAAGAAATATTAGAATTTTTCAATAGAAAAATAAAAAAAATGTACGCGACCACATCAGGTACTTTTTAGTGACTAGGAACTAAACGAAATTTGCGAACGAATTTTCGAATTTTCTGTAAATGTCTTCGGATTGGGAAATTTACACTCAAAGAGTCATCAAGGACAGTCAAAATTGAATTGTGTAACATTTTTATCTTGTTAATGTTTATTTTGTATTCACACAGAAAAAAAAATAATAACTTGATGAAATGTTATTTGAAATTTCTTCATTATCAAACATCAAGAACTGTATTAATGGGCAACGTAAAAATGGTTAATCGCTCAAGTAAACCAACTTTTATTTCTAGAAAATAGTGTCAATTCCAAAATTTTTGACTGAAAAATATACACTTTTCAAAGAAAAAAAAACGAAGAAAAATTCACTCTTAAATTTAAACTGTATGAAAGCATGGAAAATATAAACAAAGATTATAAAAATGTACATTATTACATAGTTTTACATTTAAACTGTAAACGAAGTTTGACATTTTCAAGACATAAGATTCAAAATTAGTTCAATTTTAAATTGAAACGTTCAACCATTTTCAATAAAAAGTCAAAACGTAATTTTAAGCTTTCATACTTAAAGTTGAATTATTTCAGATTTTTATTTTCATAATGTTCAAAATTATGAAGGAAAATTTTCAAATTCTTTCATCAAGAATCTAAAATTTCAATTATCATTAATTTCACATGTATGTTTCGACCGTTAAGCATTTGAATGTTTGAAAAAACCTAATTTCCAGTATTCTTAATTTCGGCATTCCTAATACTTCGAAGCATTAGAAAATTTCAATTATTAATTAGGATCCCCAACTTTGATGTTTTGTAGGCACAAAGAATGATCTCGGGAAAAATTCAAAATGATGAAGAATTTTGTTATTTAAAAAATATTTACGATGAAACTCTGTTCTTCCCCTAGTGATTAATTAATTATTTAAATTTTTTCTTTGAATCATTTTTCGAGAAAAAGAATATCTACAAATTAACCATACACACTTTTCAATAATAAATAAAGTTTGATCAAATATGGTTATCTGTTTATAACAATATGTGTTTCAACAATTGTTTTTCATTTATTTGAGCCACTTGAAAAAATTATTCTTAAATTTTGAATGAGTTCAAGATGTAGAGAATCTTTTACTTGAAAAAATGAGCTAATATTCATCAAAAAAGTATTATTTGAACACAAATTGGCATAAAGCAATAACAAACAAGATTCGGTCGAAAACAAATTTGTTTAAATAAGCAATGTTTTTTGTTTGAAATTTCTGGAATGAAAAATCATATTTTCTTCTTTGAATAAGACCATCAGTGATAATATTGCAATTTTTTGATTATCAATCAGATATTTTCCTCCGTTATCTGTTTTTTCATGCCCAACTGTCCATGATACCCTAGTATCGCCCAATTCGAGAAAATTTTCAAGTTTGTCTTATTTTAATTTTGAACGTTGAAAGTAATTCACTATGGAAAACTGTATTTTCATTTAACTCTTAGAGTACTATATTAACATAGGCAGATTCATTTTATAAGTTAACCAATTTTTCAAGAACAAAAATTCAAAATCGGATATGATTTAGAGGTCCCCTACTTGAGTTTTTTAATTGATTTTTTGTTGTTTTTATTTTCTCAATGTTTCGAAAATACAAACTGTATTAGATTTTTATTTATGTAAAATTATCTCCTTTTACATTACCAACATTGTATATCATTGAATGTAATTTCTTTAACTTATTTTATTACAAAATACAATAAGTATATTTTTGAGAATTAGAATTTTTTTAGATTGTTATTTTCCTTAAAAATGGATTTGATAATTTTTATTAAATTATTCACATTGATGGTCATATGAAAAGTGACAATTTTACATGTGGATAAAGTGCGTGTTTAGATTCGAAAATCATTTTGTTTTTAATAACCCTAGTACTACATTGCATCGTTTCTCGATAAAACGAGCATAAAAATAACATAAATTTGTCATAAATTGTAAAAAAAATCGATCAAGTTAGAATAAAAATCTGATAAGATTGACAATCAATATAAACTCCGCGGAAAGAAATGGAAAGCGTAAAATTCCACTGGCCCGAATGTCCCAGTAAAAAAGGAAAGAGATTATGTTGTTACGTTGGGCGTTGTTGATTGCATGCATCGATTATTAAGTTGAGACGAAAAGCATCATAATCAGCTCGTTTCATTGAAATTCATAAGCTGTCATATAATGATCTCACTTTCCCATCAACATAAATTAATTATTTTTTCGTGTTTCTGTTCAGTGCCTCGTGGGCACGACACTCGCAGTGCCAATCAACACAAGGCAGAAGAGGGACATCCTGCCTGGAGATCCACGATTTGGCACCGATTACCATCGCCAGCATCACAGTCATCATGATAATGAGGTCGAAGTAACCAAAGCAATTGGTAGCTATGCTGGAACATATACTGAACAACTCCCACATCAGCAATATGGACCACCTTTCTACCAACCTAGCCAGCCATTGAAGGATTATACACCAGTCGTTGAGGATGTGAAGAAAACAGTACAGCAGGCCGCACCTGTTCAGGTATGTTTCATTAAAAACAAATATTTTCGAACTAATTTTTCTTCATTGTCAACATTCCAATCTACAAATTGAATTATATAATTATTAAAGGTGAACCAAGGACTCGAAATAAAACATAGTTATTAAATCGCTAGAGAGATAGATGGGTAACCTTCACATTTCCGTAGGAAGCTATGAATATCTTTGTATGCATCTAAACTCAATTTTCCTTTAAGTACTTTATTATACAGAGCAATAAAATTAGTCGTATTTTATTAATCGATCGTAATGTAGACAATAATTTAGGTCATCAAATGAAATATCACGTCAAATTGAATAATACCAATGACAGATGTAGAAATCTGGTGTACATTCAATGATTAACAATCATTTTTTATGATTATACAGACTGTCCAGCAGTCACAACCGGCTCAAAATAATCAACAAACTGTTGAGATTCCAACTGGTGCCTATGGAGCTCCTCCTGTCCAGGTCAGTTGATAATATTTTCTTTAATCAAGATTTCTAAAAAAATATTACATAGGAAGCTATGAATATCTTTGTATGCATCTAAACTCAATTTTCCTTTAAGTACTTTATTATACGAAGCAATACAATTAGTCGTATTTTATTAATCGATCGTAATGTGGACAATAATTTAGGTGTTCAAATGAAATATCACGTCAAATTGAATAATATCAATGTCAGATGTAGAAATCTGGTGTACATTCGATAATTAACAATCATTTTTTATGATTATGCAGACTGTCCCGCAGCCACAACCGGCTCTTCTACCCAATTTAACAGAGTTTAACAGATTTGAATAATTTCGAACGATTTTCAAATAACTAAAATGACTTCTCAACCATTAAAAATACTTTTAAAGATTTTTTATTTGGAACGGGGAATTTTATAAAAGAATGGTCATTGTGAGTTGAAACATTATATAATTTTTGGTCATAAGGATATTATGGAACAGGGTATGTTGTAAAAGAATTATGATTCTGAATTTGAACAGGGATGTTTTCTTCAAATTCTCTCCTTCGAACTCAAAATAAAAAAAAATATATGTTTCCCGAAATTCCCGTTACATGTCGAAAATGACCTGTTTTAAGTGAAATAAGAATCCTTTAGGAAAATTCCCTGTCTTAAAGTCTAAATTATGATTATTCACGGAAATGTCCAGCTCGAAATTCAAAATTATTATTCTTTATGGAAATTCTGTGTCCCAATTATAAAAATTATATTTCTCTACTAAAATTTCCTGTGTCAAACTCAAAATTAGAATTCTTCACTGAAATTCCTTGTTCCGAAGTACAAATTATAATTCTTTTGTAAAATTCCCCATTCCAATTAGAATATTAAAATATATATGGAACAATTTTTAATTTGCATATTAGTACATTCGAGAGGCATGGTTATGTAGAGAACCTGATTAGAACAAATTTCTATCCTTCAAGGTATTTTATAATATACATTTTTTATAGCAAGTCGAAGTTACTCAAAATGTCCAAACAGAGAAGCAAACTGCTCCATTGAGCTCTTATGGAACTCCAGTTCAAAACTACGAGGTTAGTAATTAATAATTAGTTTAAAACGGAGAGAAAAAGAAAATTTAATGAAGACATGAAAGGAGGAATTAGAGAATAAACATGTAATAGTGCGAAGTAGCTAATTGAATAGAAGGATCAAAAAAAGACATAACACCCTGAAAAAATCAAATGTTGAATAGTTCTCAAACTAAGTTTTCTTTTCTCCTAATCAAACACAATGATATATTTATTAAAACTAGAAATTGAAGCAAAATTAAGATATTCTCTAATAATTCTTATGTTCACTCTATAAAAAAAAATAATTAGCCAAACGCAATATGTACCTCCAGTAGTTCATAAAATCATTCTACCCTTTCAGCAGGTTCAAACTGTTCAACATGTAGAACCCGTCCAAGAAGTTCAGCAACTTGAACCTGTCCAGCAACTTCAACGCGTTGAACCTGTGCAAACATTACAGTACATTGAACCTGTTCAAACAGTCCAGCATGTCGAATCTCTTCCAACCTTCGAAACTGTTCAACCACAAGAAACAGTTCAACAAGTTCAACCCCAACCTTTCCAAACTTATGGACCACCCTCAGCTCAGGTAAATTACATTGACTTTTCACATTTTCAATAAGGGTTTCACTAAATTTTCAAAGTTATGATTGAAGTCGATAAGCCTGGTCAAAATGTAAAACTATCAATTGAATTCCAATTTATGTCTTTATTATAGAGCCCTGTCCGCGTTCAGCAAACAGTTGTACAAACCACCCAACAGGTTCAACCAGTTAAACAAGTTCAACCAGTCTTTCAAGTTCAACCAGTTAAACAGGTCCAACATGTCCCAGAAGTTCAGCCAGTCAAACAAGTCCAATACGTTCAACAGACTCTACCAGTGAAACAAGTTCAACCAGTCAGACCAGTTCAACCTGTTCAACTAATTCAACAAGTTCAACCAGTCAGACCAGTTCAACATGTTCAACTAGTTCAACAAGTTCAACCAGTTCAACCAGTTCAACCAGTCAGACAAGTTCAACAAGTTCAACAAATTCAACCAGTCAGACAAGTTCAACAAGTTCAACCAGTCAGACAAGTTCAACAAGTCCAATCAGTCAGCCAAGTTCCAGAAGTTCAACAAGTTCCACAGGTTCAACAAGCTCAACCTTTCAACACATATGGACCACCCCAGACACAGGTGAATTAAACTAATTTTATAAATTCATCATTCTAAGGTATTATTAATAGATCTCAAAATTGTGATCAAACCCTACAAAACAAGGCCAAAATTAAAAACTGATGTTTATTTTTATTTCAGCAAATCGTCAAAGTTCAGGAAACACCTCAAGTTGCGCCAGTTGCACCAGTTGCACCAGTCGTACCAGTCGTACATGATACACCTGTAGTCGAACAGCCATTACGCCAAAGTACGTCCTTTCTTTATTAAACTACAATTCAACAAATATTTTCCTCATATAGATAAAAACTATCAGTTTTTTCAAATCAAAACCCAAAATCTACTCCGAGAGACTGATTTTTTTTTACAAAAACTAACATCTTGCAATCTAAAAATTGATTAATATCATTAAAATAACATCAAAAGACTTGGAGTTGAAGAACATCCATTAATTATAAGCAACCCCGTAAATGTTAGGTAATTTTTCGAATTTTTTCCAGCCATTTCTTAATAAAATTACAATTTATTTTCTTACTAAAATGTAATAGGAAGGAAATTCAAAAATGTTCTCAAATCTTTGGTCGAATCACTTAAGCTTATATTTTTAACAATACTTTAGAGTAAAGCCTGATAAGCTTAAAAAATGTTGATTGATGCCGTGGTAAGATTTAATTTCAAGAATGGTGAAAAAACTTTGTTTGTATGAATATTTGTTTAGAGTACCCTCAAATCTTTGACCATATTTAAAATCTTTGGAAATGTCTAGAAATATTAAAAAATCTAAGATCCTTGAAAATTCCTTAATTCTTTGAAATTGCATTAGAATATTATAAAATCCTTTGAAATTGCGGTCGATAAACCTGGTCAAAATGTAAAACTATCTTTAAAAATGCCTTATTAAATGCCTTTGAAATCCTTTAAAATTCCTAAAATGTTCGGAAATTCGATGAAATACGTTAAAAACTCTTAAAAATCCTTAGAATTTGTTAAAATATCCTAAACCCTTATAGGTCCTGCGAAATTCATCGAAGTCTTCCAAAATTCTAGAAAATTCTTAAAACCGCATGCAGTTTTTCAGAATTACTTCAAATCATTAAAATACTTGGAAATACCTAAAAAAAATTTAATCCTTTGAAATCTTTTGAAATTGTTTTAAGTTCTTGAAAATTCTTTGGAATCTTCTAAAATACCCTAAAATTTTTGAACTTTTGAAATCTCTCGAAATCTTTTTCAAATTCTTAATATCTGTTGAAATCTCCTGGAATCTTTTAGAATATACAAAAATCTTTGAAAAAAATTGTAATCTTTAAAAATACAATGAAATTTTTCGAAGCCCTTGAAAAATTTTGCAATTCCTTTGGAAAAAGTTGAAACTGTTCAAAGTTCTTTGAAATATTTTAAAATACCCGAAAATCTTTGAAATCGTTTAAAATCATCAAATTTTTGAAATTCTTTGAAGTAATTCTTCGACATGTAATTGAAATATTATAAAGTTCTATGAAATCCTTTGAGATTAAAAAAAATTAATTACAATACTTTATTGAGAGCTTTGAAAATCCTCAAAAATTACTGAAAACCCTTGAAATTTTTTAAAATTCCATGAAATCCGTTGGAAATCCTCAAAAATCCATTTAAAAAATTTGAAATATTGAAGAACCTCTGAAATTTCTTGACATATTTTTAAATATATCTTGACTTAAACTTATATGCTATAATTTTGGATACATGTATTTCTTACAATGTGGACTTGTTAAGAATATAACGTAACAAAATCGATTTAATTTCAATGTAATTAAATAATTTAATTGAGCAACCCCTCCCCCTCCCTCGCGAAAGAGATCACAGCATTTTCCGGAACCCCCTCTACCCAATTACTGTTACCTATTTTATGGATGACTTTTATGGACTTTTTGAAATTTATGGACCTTTATGGTTCTTTGTGGATCTCTGCAGATCTTTATGGACCTTTATTGGCCTTTATTTGGTCTTTATTGGGCCTTTTATGAATGACCTTTATATTGCTAATTTATAAAACATGTGCATTTGAAAGCTTCTAATTTAGAAAGGATTCAAACGTGAAAACTCTAATTCTGTGGACCTTGATGATATTCAAATTCACTCATGTAAATAAGTTACAAAATATCTCACGTCTTCAGTTTCATTCATTGACCTTGACTTATCCGAATTGAGCAATGAAGCACAAGCATCCATCTTTCGTGTCAATTCAAGTGGACCAACGAAGATTAAATTAAACACTAGCTATCATTCAAGTGTAAAATTTAAATTCAAATAAATTTATGAACGGAACTGAAATATCAAGAATTTCAAGGTGAACTCTAATAAATCCACGGCAAATCACCTGAATTTTATTTACCTCAAATTAATTATATTAAACGCAAAAAAGTCCCATGAGTCTTATTTTCACCCTAGTGAACGAGTAGACCATTGCACCTAATCCGGCTTAAAAAATACCCTCAGCAAATACAACATCTTCTTTTCCCTGATACTACAGGGTGGCCACAAAACTTTATTTTCAAAATTTCCTGTCTTTTCTCTGAATTTTCCTTGGCAAAATTTTCATTTACTTTGGCAATTAAAATACAAAGACAAGAATTTTAATCCTGTGACATTTTTAACACAGAATTTTTCATAAACGGAATAAAAAATTTCAAATTCATTTATTTCAACAAAAAAATATTAATTTTCTACCAAAAAAGATTAATTTCCAATCCAAAAGCACAAACTAAAACAATAGAGTTGCATTTTCGATGAAAAAAGATGACTTTTTAACAAAATAATTGTCTTTTTTACATACAAAGATGCATTTTTAACCTGCAAAGATGAATTTTCAACAAAAAATTAAAAAAGACAAATTTCGAACATAACACATGAGTTTCCAAACATAGCTGAATTTTCAGTAAAAAAAATTTAATTTTCAACCAAAAATGGAAATGTTCAGTTATCAGTAAAAAACGAATTTTGAAATAAAGAGATGGATTTTCACCTAAAATAAAGAATCTGCAGAAGTAATATGTACTAGTTGATATTTTATTAACAAAAAAAACCAATTTTCAACAAAATAGTTACAAATTTGACGAAATAATTAATTTTGAAACAAAATAATTTAACCAGAAAAAATGGTATTCGAACCAAAAAAGTTGAAATTTCTACCATAAGAGATGAATTTTCAAACATAATAGTGGAACTTTCAATCAAGAAATTTATTTTTCTACCAAAAAGACAATTTTTTACCAAGATACATGAATTTTTTAACAAATAGTTGAATTTTCAACAAGAAAAAAGAATAATTTTCAACCAAAGATTAATTTTCTACAGAACAGTTGAATTTTTGACTAAAAAGACGAATTTTAAATAAAAGATTCCATTTTTGAACCAAATTTGTAAGAAACAACGATTTTTCGGGAAAAATAAAAAACACATCTTAATGTTGAACTTTCAAGCAAAAATACCAATTTTAGGTAAACTGTACAATTTTCAAACCAAAAATATGAATACTTGAACCAAAAAGCTACATTTTCAGTTAGAATAATTAATTTTGAACCGAAAACAAATTTTCAACCAAATATATAAGTCTTCAACAAAAAAGATGAACCATCAACTAAAAAAATAAAATTTTTAAAAAGTAGTCCAACTTTTTCCCAATTAGTTGAAGTTTTGATAAAAAAAAAGATAAATTTTCAAGAAAAAATAGAATATGTAGTTACATTTTCAGTTGAAGAATTAATTTTTGAAAATGAGTATTCAATAAAATAGTCAAACTTTTGGACAAAGAAATACATTTTCAAACTGTAATTTTCTAATCTTCAACTAGTTAAAGTGTTAGTTAAAAAATTAACTTTCAAATAAAAACAAAAATAACTTATTTTCAACCAAAGAAATTAATTTTTAACTAGAATCATAAATATTTAACAAGAAAAGATTTTTAAACGAATTGGTTCAACCTTTGACCAATCAGTTGAATTTCCATCCAAAAAAACATGTTTTTTCAAATTTTCAACGATTAATTTAATAGTATCATACGAACATGTATACGAATTTTCTACAACGTAATAGAATTTTCTACCAAAGAACGTTTATTTTCAACGTATTAGTTACATCTTCAAGCAACAAAGATGAAATTACTGAAAACAGAGATGAATTTTTGGACAAAAAAGACGAGTTTTCAATCGAGAAAGATTTCAGTTGAATTTTGGACATTTAAGTATAAATTTTGAACTGAAAATTAACTTTGTACGAAAATGATTAAATTTTCAACCAAAAAGGATAACTTTTTTTTAAAGTAATTACGAACCCAGCAATAAAATTTGAACTAAGAACATATACATCTGGAGAAATCTGAAAAAAAGAAATAGAAACACATGAAAAATAGATAACTGACAAGAATACTATATCAGACTGACCGCAACAATTACTTTTAAAAATTCCCTAATTTCCCCTGACAATTTTTCATTCATCCTGCCCATTAATATTTAAATAGTAGAGTCTTCATCTTGTAATATTTTAAAAATAGAATCTCTTATAAATGGAATAAAATAATTTCAAATTAAAATTGACAAACCCGAAATTGATTATCCTTGGCAGTAATTTAATGTGGCTCATGTTATAGAATTTCCCTGACTTTTGTAAGATATTTGTCAAAATCCCTGATTTTACCCTGATTTCCAAGTTTCTCCTGACCTACGATCAGAATTCTATACTTCATAATTCATCATATATTCCCTTATCTTTTTTCCAGGTTTCAGCCCTGTCTCTGTGAGCTATCAGCCATCATTGTCCGGATACAATTACCCAAGTGCACCTCTTCAGGTTCATCAACTTCCAGCTCCAGTTCCAGTTCGACAGGTTCAATACCAGACTCCAGTTCAGGTTCAACATGTTCAACAGTTCCACTATCAGACACCAGTTCAGGTTCAACATTTTAAGCAGGTCGAGCAATACAAACCTGTTCAGGTACATCAGTTCCAACAACAGTTTCCTCATGAAGTACATCAGTTCCAACAACAATACCAACAACAGTCTTATCCTTCGTTTCAGGAGGTGAAAAATTACCAGGTTCCTCAGGTTCCTCAGGTTCCTCAGGTTCCTCAGGTTCCTCAGATTCCTCAGGTTCAGCGGGGATATTTGACGCCTGAAGTCCAGCAAACCACTTTTGTTCAACAGCCAGCCGTTCAGGAAACTGTCAGTTTCGACGCTCCAGTTCAATCTCTTGAAGTTCCATTCTCATCGCAATCACTAGAACACGATTTCCCACAAATTCCAGAAATTCCCCAAATTTCAAACAGCCCATCATTTGGTGACTCTATTCAGATAGTGGATGCTGGCAAGAAGGTCAACCAACCGGCCGAAGTTCCCAGTCAGGGTTATGCTGATAACGGTGGTTATGTATACTAAGAATTGAAAAAAGGACTTGACAGAGAAAATCAAATTAAAACTAAGAGGTTCTGACTTTTTTCATAAAGGATTTAAAGCCTTTGGATTTAAAGTCAAACGAAGGAGAAAGTCGGTGATAATAATAGGATAAAGTAAACGTAATAGATTAACGAAATAGGTCAGATGATTGGAGAATTGTATACTATTCCGTTTGAGAGAATATGTCTACGCTTCGACAATAGTATTGTAATTTATTTTCCGGTTTCTAATACTCGTCTTTTTATTTAAGGCGCGTGAGATCGTAAGGAAATGACACATTTTTTGTACTTAAATAAAATCTTTTATCAAAAACACATGTCTTTTCTTTCATCACGCACAACGACTGAGACAATCTATTTCTTGTCACCATTTTTTTTTATTTTAACAGATACTTATATGGGGCCGTCTATAAACTATTTAGGGGTGGAGGATCAGTGGAAGTAACGTTACGAATTGAGATAACATTTAGTATGTTTTCTGATGACAATGTTTAACAAAATTTGCGAAATTTGAGGAAGATGCCCCTGCATCGCCATCATGGACCAATATGAACTTAATAAGCTTAGCTTCTTCTCTTCAATGTGAAATGGATAAATTAATGCAGAACTCAATAAGAAAATCCAACTACATTTGGTAAAAAGTTCAGTCTTTTTCGTTTCAAAGTTTACTATTACATTTTTGGTTTAGAATTCATCTTCTTCTGTTAAAAATTCCACCGTTTGGATCAAAATTAATTTTTTTGTTTAATGAAAGTATTTTGTTAAAAATTCGACTTTTCTAGTCAAAAATTTAACCACTTGATTGAAAGTTGAACTACTTTATTAAAAATTTATTTTTTTAGTTGAATATTCATGTCTTTGATTAGGAGTTTAAACGTTTTGTTACAAATTTATATATTAAAATTTTCAATTAAAAATTTAACTAATTGGTTGAAAATGTATTTTTTGACCACAAATTAAACTATTTGGTTGGAAATTCGTCTTTTTTAGTAGAAACTTCATCTTTTTTTTTTAATTAATCTTTTTCGTTAAAAATTAAATTACTTTGTTTAAAGTTTAACTATTTCGGTGAAAATTCATTCATTTTTTCGTTGAAAGATTATAATTTTTATTTAAAATGATAATATTTTGTTGAAAATGTATTTTTTTTTGGCAGAAAATTCCAGGATTTGGTTGAAAATTCGTCCTTTTTGTAGATACGTAATTTTCTTGGTTGAAATGCATCTTTTTCTTGAAAATTCAACTACTTAGTTCACTATCGAACTCTTGTTAAAAATTAATTTTTTTGCTTGAAGATTCATCTTTTTGGTTGAAATTGAATTATTTTGATCTAAATATATATTTTTCACTTAAAAATTCCACTATTTGGTTGGAAATTTATCTTATTTTGCTAAAAATTCAACTATTTGGTTGAAAATGCACGTATCTTGCTAAGAATTCTTCTTCTTTTTGTTGGTAAAAAATTAATCTACTTTGAAAAAAATTCATATTTTTCTTTGAAATTTCAACTACCTTGTTGAAAGTCGAACCATTATAATCAATTTTTTTTGTCTCTTTGTTTAACAGTTTAACTACTTCGTTGAAAATTCATTCCATTTTTTCTTTGAAAATTCATATTTTTTATTTACAAATTCTATTTCGTTGAAAAATTAATTATTCTGTTGCAAATGCAATTATTGTTGGAAATTCCACTTTTCTGGTCAAAAATTCAATTATTCGGTTGAAAGTTGAACTACTTTGTTGAAAATTATTTTTTTTTTTTGAAGATTCATCTCCTGGGTTGAGAGTTCAACTATTTTGTGGAAAATTTATATTTTATAGTTAAAAATTCAAATATTTGGTTAAAAATATGTTTTTTCACTAAAAATTAAACTATTCGGTAGAAAATTCACGTATTTTTTTGAAAATTCATCTTTTATGGTAGAAACTTAAACTTTTGTTTTTGAAAATTCATATTTCTCGTTAAAAATTCAGCTACTTGGTTAAGATTTGAACAAACAAATTTGAAATTCATTTTTTCCGTTTAAGATGCATCTCTTTGTTTGAAAATATAACTATTTCCTTGGAAATTCATTTTTTTTTTTTTTTTTTTTTTTTTTTTTTAATTCATATTATCTGGCTCAAAATTCAACTATTTGGTTAGAAATTCATCTTTTTCGTTAAAAGTTCAACTACCCTTGAACGTTGAACGAATTTGGTAGAAATTAATTTTTTTGGTTGAAGATTCATCTCTTTGGTTAACAGCATAACTAAAAATCCAGTTTTTTCGTCAAGATTCATCATTTCTGTTTGAAATTTATATTTTTGCGTTAAAATTTTAACGATTTTCTTGAAACTTCTATTTTGTTTGATGAGAAATAATTTCTCAACTGAAAATATAACTATTTTATTTTTTAAATGAAAATTGTTATTTTTAATTGACATATCAACTATTTGCTTGAAAATTAAGTTTTTGGTTGAAAATGCAATAGTTTTGTACGAAATACTTCTTTTTTGTTTTGAAACATCATCTCTATTAGTAAAAATTTTTTCACTATTTGTCACTTTTTTATTGAAAATTTTCAAAATTTCCAATTTCAAAATTCATCTTTTCTGACAAAAAAAAAGGCCACCATTTGATTGGAAATGTTTTTATCTTGTTGAAATTCAGCCTCTTTCGTAGGAAGTTGATCTTCTTAGTTGAAAATTCATCTTTTGATGAGAAAATTCCATAATTTTTGTGGAAACCTTAACTATTTGGTAAAAAATTTAAATATTCATTTGAAAATTAATCTATCAGTTAGAAAATGACCTTTTTTTTGTTGAATATTCACATTGTCGATTTGCAAATTTAAGTTTTGTTAAAGATTTATGTATTTAGTTGAAAATTCGTTTTTTCGTCAAATATATTCTATTTTCTGGTTGAAAACTTGTCTTTTTTCAAATGCAAATTGAAATATTTGTTTAAAAAATTATCAAATATCTTTTTTGGTAAAAATATGCGACTATTTTGTTGCAAATTCTGCAATTTTGTGGAAATTTTGTATTTTTTTGTAGAAACCTAATTTACTTGCTTAAAAATTCAGCTAACTGGATTGAAAATTAAATTTCTGGATAAAATAGCATTTTTTCGGGTATGCAAGTGAACTTTTTTTTTTAATTTGCGTTTAAATCTTGAAAACTTAACTCTTCTGTTGAAAATTCATCCTCTTTGGTTGACAATTTTTTTTGTAGCTTAAAAATTCAGTTATTTGTTTAAAAATTCAACTATTTTGTCAAAGCTATGTCTTTTTGGTCGAAAATTCAACTCTTCTGATTCTAATTCGTCTTTCCGAATTGAACATCCATCCTTCATGGTAGAAAAAACATCGATTCAAAATTAAAATTTCCTCGACTTGAAATATCAACTATTACATCTTTCATTCACAATTCTTTTTTTTTTGTGGAAAATGAACCTTTTTGTTAAAAATTCAACTGGCTTCTAAAAATTCGTTTTTTTTTGTTTGAAAATCTTATCATACATTTCAAAGTTTAACTATTTGGTTTTTGATAATTCTTTTTGGTAAAAAATTCCTTTTTTTGCTGTTGCAGATTTGTCTTTTTGGTTAGAAAATTCATCTAATTTTATAGAAAATTGATTTTTTTATGAATATCATTCAATATGGTAACTACACACACTTTTTAAAAGAATTTATTTAATATTTCCCTATTTTCTTGAAAAATCACTCTATTCCCCCTGTTTTCAGAGTATTTTGGGCTGTGTAGCCTATTATTTTAATAATTTGTAACGTAGTTTATGGACGGACCCTAAGACTAAATAAAAATAATAAAATATGAGTAAAATTTGATTTAAATTTGCTAATTTTCTGAAAAAGACGCTTGGCCAACTCCACACAGATTTGAAGTACATCTCAAGTCATAACTTGGTGGTTGGTCACCACAGACGACATTTTTCGACTGGATTCATGTTGGATCCCAAGGGACATTTCCAAGCGTAACTGAATTCTTCAGAATTCTTCAGGACTACACGTAGTCGAACGTGACCTGGAGAATGAGTATCTTGCAGCATCCATTTTAAGGAAGAAGCTGAGTAATTTTCGCACCAAAGCTGAAACACATTCAATTTGTTAAGAAAAAATTAATTAGTAGTTCAGATTTGCTGAAAACTAACAAATGTTAAATTGGAAGGATTAGAACAGAATTGATAAAAAATATCAAAATTTTTTGAATGTAACGTTGGTAAACTAAGTTACACTCATAGTTTTTTTTTATGGAATAAAAACAATTTTTTCTATCTCCGCTGGGATTCGAACCCAGGTCCATAGATTGCCGGTCTGGTGTTCCGACCCATTGAGCTACGGAGCGAGACGAGATTCATAATTTTCATAATTTTTTTTTTAATTTGTAAATAAGATTGAAAATTAATTCTTACGAGATGTGTAACGATCTCGTCGTTCGTTTGAAGGAGGCTGCGAAAAAAATAATAAATAATCTCATTCACCTGGGTTAAAGCATTGGGTGAGAGCACCAGACCGGCAATCTGCAGACCTGGGTTCGAATCCCAGCGGATCTAGTGATACAGTTTTTTCAAGGCTAACGACTGTAAACCCCTTTTGGTTCAGACTAATATATCAAAAACCGTTTTTCGTCGATAAAACTATTTCACCACGCTAGTCAACAGCTATATATCAAAAATATAAAAGAAGTTATGAGCTTAAGTTAAATTAAAGCTTATGAAAGCTTACGTTAAATTATGAACATTTAAGAGATGATTATATTTTTTCACCCTACTACTATTCTAAAGAAACGCTAATTTCCGCAATTACAGTATTTTAAGGTATAAAATAATTGTGTGAAAAAAATATTCGTATTATTTCTTCGAAAAAAATTCTTGCTACTAGCCTTAGGACTATACTTGACCTGTCAATACATTTTACCCGAAAATTCTGCAATACTAATATTTGTCAATCAAAAATATTAATTATGTGGATAAGAGAGAAACGCTTAACAAGTCTTCAAAAATTATATAAAATAAGTGTTTTTTCTTAAACAAAATGATTTTGTTGCTTACCCAATCGAAAAATCAGGGTGTCTACCCGATTGACGATTTTAAATTAGAACAAAAAAAACAGAAGAAAATTCTTCAATTGAAACAAATGCTGATTTGAAACAAGGAATTTTCAAAACCTTCCAAATTCTGAGTTGGAACAGGGTTTGTTTCTGTCAAGTCCCTTTTTATGGATCAACATTCAAATTATTCTTCAAAATTTCGCATTCTATGTCTAAAATCATCTGCTGCAAAACAAAATTTTAATACCTTCATCTAAAAAAATGCCCTCTTCCAATTCAAAATTATATTTATTTAAAAAAATGTTTACTATAATTCATAAATAAAACATCTTCCTTTTTCAAAATTTTGAACAAGGAATTTATGAATCTGACAAATTATGATTTAGAACAGGGATTCTTTTTGTGAATTCCTTTCTTGTGAATCAGAATTATAAATTATTTTCCGAAATTTCCCCCTACATGTCAAAAATTACCACTTTCAACAAAAAATAAACATTCTTTACGAAATTCCATTTACCAAACTCGAAATATTAATTATTTTTAAAAAATTCCTCATAACAAGACACAATTAGATTGATTTCAAAAATTCCTCTCTTCACAGCCAAAATTATATATATTTATAAAATTTTCTATTATAATTCAGAAATATAGTAACGCTCCTTCTCTTGAATTTTGAACAAGAAATTTCTAAATCTGAAGAACTATAACTTGGAAAAGGGATTTCTTTTCTGTAAATTCCGTTTTTATCACTCAGAATTAAAATTTATTTTCCAACATTTTTCCGCTACATGTCAAAAATTATCGGTTTTAAGAGAAAATTATAATTCTTTACGAAATACCATGTTCCATACACAGAATAATAATTTTTTAAAATAAAATTTCCTATACCAAGACACAATTAAATTAATTTCAAAAATTTCTTCCTCACAGTCAAAATTTTATTTATTCATACAATTTTCTATTATGATTCAGAAATATAGTAACTCTCTACTTCCTAAATTTTGAACAAGAAATTTCTAAATGTGACGAATTGTGACTTGGAACGGAAATTTTTTTCGTAAATTCCCTTTTTATCAATCAGAATAAACATTATTTTCCAAAATTTCCCGATTTATGTCGAAAATTACCTGTTCCGAAACAAAATTATAATTCATTACGAAATTCCCTACTCCAAGTCACAATTACCTTCATTAAAAAAAAAAGACCGTCTTCCAAGTCAATATTATGACTTGGAACAGGGATTGTCTTAGTAAATTCTGTACATTCCGTTTTGTAAATCAAAACTAAAATTTATTTTAGAAATTTTCCTGCCACATGACAAAAATTACCGGCTTTAAGAGAAAATTATAATTCTTCACGAAATCCCATGTTCCAAATCCAGAATAATAATTTTGTTATAAAATTTCCTATACCAGGACACAATTAAATTAATTTTAGAAATTCCCTCTTCACAGTCAAAATTTTATTTATTTATAAAATTTTCTATTATAATTCAGAAATATAGTAACTCCCTATTCCTTAAATTTTGACCAAGACATTTCTAAATCTGACAAATTGTGACTTGGAACGGAGATTTTTTCCGTAAATTTCCTTTTTATTAACCAGAATAAAAATTATTTTTCAAAATTTCCCGATTTATATCAAAAATTACCGGCTTCCAGAAAAAATTATGATTCTTCACGAAATTCCATGTTCCAAATTCGAAATAAGGATTTTTTAATAAAATTTTCTATACCAAGACACAATTAAATTAGTTTCAAAAATTCCCTCTATACAGTCAAAATTTTATTTCTTCATAAAATTTTATATTATAATTCGTAAATATAGTATTTCTCTATTTCCTAAATTTTGAACAAGAAATTTCTAAATCTAACAAATTGTAACTGGGAACGGAGATTGTTTTCGTAAATTCCCTTTTTATAAATCAAAATAAAAATTATTTTCCAAGCTTTCCCGATTCATGTCAAAATTTACCTGTTCCAAGACAAAATTATAATTTTTTACGAAATTCTCTGTTCCAATCTCAGAATTATAATTTCTTAGGAAACTTCCCTATACCAAAACTCAATTACATTAATTTCAAAAATTCCCTCTTCCGAGTCTAAATTACCTTTATTCACAAAATTTTCTATTATAACTCGAATATAGTAATTTACTTTTTCCAAAATTTGGAAGCGCGAGGTTTCAAATTATGATGAATCCTGACTTCGAAGAGGGACTTTTTAAAAATTTTCTCCTTCCTAATTAAAATGTCGAAAATTCCCTCTTCCGAATCGTATTCTAATTCATTAAGAAAACGCCCTATCCTAAAATAGAAGTTAGAGTTATGATTTTTTTTGCAAATTCCCTGTTCCAACTCGAAATTAGAGTAATACATTATTTGGAAGCACTTTTAATTTGCATTTGAGTACATTCAAGAAAAAAAAATCCTTCATTGAATCAGATTTCAAATCATTTCCCGGATTTTCCCGATTAACAAAATTCTCAGCCATTTCCCGAGTTTCCCGATTTTCCGGTCACGTGAAGCCCTGAAAATTCTCAAGAATAACTCTTAACTTTGTAATGAAATAAAATAAAGAATTCAATAATGAATATTCATTTTTTAGGCTAAAAATTAAAAACCAGAACAGGTTATATTCTAAAAAATCTGAACAGACTTATTAATGTATGTATAAACACTATTTTTTTTTTCTTTGAGCTGACCATCAATTTTTTCTGTTCAGAATCTTTTCCGCAGACGTCATGAAATTGGCCACATTTGTAAGCTTTGTAAAGTGGTCAGAAGGAATGTCATCTTACGTGAGCAAATCCCAAAAATAGAAGTTGTTCGTGGGTAAAATTGGTGAATCCCGGAAGTAAAGGCTCTTTACCATGACTGGCCTTCCAAATCTCATAGGCTTTGGAGGCTTCTTTCAAACCACTATTGTCGGCAATATTTTCTCCCAATGTCAACTCGCCATCAATGTACTCATCAATCTGAAAGAATTTCATCTCAATTATTTACCTAAGTAGCAAAAAAAGTGCGCTACGCGCGGTTACACGTTTCTTATTTTTATTGCCTAATTATCAAATCAAAATATTTTCTCTACTTTAAAGTACTACAAAAAAATAATTAGTAATAATAATTTTGAGTTATTATTTTTAAAAATACATCAGATTGCATACAATTAAAACTTTGATTTTAATTTGAAAAATAATTGTGATGGTACTTTCAATTTTAATGGGCTTTTATTAATTTGTAACTTTGATTTAGATATAATATTTCATCCTAGCAGGAATTAGAAGCAAAGAAAGAAATAATTAATCACTGATCCATTTAGCGGATTCAAATTTATGTAATTTTGAATGTTTTTTGAATACTTCAATTTCGAAGATATACAATTGAAAAATTAGAAAATTAAAAAATCTTGCAAATTGAAGTAATTTCAAATGTGAATCATCAAAATTAGAAAATTTTTATTTCAAAACTCAAAACTTGCATTAATTAACATTGTAAATTTTGAAAGTTAAGAACTTTTTAATTTTAAAGATAGATAAATAAAAATTCTGAAATTTTAATGATTTTAAAGATCAAAACATAATAGATTAATTCTAAATCTTCCAAATTGAAGAAATTTGGAATGTAAAGCATTGTAATTACAGAATTTTTAACAATATAAACTTTAAACTAGCATCATTTTTTATTTGAAATTTTCAACAACAAAAAAATGAATTCTCAAGATTCAAAATTTTAAAGATGCATAAATAAAAATCTATTAAATAAAAAGTCAAGTTTTCAATTCTAAATCATCCAAATTGACGAAATTACTAATATAAAGCATCAAAATTACCGCATTTTTCATAGTAAGAGTTATAACTCGCATAATTTTCAATTGCATATTGTCAAAATTGAAAACCCTTCAATATAAATGATTAAAAATACGAAATTTTTTAGTTTTGAAGAGTTAGAATTGAAATTTCTTTCAATTGTAAAGATGTATGAATAAAAATGAATAAAATTTTGATCATTTAGGAAATCAAAAGTCATATGTTTTATTCAAAATCAGCTGAATTGACGAAATTTAAAATTTAAATCATTAAAAATTACATAATTTCAAATTGTGAAACTTAAAAGTTGCATAATTTTAAATTGCAACATATCAAAATAATCAAATTTTCAATTCCGAAGATCATAATACAAAGTTCTACAATTATTTTGAAGAGTGACGAATAAAAACTCCAAAATTTCAAAGATACAAATATAAAAATTCTTAAATTTGGTTGATTTTAGGAACAAAAGTAAAAGCTTCAATTCAAAATTTTTCAAATTGCAGAAATTTAAAATGTAAATCGTCAAAGTTACAACATTTTTAATTTTGAAACTAGAATCTTGCATACATTTTAATTGTACATTTTCAAAGTAAAGAACTTTTTAATTTTAAATACGGGTTAATAAAAATTCGTAAACTTTGATGACTTTGAAGATTGAAAGTTAATTTATCAATTCTATTTCTTCCGAATTGAAGAAATTTGGAAGATAAATCATCAAAATTACAACATTTTTAATAGTAAAATTTAAAGCTTGCATCATTTTTGATTTGAAAAACACTTCAATTTTCGAGATTTACAGTTCAAAGCTCTACAAATTTGAAGAGTTACAATTGAAAACTCTTCAATTTTAATTCAAATTTAGAATTTAAGGCAATAAAATTCCACAATTTTTCATCGTAAAACCTAAAACTTGCATAATTTTAATTACAAAATTTTTAAATTGATAACTCTTGAATTTTGAAAATTTATAATTCTGTTGAATTTAAAAAATATAAAATTGTAAATTATTTAATGTTCAAGATTTATATTTCAAAGAAATGTGATTTTTAAACTTTCCTCGAATAGTTTGATTTTGAATATTAGTAGTTTTAAATCCTTGAATTTTAACGATTGACAATTTAAAATTCTTCAATTTTGAATATTTGACATTAATGATTCTTCAATATATAATGTTTATGATGAATATGTTCAATTTTGAAACATAGTAGAAATTCTAGGTTTAGTGCAACTAAAAAAAGTATCATATGCAAATTTTCTGCCAAAATCTGATTTCATGGTCAAACCTTCGCTTTTTGATAGGGACATGTACATATATATAAATTCATAACTCTGCTGTTTTTTATTCGATTTCCATTCTTTTTTTTATGAATGTAGAAAAACACATTGCTATAACAATAGATTGTTTATTCTATCACAGCGAAAAATCACAAAGCTACAAACGAGAATATTTCAAAATTTCTCATTTCTCCAACATTAACAACAATTTTTTGACATTTTTTTTAACTTCATAATTTTTAATGTTAATATATTAAATGTGAATTCAATTTCGCATGTAATGCGATTTTTAAAATTATGATTGGTTGCAATTTGTTTTTGACATCGAACTTTAAGCTAATTCAGCTACAAATAATATTCAATAACTCAATTAAATTTCAAGCAATTCTAATCAAAAAAGGTCATTGCACGTTTAATTAAATGTACTTATAAGATATTAAGAGAAAAAAATGATTGAATCTAAAAAAATATCATTGAATTGTTATTGAAGTTGAAAAAATCAGGATGAAATTAGAAACTTTCAAATATATTTACGATTGTAGTTTTGTAATTTTTCGCCGTGACAAAGTGAACAATCTATGGTTAGAGATGTGTGCTTTTATACTTTCAAATGAAAAAAAAATGAAAATCAAATGCAAAATCGCAGTGATATGAATTCATAATTTTAGTAGGAAATTTAAATGTTTAGTTGAAAAATGAACTTTTTTAGAATTTCGATTTTTTGGAGTAAAAAATTATTTCTTAAACCGAAAATTTAACTATTTGGTTGAAAATGAACTTTTTGGATAACATTTCATATTCTTCGCTTGAAAATTCTACTATTTTATATAGGAAATTCGTCTTTTTGTCTTTGAAATTCAAAAATTTCTTTGGAAAGACAACTATGCCGTAGAAAAGTTAACTTTCTTGTAAAAGATTACATAGTCTTTTTTTACAAAATAATTTTTTAAATGAAGTCTATTTCTTAAAATGAAAAGTTACCTGTTCCATTTATAATTAATTTCTTTTTCATATTTTAGAACTTTACTTATTTCGTTAAAAATTAATGTGGTTTTTCAAAAATTCGTCTTTTCCTTTTGTAGAAAATTAATGTTGATTGAAAAGTCAACTATTTGGTTAAAAATGTGTGAATTTTCTTGAAAATTCATTTTTGGGATTTATAACTAAATGTGTCAAGTTAAAATTCAACTGTTTGATTGAAAACTGACCTTTTTGTTGAAACTACATATTATTGAGTTGAAAATTCCATTATTTTATATAGTGTTTCATTTTTGTTTCAAAATTGATCTTTTTTGTTTGAAAATTTAACTATATGGTTCAAAATTTGTATAATTTCTTACAAATTTCTTTTTTTAGTGGGAGATTCAAAATTTTTGTAGAAAATTTATATGGTTCGTTAAAAAATGAACTTTTTTTAGAATTTCGCTTTTTTGGAGTAAAAAAATTATTTCTTAAACTGAAAATTTAACTATTTAGTCAAGTTTTTTGAACGAAAATTTAATTCTCTTGTTGAATATTTGCTTTTTTTTAATAAAGAAGTAATAGTTTTGGATTAAAAATTATTTTTTTTTTATGATAGAAAAGTATACTTTTTGTGTTGAAAATCTATCTTTCTTGGTTTAAAAGTAATTTGTTTGTAGATAAATGGATATTTTATTTAAAAATTCGTCTTTTTGGCATGAAGATTTAACTACTTGATTGTAAATGTAACTCTTTGTACTGATTGAAATTCAACTACCTAAAAATTAATATTTTTCGTTGAAAACAAACTATTTGTTAAGAATTCATCTTTCCAAGATGTTAATTCAATTGTCTTCTGAAAAATGCGTATTTTTCGTGTAAAAGTGTAACTCTTGTTTATTTTAGAATTCGAAAATTTGGTTGAAAATGCCAAAATTTTGTTCAAAGGGCATTTTTTTTGTCAAAAATTCAAGTGCTTTGTTGGAAATTCTTTTTTTTTCAATAGCAAATTTGTAGTTCTACTTTTAAATTTATCTTTTATGATAAAAAAGTCGTATTTTTGGTTGAAAGTTCACCTTTTCTGGTTGAAAATTAACTTTTTTCTTCAATATTCACCTCTTCTGTTTAAAAATTAAATTGATTTGTTGTTGATGCTACTGTTTGGTTACCAATTATTATTATTTATAAAATTCACTATTTGGTTAGAAATTTATATTTTTTCATTTAAAATGACTTTTTGTTGAAAATTTAAGTTACTTGTAAAAGAAACTATTTCGTTAAAATTATTATTTTTCGTTGAGGTTTAATCTATTTCATTTGAAAATTCGACCATGTTGTGGAAAATTAGCTTTCTTCTTGAAAATTTATCTCTTTTGATTGCAAGTTCAAGTACGTTTGGTTAAAGTTTAATCATTTTGGTTAGAATATTCGATCATTTGGTTGGAAATTCATATTGTAGCTTGTAATTTAAATATTTGGCTAAAACTTCAATTACATTTTCAAAAATTCATCTCTTTTGCTTGAAAGTTTCCAGCTATTTGCTTGCGATTGCAAATGTTAGAATTATTTTTTATTCAATTCAATTAACTAATTGAAAATTAATCTTTCGGGCTAGAAATTCAACTGTTTTCTAAAAAATTAGACTTTTGAAATTTAAAACTCAGCTCTCTTGTTGAAAATATGTCTTGGGGTTGAAAATTCGTCTGTTTTGGTTAAAGTTCAACTATTTTGTTGAGAATGCAATATATTCAGACTTGAGATCTTGTGCGATTCATAACATCCTTTATAATTTTAAACGACTAATCCGACTTTTTTAAAGCCTTCTAGTCAATTCGAGTCCTGGAATCAAAATCAAAACTACTGCGTAGCTACTTTATGGTGATTGTGCATTTCCGAGCGAGCAGCATTTTTAAAGGATAATGACATATTCGACTACATCAAGCTCTTTCCGGTTTTGCGAGTACAGTTTGGATACAAACTGCTCTTACAAGATTTTGATGAAAAGTATTTAGCAAAAAGAAATGCATAAAATTCTAGATTTAGCTTTAACGAAGGCTGTAACGAAATTTTGATTTATGAAGAAATCTCCATAGGTATATATTAAAAATTAAATATAGCAGTGACTGTTTTATCATATAAGTTATGTTTATATTTATGCTCCTAATTCTAAAAATAAAACTGTGCATTTATAATCATCATTTTTAGCGAACTTTAACCTATTCATCATTAATTTGAATATTTCGTTTCATTTTAAGGTTACGTCAGGGTTTATCATGTTTGCAATCCATATATTGTTTTTGAATACGCTATAGAATATGTTATACTCTACATCTGAATTACTATGCAATTATGCTAATTACATAGTACGATGACTTTTATTAATTGATGAATAGTCAGGAGTATTTCCATACCAATATTCAGTAAAAACTACTAATTCACAGAAAAAACGTTAAAAATTAAATTCATAAAGAATTTTGTCTTACTAATTTGTTTTGTTACGATTTAATATTACAAATTAGTCATTTTTCATTGAAGATTATTATCAGAATGCTTACTATAAATCAATTGATAAATGACTCCCCACTGTTTACATAGTGGACCTTCATACTAGACCGGATTAGACAATCAAATCAGTCAAATTTTTTTATTAATTTTCAAAAATAATATAAAAATATATATTTGGCTCTTAGAAAGAGTAATTTTGATCGTATCAGATTTTTCAATCAACCCTCTGCAATAATCGAATTTGCCCTCCTAAAATATACATTTTGAAATTCCGGGATAATCTAATCGACCATTCCGGGCTGATAGAATCGACTGTATTGAGAGAATCAAAGCGGTAATCCGAGGTGTCCAAACCGACCCTTCACAATGACCAGGTTAACACTTTGAGAAAATCGAATCGACCATCTCAGACCATCGAGTGGTCTGTCTAGAGACAATCATATCAACCCTTTAGCATGATCGGGTCAGCTTTCTTGAGATGACCGATTCGACCGTCCGAAATGATCGAGTCAGCACTTTGAGATGGTCGATTTGAACCTCTTGTTTCAACCTTCTAGAGATAATCGCTTTAGCCATATTCAAGGGCTGTCCTATAGTTGACCCTGCAATATGGCCGGTCTGCACATCTAGATGGCCAAACAGACCTTCCATTTTTCTCCGTGTATGTCTCGTGAAAAGTATATCTATTTTTGTTGTAGCAGTGTTTGCAATTCAAAATTCTTCAATTGCGAACAGTGAAAATAACATCGTTCATTTTTTTTACCCTCATAATTTTATATTGCAGTTCAAACTAAAGAATTTCTGGCGAAACATAAAATCAAGAGACGAAATCACGCGGTAAGTGGCCTGAATCATAGGATCTTCAGTGTGCACAAAATTAATGATCGAATTTGGATATTATTATTATTAATGATCTGTGACATCATTTTCAAAAAGACAATTTAATCCTAAAAAAATGAAAAATGTCAAGAATGTTTGGTTACCTCTTCTTCATAGTAACCACTATACTGTGCGACAAAACATTTCGCCCGTTTGTTATATTCAGCAATAGTATCACTGGTCCACCATTGGCGCACATTTCCATCACCGTCGTATTGTCTTCCACTATTATCAAAACCATGAGTTAATTCATGACCAATTACTGCACCAATCGCTCCATAGTTTAGGGCCCTAAAATAATAATTGTCAGAAAATGTTGATAAAGATTTTTCACAAAAATATAATCAGGTAAATTAATTTTTTATCTTAAGTTTTCTGAACAATAAAAAATAAATTGAGGTGAAAAATTAACTTACTTTTTCAATTTAAAAACATTATTTTTCAAATGTATAATTGAGTAGGTTTACAAATTCTGATCTTAACATTTTTTTAATTTTCATCAAAGTACTACCAAGGTGCCGAAAAATTATAAATTAGAGCATTCTATAGGAGAAAATTTCGACTGGAAACGATATATCGGATAAATTATATAAAGAATTATTTTCTTTATTAAAATCTTTGAAGATCATAGCAGAATTTATATTAACTTTAAAAAATTATTAAAAGGAGGCGCCGCGCGCCGAAAAAAGGGTTTCGTAGCCTATTAAGACGTTAATTGAGTAGTTCAAATCTTCCCCTCCGATAACTTTTCTCCCCTACTCCCTCTCCGTTCCTTCATTTCACCTCTCCCCCAATTATTCTTCTCTTTCTATTTGCCCGCTCTACAGTCCCTCCATTTACTTCCCCTACTATCACCCGCCCTCCCCTCCTTACTTTCCTTCCCACTACTCACCTGCAATTCCCGTACTTTCCCATCCCTTATTTCTCATATTTCTCCTCCCCTAATTTCCCCTCACTTCCCTAACCCTTATTTCCCCTCTTTGACATTACTTCCACTTATTTACCCTACTTCACCTTACACTTAATTCACCTCCCCGTTCCCCTAATTTGTCTTACTCCCCCTACCCGAGTTTCTCCTACTTTCTCTAACCTCACTTCCCCTCACCTCATTTCTCCTCACTTCCCTCACTCTAATTCCCCTCCCCTACTTAACCTCAGGTTAGAAAAAGTATGACGGACGAACGGAAGGCTACAAAACCCTAAAAAGGAAGTTTTTTGCGTAATTTTTGTATACAAAACATTTTGTTCATGAATTTTTTCTCGTAACTTTATAGTACGTTTTGTGAAGGAAACCTCTGAAATTTTTCCAGTTTCTTCTGGTTTTTCGATCGACACCCTGATGACTTATGATTCAATTATTGAAAGCCAACATATTTTAGGTTTAGGTACTTTATAATTGGTAGAAAAATTATTATTCCAAGCTTCAATTCTTACTCGAGGCCCAAGTTGTAAAATGGAAATTGCAAGATTCCGGCTGGAATGGCTGCGTCCATATCAGAAAAATTGTTATTCTATACACAATACGATTTTACAAATATTTTTAACTCTAAAAATAAAGCTATCAAAAAATCTAATAGTTTTAGGGTATCTTTTTTGTGAATAAGTAATATATATAAATATATCTTTCCTTCCATTTGAGGCTTTCCGGGTTAGAAATATCAACCCTGGCAGTCATCTCAACGATTTCAATGAAATTTAGTCTTTATGGGTAATGTTTTTTGACAAGAGGATTTTCAAAAATTTTGAAAATTCTGGGAGCTACACTATTTTAAAATTTGAGGTCGACTTTTCTCAAATTGTAATGTTTCCGATACTTTTGTTTGGATTATGATGAAACTTACGGGCATTTTGTCAAACAAGATACTGTTCGATATAAAATATTAAAGAAAAAAAATTTCAAAATTTTCACAAAAAAAAACCTGAAACAAAAAATTGATTCGATTTTTGACAGAATTCGCTATTTTTTATTTTCTTGTTGAATAATTTTTCTTATTCTCTTATCTTTCATTTCAAAAAAAAAACTTTGGACACTCATCCTTTCGTTTGCGAAAATTTTCGCGATTTACGAATATTTAAAGAGCAGCATTCCAGGCAAATATTTCTGCCACGCAGCAACTAGGCGGGCATCAGGCGTCGGCATTACACAATTCACCATTCGATCAAGTTTTTTTTTTCAATGAAAGATGAAAAAACGAGGAATATTATTCTACAAAAAAATTAAAAACACCTTCTTTGAGATTTTTTGGTGGGAAAATTTGAACTTTTTTTTCCTTTTATATCTTACATAAAACAGCATTTTATTTTGAAAAATGACTATGAGTTTCATTATAATTCAAAAAAGGGTCGAAAATATAACATTTAAAAAAAAGTCATACTCAAATTTCAAAAGATGGTAGCCCGCAGAATTTTCAAAATTTTCGAAAATCCTTCAGACAACAAACATTCATAAAGTACTACAACTGCACTAAATATCATAGAAATCGATGAGCTGGCTGCCAGGGTTGATATTTCTGACCTGGAAAGCGTCATTTACAATATCTCCACTGGAAGAAGCTTACATGGTAAAACATAAAATTTTATTTTTATTTAAATAAAAGCTCTTTACTTTTGAAAAAATATTTTTAAATAACATATACTAACTTGTGAACCTTTATAATATTAAAATAATAAATAAAATAGAAATATATTTAAAAAATGTCGATATAAAAATTAGGAAATTGGTGCGTGCTTAGGGTGATTAAAAATTGATTTTCAAATCTAAACACACACGCTAGCATAAAGTGTACCTTCTTAAGACAACTAATTTGAAGACAGAAAATCGGCTATGATTCGGAGGTCTTTTATTAGAGCTTTGTCTTTTTTTTTGTTTCTATGCTCTCAATGGCTTGAAAATGTATGTATAAAATTTGTAAAAATATCAAACTATCCCCTTATGTATCACCATCTTTCTTAATAATTAATAACAAATTTCAATTCACTTTCGAGGAAAATAATAATTTGTAGGGTTTAGTAGCCTCGGGCAGAAACCCTTATAGTTTCGATCGAGTGTCCGTCCGTCCATCGTACTTTTCTCAAAGGAGGGGAAGCGAGGGGAAGTTAGAAAAAAATACAGGGTTATGAAGTAGAAGAAATGAAGAGAAACGAGGGGAGGGAATGTAGCGGATTCAGGGAAAATGAGAAGATAAGAATTATGAGAAATAAGAACGGTAGGGGAAGTATTAGAAGTCAGGGGGCGAGGGGAGGTGAAGTATAAGGAGTAAGAGGAAATGAGGAGAGGGGAATTGGGGAAAGTGAGTTATGTTGAATTTGGGGAAGTGATGGGAACTTATTTAAGGGGAATTGAGGGAAATAAGGGAAAATGAAGGAAAATGAGGAGAGAGGATGTAGGGGTAATGAGATGGGGTGAGGGGAGGGAATGTGGAGCTGGAAAGGTCAAATATGGAAGGGGGAGTATTAGATAGGGAAGCGATGAGAGGGGGGAGTATAGAAGGAGAAAGTTATGGAAGGGGAGGGGGCGAAGGATGAAGTAAAGGGAGAAAAAGAATTGGAGAATGAGATGTAAAAGGCTTAATTAGCGCCATAAACAACTCAGGGGAAATGAGAGAAGAAGTAGTAGGGGAGTGAGGAGCAATAAGGGGAGAGAAGTAGAGGAAGTGAGAAGAAATTACGGCAGGTGAAATATGGTGATGAGTGGTGGAGAAGTAGAGGATATGAGGGAAAATTAGGAAAGGAGAAGTGAGCGAATTGAGGGGAAGGGTAAAGGGGATATGAGGTGTGGGAAGTAGGTGAACTAGGGTAAATGTGAGGAGGGAAGTGGAAGAAATTAGGGGAAATGATTAGAAATGACGTTGAGTAGGATTTGAGAAACAAATGAGATAAAATTCTTCTTCTTCTTAAAAATGGGTTAAAAAATCATTTATCATTTACACATTGAAAAAATTCAAAACTCAAAAAGAGGACCTCTAAATCATATCTGATTTTAAATTTGTTTGTTTGAAAATTTTGTTCATTAAACAGGTACATACTACTTAGGCTAGTGCGCCTATTAAGATTCGAAAATCATTTTCTTTGTCACATAAAATTAATCAACCTTGTTCTTATTCAGAAGAGTGTCACGTAAAACCCGTTCTTGAACACAAAATCTATCCATTTTTTTTCTACATCCATTTTTTTCAGATAAAAATTAACTTGAACGGAATATAACATCCAACCCAGAAAAATAATATATATGGGGGCATTGTCTTCTTGACAGAATTTTAATTTCTATAAATTTCGAATCAACAGTGAGAACAAATGCTTAAAGAAGTTAATGAAACAAAATCGAATTTTTTAGGACCCCAAAAATTAGATTCTTCCAGGAGTCTGTAATAAAATAAACGCTTTTGGTAATTAATTTAATTCTTCTGAGGTTGCAATATATTTCAAAACTGGTTTCAATTGCCCTCTGGTCATACTCCTCAAATGGCAATTTCATAAAAAGTTTACTTACTTATCTGGTTCGCTTGAAAGGTATGGAAGGCATTCACATCAGTTGGATCAGTCGCCCAGCTATTAATGAATACAATGTTCATAAATAAATGAATAAATCATAAATTAGTAGTAGATTTTCAAGTTTATGTAATTCTTCACAAATCATTTTTTTTTTTACTTTCATAACAATTTTTCACATTCATGTCCAAAAGAGAATGAAAAAGAATAATAACTTACTAGGGTTCATCATCCGGATTTATATCATGAAGTTCTTCTAATTGTTCCGAACTCCTGAGGCGGACTAACTGCATCATATTTCCCAAATAGTCGTTCATCGAGAGATCTATCTGGAAATAAGGGGAGCAACTAATCAAATCACACGATATTAATTAAAAAATGAAAATAATATAAAAAATTATATAAAATAATAACTATTCAATTATGCGTACGCCTTCATAATATTTGTTGATTTCCTCTTCATCAAAGAGCCAGTTTGGATATCCAGTGACAGACGTCATTTGTTTTATTTTTCCATATGTAGCTAATTTTGTTTTTTTATCCATCCAATCAGATTTGAAGACCATAGAATGAAATGATTGTTTTATGTACTGTAACATCTCAAGGACTTTCTGATCAGTTTCGTCATGAAAAAGTGGATCGACAAACAACCAGGAAACTGCCATTCCTGTAGGAAAATATGTAGACTCTTATGAAAGCGTTATAGTTAATTTCAAATAAATTCATGCTGGAACGAGCACTTAACATATATTGAAAAGTGAATTAATTAAAAAGTAGTTTCTAGCGTTATGAGATAAGAAATTAAGATTCATCTTTTGGCAAAGGAAATGGTGTAGAGAGCAAAAGATGGTACTTTTATCAACAGGGATCACAGTGGTTCAGCAGTTCAATCGTAGGGAAAATAGGGGCATTTTTCTTCGTAAAAAGAGGATTTTTAAATGAAGGGGTCATTTTTTTTACTAGCATGATGAACTTAATATTAATAAATTGAATACCTTTTATAATAAACCCACAATTTTATTGAACTGAAAAATAAACGCTTCTTGTCATAAGGGTCAAATGATTTTTGTTTGAAATGACTATTCATTGGTTTAAATTAACTAATTATATCAATCCAAACATAAAATAATAAATAATTCCAACAATAAATCCAAAACCTAAAATGGTACGAAAATTGTGAATTTAATGAGAAATAACTGAATTCCGACGAAAACCCTGGAGATTGTAAATATTCTTTGAAATTCATATAATTATTTCCGACAAAAACCGCTTACTTAAACTACATTCATGCACACATTTTTAATCTTTTTTCAAATCTAATAATTTTGTCATACCAAAAATGTTTAGAATCTTCTTTGAAATATAATTTTTTTTTAAATACCAATTTCCAACGAAAATCGCTAATATTATCCACAATAATGTTCAAAGATTCTAAATAGTGTTTAAATTATAATGTTTTTTTTTTAAATATCCGACTTCCGATGACCGACGTTAACATAGCCGCAAACTGTTCAAAAATTGTGAATCTTCTTCAAAACCTATGTATATCGTTATTTCGTATGAAAACCGCTAACTTAACCGAAAATTACAAATAAATTTGTATTCTTCTTTGAAATCTATGAATGCTTCTATTAAAAATACCAATTTCCAGTGTAAAACGCAAACATTATTATAATTACAACATTACAACATTATAATAATTTTTGAACAATGTAATTGTTCAAAATTATGAATTTTCATTAAAATGTCATTATGCTTTAATAAAAAATTCACTTATTCAACAAAAAACACTAACATAATCCGAGATTTTTCAAGTTTTTAAATTTTACTATTTCAAACAAACAACATAAGCATTTTTTATAAATACCAATTTCGAGCGAAATAAAAGCATAACCGAAAGCTGTTCAAAATTCGTAAATTTTCTTTGAAATCTAATAATTTCTTTCAAATACCAATAATTCGCGACGAAAGAAACCAATATAACACAACAGAAAATTGTTAAGAATCGTAAATGTTCTTCAAAATTTAGTGATTTTTAATTAAGACAACCGATTTCTTCTGAAAAACGTGAAAATGCCTTGAAACTGTTTGAAAATTTCAAATCTTGTTGCAAAAATAAATTATTTCGGGTTTAAAATCCTACCAGTTTTCAGTTTAAAACGCGAACATAACCTAAAATTGTAAAAAAATGATAAACCTTTAAAGTCTAATGATTTTCGTTTCAAAACGTAAATTTCTAGTATAAAACCGCATCATGAATTTTTTTGAAATTTTGTCTTCTTTACAACTTTATTGATTTTTATTAAAGACCATTCGAAGAGAAAACCTCATTTCCAGCGAAAACGACTGATATAATATATGTAAATTTTCAATAATTTATTAAACAATTCAAAAGTTTTAATTTATCCGCGGATGAGTATTTGAAAATCACAAATGTCTCACCATTCGCATAATGTTTTCGATGATTTTTCTTAGATTTGGTTTAAAAAATTTCAAATTTAAGATATAGTTCAAATTCAAATTTTAAATTAAATTTTATTTATGAATTATATTTTATAAGAACAAACGTACCTCAATTCAATGTGAGATATATATTTTTTATCTTTTGCCACATTTTTGGTTGAAAATTCAACAATTTTGTAAGAAAAAGAAACCGTTTGGTTAAAAGTTCAACTATTTATTTGAAAATTTAACTGTTGTGTTAAAAATTCGTCTTTTTTAGTAAAATTGAACTGTTTGAAGATTTGTTTTCTTGTGGTTGAATAGTAATTTCTTAAACTAAAAATTTACCAATTCTATTTTTAGTTGAAAGCTGTTTGGTTGAAAATGCATCCTTTTCAGTTTAAAATTTAACTATTTTGTGAGAAAGACAAACTTTTTGGTAAAAATGAACTTCTTATTTGAAAATTTAACTATTTTGTTGGAAATTCATTTTATTTTCTTTGTTAAAAATGAATTTTTCAATCGGGAATTTAACTATTCTATTTTTGGGTGAACATTGTTCTTCATGAGTTACCAATTAAACTATTTGGCAAAGTTGAAAATTCGTCTATTCGGGTACAAAATTAATCTTTTTTGTGGAAAATCAATCTTTTTTGTTGATGATTCAAGTATTTTCTTTAAAAAATCTTTGCTTTCAGTTGAATTTTATGGACTAAAATTTCGTTGTTTTATTGTTGAACAGTAATTTTTCATACTGAAAATTCAACTGTGCCAGTTTTGGGTGAAAAACTATCTTTTTCAAGTTGAAAATCCAACTATTATGTTGAAAATTCATGTATTTTGTTTAAAATTTGTCTTTAAGTGGAAAATTGATCTTCTTGATTGGTGTCGCTTTTGGTGAAGTTTTTAACGTTATATTGAAATCCCCCCCCCCCCTAAACACAATTAGAGTATCACGTAATACACGGGAAAAATTTATCCGTGAAAAAGTCACGAACTTGTAGCTAGGTCTCGGATACGAGTTGAAAAAATGAAACATTACATCCCTATTTCCATGAGAAATGTATGACAAATTTTGAAGTTTTTTAGGAACAGTTCCTTTATTATAGTTTCCTGATTTATATTAATTTCTAACGTCGCATCCCAGAAGAATCGAACCCTCAAAGACTGCTAACGCACTATTTTCAAAACATAAACCAGGAGTGCGTAAACACGCCCAGCCATCGAGGCCAAGCAACATAGTTATTATAAAACTTCTAGCCATTCATCTGACGAGCTCGAAGCACACATACGAGCGCACACACGCACCGCGCGTTTGGGCGAGCGTGTGTGCGGGCCACGTACAGGCGAACCTACTTTCCAGTTCCCAGATTTGTCGGGCAAACTCGTGAGTGCTCTGGGAATCTTTTCCCAATCACTCGTAATATTTTTGTAATTATTTACGTGAAAAACAGTGATGGACCGTTTTAGAATTATCACATCGAGTTCGTTAATTCTTTCTCAATGTTCACAGATTATTAACGAAAATACATCAATATCCGATAAATTTTTCTCGCATCCGAGACATAGCTACTAGTACGTGACTTTTTTACGGATCAATTTTTTCCGTGTATGTGCACGTTCGCTTAGGAATAGTGAAATCAATGAAGTTTATTGGCCCAATTAGAAAATGAATGCTTAGCGATTGTGCAAATTGGAAAATACTTATTGTACTAGCCCATTAAATCATTCACAGCCTTAGCACAGTTTAGGGACCTTGGTTCGCCAACTTCAACTTGCATTATCTCATCTAGGTAATTGGACCACACTCTTCTCAAGTCTTCAGAAGCATAAGGAGTCACAATATCAACTACACTCCACCAGATAACCGTTTCTGGAATCCAATGGGAATGTGATTGATTAATTCAATAATTAGTGAATAATGATTATTAGTAAAACTGCAGGCCCCGGAATCATTTGAAAAATTAAAAAAAGTGTCAATCAGTAGCATACATTTTAAAAAATAGTACAAAGATAGAGACATGCAGGTCTTAAATGTTACATCAAGCCCTATTTATTACTGTTATACTATTTCTGTAATCTATACAAGCACTAAAAAATTCGTTAGTCTCTTTAAATCCCTCGATATCTTTCAAATCCCCTCAAATTGGTAGGAATCTATTGAAATCTGATCATTTCTTTTGATTTGTGATCACATGATTACCTTAAATCTGTTAAAATCCTTTGAAATTTACAAGATCCCTGAAATACATCGAAATCCCTGAAAATATTCCCAATATTATTTATATCCTGGACACCTTCTTGATATCCTTCGGAATTTTCTGAAATCCTACGAAAACCCACAATCTTTTAAAATACAGTCCACTCTAAATTTTTCTTTTATCTTTGACATCTTTTAAAAATCCATTCATAATTTTTGAAATCTCTTGAAATTTCTTTAAATCTTGTAAAATACCCTCAAATCTTCAGAATGCTTTGAAATCCTTTGCCATTTTTTGAATCTGTAAATTCTTTAAAAGTCCCCTAAAATCGGGGTGCTATAGTAAGATCCCTTCAAAATCTTTGATATATTCATAAATCCCCTAAATTGGCTTGAAATTTAATTGATATCTCTTTACAATTTCTTCGACATTTTTGAAATCCCGTAAAATCTTTTAAAATCTTCAATCTCTTGAAATATTTTGGAATCGCGATTGTTGAGATAAGGGATATGTTATTTTAGCCAATCAACAAAAAAGTTTAAAAATATGCTTAAAGGCACACTGAAAAAATACTCGCATTAGTGAGAAATTTAAGAAAATAGTAACATTAATGTCATTTTTTTCTAAATAGTTGCATTGTTAAAAAAAGGATTTAAAAATGTCCATAGTTTCGTTTCCGAGGCCTGAAATTATGATAATCAATACTCGAATTAATATTAGTAGAATAAAAAATATTAGTAAGATATACAAAAGGCACGTTTGTTCATCTCAAAAAATATTACCTAATAGTGTTTCTTCTGTGGAAGATAATACGAGGGCTACTTTCTTCAGGTACTCAATGTCTGCTACTAATACGCTATCTTTCTTATCTAAAGTCAAGATATCCCTAAAAACTTCTTCGAGAAACGGTCTCCAAATTTTTCGTGGCTGCACAGATGAATTCACAGATTTGACGTATTCGTCTGTTAGAGTTTGCAAATCATCAATTTGCATGTAATCTTCATCCGTTAACTCCTCCTCAGTAATCGAAGTATAATTATCCGAATGTGATAACTGAAAATATAAACACATTTTGTATAATATTTGGGCCATGAAATGCCAAATTCGAGTTTTCTTCCCTGAATTTTTGATGGATTCTCAAGGTGGCCACAACATTTTTTGTTCAAAATTTGGTTTCAAATTTTTCGACTTTTCCGTAATTTTTAATTTTCCCGAACCATTATTATTTGAAGAACGAAGTTGTAATCTTGTAGCATTTTTAATACATAGTAAATTAAGCGATTTTCGATATAAATGTATGAATTTTTAATTTATTATTGTCAGGACTGCCATAACCAAATTTACTCTAATTGAAAACGGTTTTGTATCGTATTGAGACGTTAATTGAGGCGTTGAAAACTCCCCTCTCATACTTCTCCACTCTTACTAACCCTGCTTTTCTCTCTCCTTCCCTACTTCACCATCCTTCAGTTTACCCTGCGCGATCCTTCTCTTCCCCAACTTCTTTCTCCCCAACTTCTGCCTTCACAACTTCTTCCTCCTCTACTTCCCCAGCTAACACTTCCCTTCCCCTACTTCTTTTCCTGGGCATTATTTAACCTTCCCTGCTTTCTCACATTGCCCTTGAAGCCCTCCCTTCACCTTCATCTCTAGCCTCTCTCATTTCCAATCATTTCTCCTACTTCCCCTCACTTCGCCATCCTAGTTTCCCCTCACATCCTCGACTTGAACTACCCTCATCTTCTCTTGAATATTCTACTTTTACCTTCACTCATTTACCCTACTTCCCCTATGTTTATTTCCCCTTACTTCCCTTACTTCATCTCTATTTCATTTCTTCTCATTTTCCCTCCAATCATTTCCCCTACTATCCGTCCTGCATTTGCCCTAAATTCCCCTCATTTCCTTTCTTATTCCCTCCTCTCATCAACCTCTACTTCCTCTTGTTCCCCTACCCTTCCTCATTTTCGCATACATTTCCTCATTCTATCCTCTCACTTCTGCTCACTTCCCTTTCCTTATTTCCCTGCTACCTCTCATTTCCCATCGCTTCTGTCTCACCACTTATTTCCCTACTATGCCTCCCCTCATTTTCACATAAGAAACTCCCCCTACTTCCTCTGCTCACATTTCCTTCTAGCTAGCTCACTACACATATACCCTACTTCCTCTTCCCTCCTTCCTCACTGTGTCCCCTACTTTTCTCCCCTCATTTCCTCTCGCCGAACTCACTCACTCTTTCCCACTCTGATTTCTCCTTCTGAGAAGAAAGTACGATGAACGAAACCTGATTGAAACTGTAGGGGGTTCTGTTCGGGACTACGGAACACTAAAAAGTGAAGAAGTGACCTATTAAGCAAAAAATACCATCCAAAGTTAATAATTTCTGAGCCAAAAAAGTGACCATTGTGCGTTAATAATGTCACTAGTGTTCTATCGAATTTGAAATAATTGAAAAGAATTCGATGAAATTTATAAGAATTCTAGGTGAATTTCAACGAATTCAGTATAAATTCATAAGACTTCAAAAATTAAAGTTAAATTCAGAAGAATTAAAATGAATTTTGGATAAAGTTGGAAAAAATTCTATTGATTTCAGTAAAACTGGAATGAATTGAGAGGATCAAAATATTGCTAAATCCCTTGAATTTCTTGAAAACCCTTAAAAAATTATACTTGTTTACAGCCAATTTGCCCACCATATCTTACTATGATTTTCCCATGTATTTTCGCCTACTAAACACGAAAATTACACTCAAAATATTTTTATAGGAGCGTTTTCGAGATATCAATGTTCAAACTTTTTTTTAATTTTTAAAGTTTTTTCGACGTTCTTGAGCATACCTCGATTTTGATATGTTTGCTAATATTTACGATTTCTATTCTCCCCAGGACGATATGTGAATTTTCGATCTCGATTTTTGCCAAAAAATTACAACTTTGGCAACTTATTGAAATCGCTAGCATCTGAACTATTGGACCGATCTAAAAACTTCAGAGCGGAAAGTTGTAGGGGATCCAGTTGCCTTTAATTTGAGTGCTTTTTCAGGGAAATCGGTCATTTAAAACTCAAGATCAGCCTGAACAACTCTGAAAATTAAAAAAAAATTCGAGCATTGATATTTCGAAAATGCTTTAGCACAAAAATTAGTGTGTTCGATTTTCATGTTTAGTAGGCTAAATACATGAAAAAATCATATTAAGATGTGGTGGGCAGAAAAAACTTGAAATCTGTAAGATAGTGTTTTTGATCTCATGAAAATGACTTGGCATCTTTAAAAAGAACTAAAATATTACAAACCCTTCGAGAACACAATAAATTACAGAAATCAATCAAAAATTCCTTGGAATCTTTCGAAATAACCTGAAATATTTAAAATCCTCCGAAATCTTTTGAAACCTCTGAAAACTTTTTAAGCTCTTCAAAATCCACCCAAGAAGAAAAATACCCTAAATGTTTGAAGTACTTTGGAATCACTTCAAATTATTAAAATCTGTTCAAAATACCCTATGATATTTCAAATCCTTCAAAATATTTTTAAATCCCTGAAAATTTTTCTAAACTCGTGCAAATTCTTTAAAAAAATTTAAACTGCCATGAAATTTAAAAAATTTTTAGAAATCCCTTCAGATTATTACTACCAATTACAAATTCACGGAATCTTTTTCTTCAATATATTTTCAAATACCTTAAAAGATTCTAAATCCTATGAAAACCCTACATTTTGGTGAATAAATTCATTAAAATCTACAGAAATATTATGGAATCCCGTGAAATTATAGGAAATCTGATGATGTTTCCTGATATTCTGGAAAATTTATTAAAATACCTTGAGGGCTTTCAAAATTCCTTAAAATCATTGAAATCCTCGGAAATTTTATTAGTCCAAGCGTTGGCAGCTGAAATTCCAGCCCATCGTGTCTGAGGATGAAACCGACTCAGAATAATAAAATAGAGTGAGCTGAAGCAGAATCGGCATGGTCGGATTCTAGGCCATCGAGAATAAGGATGAACAAAAGCTCAAAATGTACTACTGAATGAGCTTTATCGAAAGCACTAAGGTTGCCACCCCCCACCCTGTCCAAACCCCTTGGCAGCCCCTTTCGAAAGTCCATATTTTAGCCGGTTTCCAGCCCACCGAGAATAAGGATAAAACCAACGCCAAAATAAAGCTTTAGACTGTCCCTAGCGATTTAACCAGAATTGCCACCTTTTATCCTCTCCGTAATACCGGGCGACCCTGTTTGAAATTCGGAAAAGGGCCTAAACAAAGAAGGGGTAAACATGTAACAGTTTCTCCTGCACGTATAAGACAGAAATTGATGGCATGGCTAGACACCCATGAGCCATGAGATCCCTCCGAGACTTAACCTTTAAATCGCATTTTTGTAGAAGCTATGGAGGGGAAAAGAAGATTAAAAAAAGTCGTTTTACTCGAAAACGGTGTGGCCGATTTTAATGAAAAAAATATATGTTGCGTAGTCTATGGAGGAAATTTTCCAGGAAAAAATAAGAAAAATCTGACATTTTACCAAATCTGATGGAAGAATCCTCTAGAAAAATAATGCAAATTTTTTACCAAAAAATCATCCTAAAACTTTTTTCTTCAAATTTTTCAAAAAATTTTAGCGAGTCTAATTTTAATAACTACATTTTAGCAATTTTAATGACACACTTCACCACAAGGGTGGAAAAAATATTCCGACCAAAAAATTGAGCAAAAATTTTGTTTCAATTTTCAAAAAGTCATTTACAAAAAGATACCACAACAAAAATGTTGTAAAAATGCTCGAGTAGACAGTCCTATGATTTTTCTGAAAATAGAATTCAGAATGTATCTCTGAAGCGTAACCTGACATTTTTTTTTTTAAATTTCAACTTTTTCTCTTCCATAATTTTCTGTCAGATTCTCTAAATGTTTTTCCTGGGAAATTTCTTTAATAGACTATGCAACATATTATTTTTTTTTATTGAAATTGGCCTGGCCGTTTTTGAGTGAGACCACTTTTTCGATTTACAAACAGGGTTGCTCGGTATTTCGGACAGGATAAAAGGTGGCAACCCTGGTGAATTAGTTAGGGGGAGACTCAAGCTTCATTTTGGCGTTGGTTTCATCCTTATTCTCGATGGGCTGGAAACCGACCAAAAATACGGACTTTCAAAAGAGGTGGCCAAAGGTTTTGGACTGGATGGGGGGGTGACAACCCTAGTGCTTTTGATCAAGCTTATTCAGTACTACATTTTGAGCTTTTGTTCATCCTCAAATACTTAATGGGCTGGCAACCAAACCAAAAATTGTACCGGAAGTGTACTCTTCATGGGCATCTGGACAGGATGAGGTTAGGCAACCATACCGATTCTGCTTAAGCTCACTCTAGTTTATTGTTCTGAGTTGGTTTGTTCCTTAGACTCGATGGGCTGGAATTTTAGCCGTGAACGCTTGGACTATATAGGATCCCTTGGAATCTTATCAAATATCTTGAAACCTTGTAAATTCTATAAAATCATTCCAAGTCATCCGTAATTCTTGAAGACCTCATAGAAATGTTTTTAAAGCCCTTTAAATCATTGAAATCCTTGGAAATTTCTTAAAAATGTTTAACTCTCTTAAAAATGGCTTAGGATCTTCCAAAGTACCCTGAAATGTTTGAAATCCTCTATATTCTTTTGAAATCCGTTGAAACTTTCTAAAGTGCTTGGAAATCCCTTGAAACTTTTTGAAGCTTTCGAGAATTTCTTGAAACTTTTAGTTGCGCTTACAAAAAGTATTTTGTAGCCTATTAAGCTTCTTTTGCGCTTCACCTCATCTCGAATCCTGTCTTCAAAATCGTCTTGAAACTTGTCTTGAAACTTGTCTTGAAACTTGTCTCGAAACTCGTCTTGAATCTCGTCTTGAATCTCGATTCTTGTCTCGAGTCGCGTAAAAAAGTACGACGGACGTACACCCGACCGAGACTATAAGGGCTTCAGCTTGGAATCCCTAAGAAGTGACTTAAACGTGATTTGAGAAAAAAAAGTGTCCAAAAGTGACTACGAGGCAGCCGTGATTATTTCTGACAGTTACTTAAAGTGCTTCTTACCACAGAAAAAACTAAGAATAAAATTTTGCAGGAAATTTTTTAGAGCGATAAAGTTTTGTCCAGCCAACTTCGCGTCTTCCAAAATACATGTGTTTGTCATGGAAAAACGAAAGAAAGTTTAATCGATATTTGTGTAAAGTTTATCCTGTGAAGATAATTTTTGTTGAAGAGAATCTTTCGTCGGAAATCGATGTAAAGTTTATCTTCCGTTCTTTCTGTGACATTAATTCCCTGACTTTTATCGTTTTTCTCAAAATCTCTGAATTTTCCTTAATTCCCAAGTTTTCCTTGACATGCGGCCACTCTGATCCAACTGATCCAATATATAATTGATAAATAATTACAATTAATATCAAAGTAATTACTTACGTGAAAAAATACCCCACTCAGCTCGTAAATATCATCGACGACTGTGCTTACTTCTTGTTCACGTGAAAAGGAAGACGATTTCTTCAATTTACAAGACCTATACTCAACAGTTCCATTGCTAAGAACTTCTTTCATAACATCTATCATATAATTTCTCTCTATCGAAGCTGAAACAATTTCCTCCTCGTCAAGTTCGTCCTCCAAATTTTGCATGTGCTTTTTCCATTTGCGCAATCGTTTTTGTACCTCCTTGTCACTGCAAATAAATTAACGATTAGTGTTTAAACCAAAAATATATATCAAAATAGGCAGGCAAAACAACTTCAATACACAAAATCAATCATTTTTGAATATTTCAAGACATAAATATTTTTAAACATTTTCTTATAATATAATTTGGAAACCCATTCCAGATCAACCAAGAAAATTCTTTCCTACTGATGAAGACGATTTTCCAACAAATTACAAGAATTTTCAACTAACAAAAATTTTAATTTTTAACGAAATAGATGAATTTCCAACTAAGAAGGACAAATTTCCCACCATAAATCAAATAGTTAAATTTCTAGTTAAAAAATTAATCCACAAAATATGATCAACGTGATTTCAATCGAAATAATTTCTTGAAAGATGTTATTACCATTTGAAAGAATGTTAACGTCCGAGTGATTTAATTGGGTAATGTTCTACTCATGTATAGTGGCGTTCCCGGTTCAAACCCAGGTTCAGTCAGATTTTTTCTTTTTATTAAAGAAATTACTTATCTGAAGTGATCGTTGAACATCTAATTTATATAAATTAAAATTCCAAAAATCGGAAGTGAACATTCTTTTGAGATGGTAATAGCATCTTTCAAATTATTTAGATTAAACTCAAGTATAGTATTTTCCTGTAAAAAAGCAAGATTTTGTTTGATTCACCTCTGTCCCTTTGTTTTAAGGTCACTAAAAGTGAGATTTTTTCCGAGGTAAACTTAAATTCAAAATCTATCAAAATCTCTAAAAGGTGGAGATATAGTACCATATATATTTGAAAAAAGAATCTTACGTTTTTTTTTTACTACCAGGCTTATGACTCATTTGAGAATTGCAAAATAGTGTTAATGGAAAAATATATTTTCAAAAATAGTAAGGAAATAGCATCATGCAATTTTTAGAATATTATATAGAAGGGGTTGATATTTTCTAAATCTAGAATACAATGTATACATATCCCATAAAATCGAATGACATTTTTTAGAATCTTTTTAAATACCGTAAAAGCTGTTTAAATCCTTTGAAATCCTTTAAAATCTTATAGTTTCTTTTGAAATTTTATTAATACAGTAAGTCTAGTGAAATTCCTTAATATCTGCAGACATTCCTGGAAGTCCCTTTAAATTTAATTTATTCTCTAAAAGAATTGACAACTTTTCAGAATCATTTGGAATCTTCTGAAATCCTACAGAATTGTTTGAAAACTATTTATGAAATTTTCAATCTCGTTAAACTCTTTAGAATTTTTTAAAATACCCTAAACTCCTTGAAATCTTCTAAAATCTATATTATTTTTCAAAATTTCTTAAGAAATTTTGAAATTCAGAATGATTCAGAACTTCACAAATGATGAAATCTTTGAAATCCTATGATATCCTATGGAATCCTACAAAATCAGATCAAACCCTTCAAAATACATTGAAATGTTGTATATTTTTAAAAATTCTTCGAAATAATCTAAAATACTCTAAACGTTTTAAAATCCCTCGAAATCTTTTAAATCCGTTTGAAATCCTATGAACATCTCAAATATTATAAAATTACTTGAAATCCCCTCGAAATATCATTAAATTCCTTGAAATTTTTTTAAATAACTTGTGAAATCCTCGGAAATCTTTTAAAGTCCAATGCAACGTCTGGAAATCTTTAATATCTCAGTAAATTCCTTTAAAAATGTTTAAATCTTTGAATTCTTTTAATTCCCATTAAGCCCCTTGAAATCCTCCGATATACTTTCAAAAGCCCTGGCAATTTTTCAAATCGGAATGTAATTTCTTTGGATCTTTCAAAGCCTTTAAAACAGTTAAATTTGTTAAAACTTTAAAATCCTTGGAGATGCTATTAAATCGCGGAAATCTGGTAGAGATCTCTACAAATCCATTTCAATATTTTGAAATCCCGTAAATTATTTCAAATATGTCACATATCTGAAAAATTTGTCCAAAAACTTCGCAAACTTTCAAATACTCTGAAATTTGGAATATTTTGAATAACACAGCCACACAAAAAAATCGTTTTTCGGGCCTGGAATTTGAGACCGTCATGACAATATGTTTTGTGGGTCGCTGAATCCGAATCCGAGGTCCAAAAAACCCCAGCACGTAAGGGTTCTGACATAACCTCCTAAACCTTATAAAATTTCCTTTTCTCAAGTCTGGGGGTCAGACCATGCTTATTATATGTTTTTGGGGTCGCTGACTCCGAATCGAACAAGGAAATTTCTTGCTGCAAAAGGACTCCTGTTGAAACAAATGAAAATCCTCTCCACCTTGAATTCAAAAGGAAATTCCATCCAGGTCAAAAAACATCCATTTGTTATAAGAGTACATTTCTCTGAGTGGCAGACATACGTGAGTCGGATGAATAAATTTCACGAGTTTCTTTGAAAATCGAAACCCGGACGTGCTGGAGTTTTTTAGACCACGGATTCGGATCCAGCGACCCCAAAAACATATAATAAACATGGTCTGCACCCCGTACTTCAAAAAAAAAAATTAATGAGGTTATGTCAGAACCCTAACGTGCTAGGGTTTTTTGGACCTCGGATTCGGATTAAGCGACACCAAAAACATATAATAAACATGGTCTGACCCCCAGACTTGGAAAAAAAATTTATGAGTTTATGTCAGAACCCTGACTTGCTGGGCTTTTTCGGACCTCGGATTCGGATTAAGCGACACCAAAAAAATATAATAAACATGGTCTGCACCCCGTACTTCAAAAAAAAAATATTCAATGAGGTTATGTCAGAACCCTAACGTGCTAGGGTTTTTTGGACCTCGGATTCGGATTCAGCGACCCAAAAAACATATAGTCACCATGGTCTGACCTCCAGGTCCAAAAATCGATTTTTTTGTGTGTGACTGTGTAATCTAAAATTATTAAAGCCCTATGAAATCCTTTCAAGTACCTGAAGTCAATGAAAATCCGTTCAAATCCTTTTGAAATCTGTTAAAATCATTAAAATCTCGTGAAATTCTTATGAATCTTTTCAAATGGTTTGAAAATGTTTAAAATCTGTTAAGTCCCTTGATAATCTGGAAATTTCGATTTTTGGAATAGCGGATATGTTATTTTAGTAAATCTAGCGAAGGAGTTAGGAAATGTGTTTAAAGACAAAGTAAAAAATGAAATGAGGGTAAATTAGGGATCGGAAAGTAGGGGAAATTAGGGGATTAGGGGAGAAGAAGTAGTGGTTGTGAGGGGCAACAGGGGAGGGAAGTATTGGACATCAGGAAAGAGAAGTAGGGGAAGTGAGAAGAAATGAGAGATGAGAAGCATGGGATGTAAAGGAAATAAGGGGCGGGATTGGGAATTAGAGAAATTGAGGGGAATTAATGGGAAATTACAGGGAGAAAATCCGGAAAATCAGGAAAATCAGGAAAGAGGTAGTAGGGGAAATAAGTGGAGCAAGAGTGAGAAGAAATGAGAAGAAATGAGGGTCAGAAAAGTGAGTGGTGTGGAAGTGAGGCGAAATGATGGGAAGGGAGTGATAGGAAATTAGGGGAACTAGGGAGCCTAAGAAGAAATAAGGGAGATATGGTAAGTGAGGGGAAATTAGGGGGATGTGAAAAGTAATGAAGGAAGGGAAATGAGGGGAAATAGCTAGTAAGAAAGTAGTGGAAGTGATGGGAAGTGAGGGAAGGGCTATTACAGTAGCACTGGTGACTAAAGTGGAGAAGTAAGGGCTGGGGATGGGAACTGGGGGACGGGAATGTTGTCTGGGGAAGTGAGGGTAGGGGAAAATAGTTTGAAAAAGTGTAAAAAAGTGTCAATATTGGCATGAGTGTGAGACCTGAAAAACTATGAAAATAATTCATGTTTTGGATCTTGTTTTGTACCCGCGTAAGTTCAAGATATTGATCGACTTATTTCAACTTTAACATAAAATAAAACATTTCTGCCTCAGAATATTTTTGATGTCTTTTTTTCTTTTTTTGAGCCACCGTAATATCTAGGTTATGAAGAATAAATTGACCTACTTTGGGAATGGAGTCTCTCTCGTTGGAATATCCAGAATCATCACATTCCTAGTTCTATTCCTAGGATCAGGATATACATCCAAACCAAAAAATACGTCCTTTCCAAGGACACGCTTGACTCTTGCCATTTGTCGAACAAAATCTGTTGTTTTTTTCGTGAAAGCTGCAGGAATTTGAGGCAAGTCTAACTCTTTCAACAAACTTAATAGAGGCATGAGCCCCAAAGCATTCAAAGACTCTGAAATTAAATATGTTTTATTCAATACAATGAATAGTTCAATGTTAAGCCGATGCTCAAAGGTTCTGCAAATTTGGTGTAATTTCAAGTTGCAACATTTTTGAAGCACAAAAACAACAAACGAAGTACAATCGAAATTCACATGAATCGAAATAAGATGCACCAAATTTCACACCAAATATTTGGACAATACAATGGTAAATGTAAACATTCATCATTTTAAAAAAATAGAAAAAAAGAAAAGGAACAGAAGGCATCCTCTGAACTCTCGCCTATTTATTAATTTTCTTTTTTAATCACAAATTTGATCGTTGTATTCTTGTTTTTTTTCGTCAAGAATTTATTAGTTAATAATCAGTAGATGTCGAAAAAATATTTAGAGAACTGAATAATTCACTGTTATGCCATATTGGTGTTTTTCGTCATATTCATAATAATGAAAAAATTATCAGATTTCAAATGAATAATTACAATTCTTCAGTAACTTCAGCTCACTTCAGTGTTCAACCTGAAATTGGTATTTCTATAACGAAACTCATTAAACTCAAATCTGATGATTGATTTTATGCTTTAAATAATGAAAATTACAAGTTTGAACGATTTCGGATTGTGTTAGTGTTCTTTGTCGGAAATTGAAATTTTTTTTAGAAATCACTATGATATAAATTCATAAATTTATTTTGTTTAAAATAATCAAATTCACGGGCTTAAAAAGTTTTGGATTGTATTTGTTTTTTGGCCGGACATTTTTTTTTTATTCCAAAATATCATAAGACTTGAAAGATGATTAAAAATTTTTCAACAAGTTTAGGTCCCGTTTTTGTTTTACATTGAAAATAGGTATTTTCAAACAAATATCATCATCATTATATAATTGATATTAGGCCGGAAGCAATTTCAGTTTCGATATACTTAACTTTATCCAAAAAAGTGTGCATATAACTTAGTAAAAGAATAACAGTTTTGTGCATATTTTGAAAAAATTTTAAACTGAGCAAAACACTTTTTTCTCAAATTCATACATTTTTATCATTGCTCACTAGAAAGAACGGTACATAGAAAAAAAAATCAACATTATTTTTTAACCAATGGGAATTTTTAAAAATTTAATCTTTACATCAAAACCGACTTTTTTTGGATGCACACAAAAGAGCTAAGCCGGAGCGCAAGCGTAATCCACATTTAATTTAGGTAATTCGAAGTAAGTTGGGTGATCGAAGTAATAAAATTATAATCCAGAGTATTCAAGGTAATTCGAAGTAATTTACATAGCTAATATGAATTTTTTTCAACTATTTTGTAGAAAATTTGTTCTTTTTTTGTTGAAACTTAATTACATTCACTCAAAATTTTAATATTCCATGTTTGGTTAACAATTAATCTTTTTTAGTGGAAAGTTCCCATATCTTGTTACAAGTTCGTCTTTTTCGGTAGAAAATAAATCTTCTTCGTTGAAAATGTATGATTTTGGTTGGATATTCAACTATTCCGTGAAAAATCAATCAACTATGTAGAAAATTCAACAATTTTGTTAAAAATTCATTTTTTGATGAAAAATTCAACTATTTGGTTCAAAATTAATATACTTTGCAAAAAATTCAACTATTTGGTCGAAAAGGTATTTTTTGTTGAAGATTCTTCAGTTTAGCTCAAAATTCATCCATTTGGTTGGAAATTTAATTATTTTGTTGAAAAATTGTTGTTTTACGGTTGAACATTTATTTTTCATAACACAGGTATATAAAGGGTCCCTGCTACCCCTATGAACGGAGATAGATCTACTACCATACCGGTTCAATTTTTAACCTAAGGAATCGAATATTCAACAAAAAAGGTGATTTTTTTATTTAAAAGATGAAGTTTTCACCAAACTGTTACGTTTCTTACCACGTTTATTCATTTTTAACAAATTGTTGAATTTTCAACTAGAAAATATAAATTTCCAACCAAAAATGAAATATTTAGATATTTTCACCAAGTAGATGAATTTTCAATTCTAATGTAGGTACCATGTCGAATTTAATATGCAAATTCTTAAGATTTCAAGTGAAAATATTTTCAATTTTCAACAAAATCGTTTAACTTTCAATTTAAGTTATGCAGGTCCAACTAAAAAAATGAATTTTCAACAAAGAAGTTTAACTTTCAAACAAGTAGTTCAATTTTCTAGCAGAAAGAATGATTTTTTAACAAAAAGACGAATTTTCAACATAATACATGAATTTTCAACGAAATAATTAAATTTTTCAATTAAATTTTTCTTTAAACAAACTATAAAAAAAAACAGTTGATTATTCAACCTAAAAAAATGACTCTGCTTTTCCGATTTTTAAAATATATAAATTACCATAACCTTCCTATGCTTTATTAAAATGTATTGATATTATAGGTGAATTGATAAGTCTCGAATCAACACATCTTTTCTGTTCCTGTATCAACTCTGAATTATGTTGATGAAAAAAGTTTTACTATAAAAAACAGATTTTCAAAATATATAACTTATTATAACTCCCCTACGCTTTGATAAAATATATTAATATTATAGGTCAATCGATTCGTCTCGAACCAAGGAATCTTTTATATTCCTGCATCAACTCTAAATTATGTTTATGAAAAAAGTTTGACCATAAAAAAGCGATTTTCAAAATATATGAATTACCATAACTTCCTACGCTTTAATAAAATATATTAATATTATAGGTCAATCGATTCGTCTCGAACCAACACATATTTTCTGCTTTTGTATAAACTCTAAATTATGTTCGTGAAAAAAGTTTTACTATAAAAACCCAATTTTTAAAATATTATGAATTGCTAAAAAAATGGAACAGATATTTTCTGAAATCCTCCGGTCAGTTTCAAGATATTAGTCGAGGAAATAAGCCCTTTAAATTTCATCAATTCATCTGCAACCGTTCTCAAATTATCGTGTTCACAAAAAAGTGTGACATCTACACATCCACACACACATCCGGAAAATTGCTTAGAACATTGTATTAGACATTATCAAATAGGCGAAGGTTCAATTAAATGAATTTAAAAATTTCGGAAAATGTTACCATTACAAAGCTTCCTCTATGAGGAAGCAAAAACAAACAACATTGAATATTCGTTGATACAATTGTTCATGACTCTTGTAATTTTTAACGTTTGATGATAAAACATTACTAATTACAAATCTCATACTAAATATAAGGCATTATAGGTAGGAAATCAGTGCTTTTAACATTTGCGCACTATACTGAAGTACTTGTTTATACAAATCGCTTATAACAGTTTCCTTGTATATTCAATTAATTAATTATTCGTGTCCCTCAAGTATAATTGCTTCAATTATAATCAATAGCAAGTTTGCTGAAGCTATTCTCTTTCGAATCGAATATCATCTTTTTTAAATTTCTATAAGCTTGTCACTATATTTGTTTATACATTGTTGCATAAAATAGGGAAATTGAAAAATCGAGGAGTTTGAGGAACTTATAATTTCAATAATTAGAATTTCTAAAAAAAGTGCAATATCCATAAGATCCCTGAGTCGGTCCATCTGGAAATTTTTCTATGTACTTTTACCGAGGTTCTAGTGGTTCGGATCCTACCTTAAGCTATAGGACCCCCCATCACGCACTTGGTTGTAACATAGTCCGTGGATGGTGAGTTAAACCAAGGCTTTGCCCAATATGTCAAATTAGGCTGCTTCTATCAGATCAGTTGATCGCATTGCAAAAATGCGTCCAGCACTTTGCATCTCTGAAATACTATCTTCTCCTATCCCTAGTCTAAATACATCTTTTTTCATCTGTGTCGACTGTGTCGAACTGAACAACACGGTTTGCCAGGCCTCTACTTATAGGCCCAAAGCCTGATATCACTTATTAGTTACTTTTACCGTCAGCCATATAGCGGCGAAACTTTCAGGTTGACGTGGATAGGTAAAGGATAGGATCGATTTATTCAGAGGATTAGAAAAGATAGACGTACATTTAGATTATAGAAGAGATAGTAAAATATATACGTTGATAGATTTAGTATAGGATGAGAAAGTGAAGAAGAGATTGAAAAAGATAGACGGAAATTTACATTGACAGGGAGATGAAAAAATATTGACGTGGATAGATAAAGGATATGCTGAGATAGAGAAAAGAGGATAGGAAAAGATAGACGTGAATTTAGATTGACAAAGAGATAGAAAAAAATAGAGGTTGATATATGTAGAATTCGGGGATATAGAGAAGAGGACACTAAAAAAGATAGGCGGGTATTTAGATTGACAGAAAGATAGAAAAACATTGACGTGAATAAATGAAGAATGTGATAAGAATGAAATGAGGGAATTGTAAAAGATAGATGGAAATTCAAATTGACAGAGAGATGGTAAAATTTTGACGTTGATAGATGAAGGATTGGGTGAGACGGAGATAAGGGGATTGAGAAAGATAGACATGAATTTATATCAACAAAAAGAGATAGAAAAAAATTGCCGTGGGTAGACAAAGGATAGGATGAAATAGAGAAGAGGGGATTGAGGAAAATAGACGTGAATTTATATCAACAAAAAAAGATAGAGAAAGATAGGCGTTGACAGTCATAGGATACGTTGAGATAGAGAAGAGGAAATTAAAAAAGATAGTCGGAAATTTGAATTGACAGAGGCATAGTAGAAGTTTCACGTTGATAGCTCAAGGATAGGGTGAGATAGAGAAGAGGCAATTGAAAAAGATAAACGTGAATTTAGATTAACAAAAAGAGATAGAAAGATATTGACGTGGATAAAGGATAATATAAGATAGAGGGGAAGAGATTAAGAAAGTTGAACGGGAATTCAGATTGGCAGAGAGATACAAAAAAATTGACGTGGGTAGTTGCAGGAGAGGATAAGATAGAGAAGAAGGTATTGAACAAGATAATCGTGAATTTAGATTCATAACAAGATAGAAAATAATAGAGGCTGATAGATGTAGGATACGATGAGATAGGGAAGAGGAGATTAAAACAGATAGACGGGAATTTAGATTGACAGACAGAGAAATATTGACGTGTATAGATATAGGATACGATGAGATAGAGAAAAAGGAGATCAAGAGAGATAAGATGGAAATTTAGATTGATAGAGATGTAGAAAAATATTGAAGTGGATAACTGAAGCATAGGGTAAGATAGAGGAGGTGATTGAAAAAGATAGACATCAATTTAGATTAATAAAAAGAGAAAGAAAATGATAGTCGTTGATAGAGAAAGGATAGGATGAGATAGAGAAGATGGTATTGAAAAAATTAGAAGTGAGTTCAGATTGACAAAGAAATAGGAAAAGATAGAAATTGATAGACAAAGGATAGGATTAGATACAGAAGACGGTATCGAAAAAGATTGACGTGAGTTTGGATTAACAAAGAGATAGAATGAGATAAACTCTATCTCTTTCTATCAAAAAGATTCAAAATTATTCAAAAAGATAGGATCTCTATCTTTTTACTTCCAGCAGGACGTCTTAAGTCTGAGAGAAAAAAGGGCTTGCTAATTTTTTTCTATAATGAAATTACGCATAATTGCGCATTATTACGCGTTATGACGCGTGAAGCCTACGGAGTAATACCGAGCAGTCCAGCAGCTTACCAGAGTTTTTTCCGCTTGAGTTAAAATGTAAATATAGGATATTACAGTGTAACACCTGTGCTTAAAAATCCGTACATGTAAATCAAGATATTATTTGAAATAAGAGTGTAATTTTCTCGGGACCATATTATTTGGTAAGAAACTGACCTAAATCCATGCAACTTTTGTACAATGTCTTCGCCTGTCTGACAGCCCAAGGAACGTGAGTAGTGGAATTCTCGCGTAACAAGTCCCTAATCACTCTTGTTACTCGATTGCTTCTTTCACTGAACCAGGAATTCGTTAAACTGCTCTCAGGTAATGGATGTGATTGAGGCCATCTACCGCAAGCGTACCTACATACATACACGTTATCTTAAACTTGCACTCATTTTTCATGCAATCTACATGTTACATACTTTGTGCATAGTGCATACCAACAAGGAAGTTACTTCTGGCTTTATTCTAAATTAATTAATGGCTAAGTCGCTTACAATCACTAGTTACATACTTGTGTATCGAATTATCACTACCAACGATTCTATATGCATTGCATAATATTATATTGCATAAATACTTTCTCTTATACACAAACTAACATCTGTTTCTCAATTCCCAAGAGAAACACTTTATCGGAAGATATCCTGCACTGATGGAAATATTAATCGTTCGTTTATTTACTAAATTCAAGGTAGATAATTAATTGAATGATTCTTACAACGATGTACAATTCGATATTTGGGGCAGTACTTAAATTACTTAACAGCTTAAGGAGAGGGGGGAGGTCGAGAGGTTTTGTTATGATTTGTTTTTTGAAAATTCACAAATGAAACAAATAACTTGTAGTGATTGTAGAGAAATTTAATATAAATTTAACTTTACACGCCAAAGAAAACTAGTGAGTGGAAAAAGAACTTAGCCAACCAAATTGTTCAGAAAAGTCACGGAATTTTATTGATCAAGAAAAAGTCAGGGATTTAGAAAAAAAAATGCAAAAGTTAGGAAATTTCTATAACTTTAAATAACTGTAAAACAGAATAAATTTTAAGCTTTTTGATTTTAATTTGAAACTGTTTTATTCCCTTTATAAAAGAAAATAAATTGGTCAGGGAAAATCGGGCAATTTTTGAAATAAAGTTTTGAGGTAACCCTGATATAATATTTTTGCTAGTAATTTATTTGCCTTGCATTTATATTTCTTTTCTTGCAGTTTCTACCTCCTGAAGATTATTTTTTCAGTTTCAAATTTTTTATTGTTTGTTCGAAAATTAACCAATATTGTTGAGAAGCCATCCTTTTTTTATTGAGAATTCAACTGTTTTGTGGCGAATTCCTCATTTTGAGTTGAAAATTCAACTATTTTCGTAGAAAACTAACTTTCTGATTAAAATGCATATTTTTATGTTGAAATGTCAACTGAAATCTTTTTTAGATGAAAATTTAACTATTTTTTTTTTTTTGAAGATTTAACTTCGTTGAAAATCCAACAATTCTGTTAAAAAGTCATCCTTTTTGGTTGAAAATTCAACTGTTCATGGAAAATGTACTTCATATTTGACATTCATATTTTGGTTTTGAAAAGTTAACTGAAATCTTTTTTAGATAATAATTCAAATATTTCTTTAAAATTTGTCTTTTTGATTTGAAAATTCATCTCTGTTAGTAGAAATTGCAAATTTTTAAATAAAAATGCAAATTTTCCATTCAAAATTCAACAATTTTGGCTAAAAAGTCATCATTTCTCGTTAAAAATGCAACTGTTCTTTTTTTGTTTGTTCAAAATTCATTTTCATACTTTGTTAATGAGAAGTCGACTGACATATTTTTTGGTTGAAAATTCAACAATTTTATGGAAAATTCATCCCTTTTACTTGAAAATGTAACTGTTTTGTTTTAATTCATCTTTTCAGTTTGAAAATTCAAGTATCTTCGTAGAAAATTTACTTCTTGTTCAATACACATATTTTGGTATTGAGAAGTGAAAGTTAAACCTTTTATGGATAAAAATTCGAACATTTCTTTTAAATTTGTCTTTTTTATTTCAAAATTCATCTGTTTTTGGCAAAAATTTCATCTTGCAACTGTTTGTTTGAAAATTAATCTTCTTTGCTTCAGGATTCAACTATTTGGTTTGCAAATTTATGTTTAACCACTTTGTTAAGAAATCATTTTTTTGTTTCTTGAAGATTTATAGTTTAGATTGCAAATTCATCTCTTTGATTGAAAGTTTGGCTGTTTTATTGAAAAATAATCTTGTGTAATGGAAAATTCAACTGCGTGCTAAAAAGTTGAACTACGTTGTTGAATTTTTTTTTGAACGAAGGTTGATCTCTTTGGTTGAAAATTTAACTATTTTGTTGAAGATTGAAATTTTTGCTGAAAATCCATATTTTCTGGTTGGATATTTAATTTTTGTACGAAAAATTCATTTATTGACTTAAAGGTTTAACAATTTAGGTGAACTTTTTTTCTCTGACTGAAAAATCTTTATTCGGTCAAAACGAATCGCCATAAACTATTAGACTTTTTTGTTTAGAATTCATCTTTTTAGATTTAGAATTTAATTATTTTGTTGAAAATTCAATCATTTTGTTACAAATTATATTTGAAGTCATTTTTATTTTAAATAAATATATTTAAAATATTTAAATTGCATGGCTTCAATATTGTTTTATTCCGTATATAAAAGACGCTACGTTGAAAGTATTTCAAGAATAAAATGCCGGTACTTGAATGTTCATGATCAGAGAAAATAAAAAATTGGTCCAGGAATAATCAGAGAATTTTTAAAATGAAGTTTCCACCCTGCAAGGTATGTATTATCTTAAATACAAAAAATTTCCATTATTTCCAAGTCCCGTATCCTATGATTTCTGGAAAATGCGTGTGAACTTAGCCCCCCACTTTCAAAATTTTAAACTTTTTTTAGAGTTCTGACATCCTTTTGAATAGTTCTACAGTTCCTGATAACTTTTAGAAATAGTTCCGGCATATAAATAGTCTAAAAATGGATTTTTCAAAATTGGGGGCTAAGTTCACGTTCCCCCGCACTTTTCGAAAAATGAAGTTTTTTTCAGAGTTCTGCGTAGATTTAGCATAGTTCTAGAGTTCCTGATACTTATTAAAAATAGTTCCCAAAAATTAGACCCAAAAAAATTTTTTCAAAAAATAGAGCCAGCCCCCCACTTTTTAAAAAATCAACTTTTTCTTTAATATTCCTGTATTTCCAAGAGAATTCTAGAGTTCTATCACAAAATAATTTCGAACAACTTGAAAACTCGAAAGTTACACAATTTCGAAAATCCCAAAATTACAGAGAAATTTTTCGAAAGAGTTCCAGGAGTTCTGATCAGAGTTCTGGTAGCCCCCCGAATAGTTCTGAAAAAACTCGAATAAAATTTTCCGATAAACTCAAAATCCAAAAACCTACATACCTACAACATTTTACACATACCCAACAAATTTTGAAATTCAAAATTTTGAGAGTACCAGGAGTTCTAACCAGAGTTCTGGTAGCCCCCTGAATATTTCTAACAAAAAGGCTAATAAAATTCTCCGATAAACTCAAAATCCAAAAACCTACAACATTTTACACATACCAAACAAATTTTAAAATTCCAAATTTTGAGAGTTCCAGGAGTTCTGATCAGAGTTCTGGTAGCCCCCTGAATAGTTCTAACGAAAAGTCTAATAAAATTTTCCGATAAACTCAAAATCCAAAAACCTACAACATTTTACACATACCCAACAAATTTTAAAATTCAAAATTTTGAGAGTTCCAGAAGTTCTGATCAGAGTTCTGGTAGCCCCCTGAATAGTTCTACAAAAAAGTCTCATAACATTTTTCGGTGAACTCAAAATCCAAAAACCTACAACACTTTACAGTTTACACATACCCAACGAATTTTGAAATTCAAAATTTTGAGAGTTCCAGGAGTTCTGATCAGAGTTCTGGTAGCCCCCGGAATAGTTCTGACGAAAAGTCTGATAAAATTTTCCGATAAACTCAAAATCCAAAAACGTACAACATTTTACACATATCCAACAAATTTTGAAATTCGAAATTTTGAGAGTTCCAGGAGTTCTGATTATAATTCTGGTAGCCTCCTGAATAGTTCTACAATAAAGTCTAATAACATTCTTTGGTAAACTCAAAATCCAAAAACCTACAACACTTTATACATACCCAAACAATTTTGAAATTGAAAATTTTGAGAGTTTCAGGAGTTCTGACTTTGAGTTTACCGAAAAATGTAATAAGACTTTTTTGTAGAACTATTCAGGGGGTTACCAGAGCTCTGATCAGAATTCCTGGAACTCTGGCAATTTTCAATTTCAAAATTTGTTGGGCATGTGTAAAGCGTATTAGATTTTTGGATTTTGAGCTTACCGAAAAATGTTGTTGGACTTTTTTGTAGTTCTATTAAGGAGGCTACCAGAAGTCTGAACAGAACTCCTGGAACTCTCAAAGTTTCGAATTTCAAAATTTGTTGGGTATGTGTAAAATGTTGTACGTTTTTGGATTTTGAGTTTATCGGAAAATTTTATTAGGCTTTTCGTTAGAACTATTCCGGGGGCTACCATAACTCTGATCACAACTCCTGGAACTCTCAAAATTTCGAATTTCAAAATTTGTTGGGTATGTGTAAAATGTTGCAGGTTTTTGGATTTTGAGTTTATCGGAAAATTTTATTAGACTTTTTGTTAGAACTATTTAGGGGGCTACTAGAACTCTGATCAGAACTCCTGGAACTCTCAAAATTTTGAATTTCAAAATTTGTTGCGTATGTGTAAACTGTACAATGTTGTAGGTTTTTGGATTTTGAGTTTACCGAAAAATGTTATGAGACTTTTTTGTAGAACTATTCAGGGGGCTGCCAGAACTCTGAGCAGAACTCCTGGAACGCTCAAAATTTCAAATTTCAAAATTTGTTGGGTATGTTCAAAGTGTTGTAGGTTTTTGGATTTTGAGTTTATCGGAAAATTTTATTGGACTTTTTGTTAGAACTATTCAGGGGGCTACCAGAACTCTGATCAGAACTCCTGGAACTCTTCCGACAAATTTCTCTGTAATTTTGGGATTTTCGAAATTGTGTAACTTTCGAGTTTTCAAGTTTTTTGAAATTATTTTGTGATAGAACTCTAGAACTCTCTTGGAAATACAGAAATATCAGAGGAAAATATGATTTTTCAAAAAGTGGGGGGCTGGCTCTATTTTTTGAAAAAATTTGTTTGGGTCTAATTTTTGGGAACTATTTTTAATAAGTATCAGGAACTCTAGAACTATGCTAAGTCTACGCAGAACTCTAAAAAAAACTTTATTTTTCGAAAAGTGCGGGGGAACGTGAACTTAGCCCCCAATTTTGAAAAATCCATTTTTAGAGTATTTATATCCTGGAACTATTTCTAAAAGTTCTCAGGAACTGTAGAACTATTCAAAAGGATGTCAGAACTCTGAAAAAAAATTCGAAATTTTGAAAGTGGGGGGCTAAGTTCACACGCATTTCTGGAAACCATAAATTAATTACAGACAGAGGGGGGGGGAATATTTTGTTACCGTTTGTTACAGGTGGAGGGAGGGCGTCTTGGAGAAGGCCTATAATCTTTTACGTAATTTAAGTGCGGCCCCTTATAACATTGAATTAGCTTTAATAATACCCTTGTTGTTCGAAGTTGAGGTATTTCAAATTGAAAGTCTTTAAAAAATGCAATGCATACGCACATTATCAATTTCAAATTACACATTTTCAAAAACCTTTAGGTTCAAGCTTTTGAAATATTTGGAAAAATATAAAGGGCAAGGGTGATTACCCTTGCCCCTACTAATCATATTAATAGTTTCTCACGAAAATAAAATTTTACAATTGCAAATCGAGTCTCATTTCACTCCATAAACAAATAAAATGAGAATAATTTTAAAAACTCAAATCATTTTTAGATCCTCGTCTGAAATCAGATATTATTAGACCATGATAGACGTACGGCTTAACTGACTCCGAAATAAATCCCTGTATAATAATTCATAATTGCGCCACTCTGAAAAAGTTCAATTCACAAGACAAAAACATTTCAGGTAAATTTTGTAATTTACAGTTTACTCACTTGTAAAAGTCATCACATGGATCTACAGAAGTATCCATAGATTCTTTCAGACTAGCAGCTATGTAACCCAATGAATATACCCATGAGAATCATTTGAAGAAAACTTAAGAATAACGTTGAGATACGGAAATTTGATTAACATTTATGGTTATACTATTTGGCACTTACCTATTCGCATACAGTCCTCGTTTTCACATACATCAGACCGTAATGATTTCGTATCTGAAAAAATAACAGTAAGTTACGTATTTATGAATAGTGTCATGGATAATTAGGGATAATTATTGAAAATCAGAAAATAGTTCACATCATCTTTACTAACAAAAGTGCTGAAATGCACTTATTTATAGAAATTTATAGAAATTCTGTTAAAGAAATGAACTCCCTATACTATCCTCTAAGTTTGAATCTGTTAAAAATAACTAATTCGAAGTCCGTTTTAACTGATTGAAATAAACTGGCTTCAGCAATTGACAAGTGAGTCGAATTTTTGAAAAAACATGGAATAAATACATTTTCAATCAACAAAAATAATGTTAAACAAAAGTAGAGAATTTTCGAAAGAATAGTTAAATTTTCAACACACGAGATAAACTTTCAGTGAAACTGATGAATCTTGACCCAAAAAAATTATTTTCGAACACAGAAGTTCAACTCTCAACCAAGTAGTGGAATTTTCAACCTAAAAAGATGAACTTTCTACCCAGATGACGAATTTTCAACAAAATAGAATTTTTAACCAAAAAGTTGAATATTCATCTTTTGAAAACCGATTTTCAACAAAAGGGATCAACTTTTATCCAAGTAGTTGAATTTTCAACTAAAAAATGATAATTTTGAATCAAGAAGATTAAATAAGAATCATTAGGACCTTCGAGCAAAAAGTTGAATTTTCAACTAAAAAGGATTGAAAATCAACAACAACAACAACAACAACAACAAAAACAAGTTTTCAACCAAATAGTTAAATTTGCAAGCAAACAGATGAGTATTTTACTGAAATGATAAGTCATTAACCAACAGAATACATTTTCTAAAAAGTAGTTGAATTTTCAACCAAGTAGTGGAATTTTCAGCCAAGAAAGATACATTTTCAATCAAAAAGAAATACTTTCTACCAAGAAAAAAAAAATTCTAATAAAATCCTAGAAATTTTTAATCCAAAAGCGGAATTTACAATTTAAAAAGATTAAGAACTATTTTGTTGAAAACTGATTTCCAACAAAATAGTTCTAATTTTAACCAGGCAGCTGAATTCTCTACCAAAAAAACAAATTTTCAACAAAAAATAAGAACGTTCAAACAAAAAGTTGAATTTTCAACTGAAAAGGATCGCATTTCAACAAAAAAACGAGTTTTAAACCAAATAAAAAACTTTGCATACAAACAGATGAATATTCAACTGAAATGATGAATCATTAACCAAATGAATACATGTTTTAAGAAGTAGTTCAATTTTCAAACAAGTATTGAGATATTCAACCAGAAAAGATGAATTTTGATTCGAGAAGAAATACTTTCTACCAAAAAAAACGAATTTCTAACAAACCACAAGAATTTTCAACCGGAGAGTTGATTTTCAACAAAATAGTTCTACTCTTATCCAAGTAGCTTAATTTTCAACCAAAAAAGGTCAATTTTGAACCGAAAAGATTAATTTTCCACCAAAAAGACAAATTTTCAAAAAAAAAAATTAAAAAATTCTTAAGCAAAACGATCAATTTTTAACTAAAATGATGAATTATTAACCAAAACAATTAATTTTTCTCAATAGTTCTCAATCAGAAAAACTTTCTACTTAAAATATGAATTTTTAACAAAATACCAAAATTTTGACTAAAAATGTCGAATCTTCAACTGAAAATACTAATTTGAAAAAACAAATTTTCAACCAAAAAGTTGAACTTTTATCCACGTAGTTGAATTTTAGTCCGAAAAAGATGAATTTTCAACCAGAAAGATTAATTTTTCACCAAAAAGGATAAGTTTTCAACAAAATACAATAATTTTCAAGCAAAAAGTTTAATTTCTAACTAAAAGAATTATATTTCAACAGAAAAAAATTTCCCATCGAATAATTAAATTTCCAACCAAAGAGATAAATTTTCAACTAAAATGATAAATCAATAAGCAATAATTTTTTTAAATTAATTCAATTTTCAACCAAGTAGTAAATTTTTTTGAGAAAGAAAAAACATGAACTTTCAACAAAAAATGAAATATTTGATTTTAATAAAATAGTTGAATTTTTGACTAAAAAAGATCCACTTTCAATTAAAAATGGAATAGTTCAATTTCCATTTCACAAAATCAATTTTCAATAACATTTTTTTCCAACAAAATTGTTTATTTTTCACGGTGGAAACGAATTTGCAGCTTAAATGATGAAGATTTGAACAAAAAATATTTTAAATTCAAATTAAAGACAGTCTAATTCAACCAAAGAGACGAATTTTGAACCAAGAAGATTTATTTTCTACTGATAAAAACTAATTGATCTAACAAGTAACGTCCACTAACCGAATCTACAATTTTGAATGACATAAACTGGAACTTCCATTGATTAAACCAGTAATTTTCAATAACGTGATCAGTAACTTTGACTCAATAAATCAGTCATTTTGAACGATATAACCTGTAACATTCACTAATTGAATCATTAATTTTTATTGATCTGATCCGTAACTTTCAATATGTTAATCAGTCAATCATTGTTACTTTCATTTTTTTTTTATACCATTAAGCCGTTTTCCCTTTCGGCGAGCCTCTAGGGGTAGGCGTGACACTACCCGATTCGGGTAGTGTTTCTAGGTGGATAGTTTCTTGTAGTAAATAACTACAAGTGTGGGCTCACCACACCCACGACCGCCAACAGCAACGCAGTAGTATTATTCTCGAACGGTCACCCATCCAAGTACTAACCGCACCCAACACTGCTTAACTTCAGTGATCTAACGGGAACTGGTGTTTCCAGCGTGGTATGGCCGTTGCCATTCATTTATTAAAATACAGGAGTTTAATGAAGAAACTTAGTTTCGAATTATTTTTTGTATTTTATAATAGCAGACAAATCAGTCACTTCTATTGACTGGAAATCAAGCATTTCAAGTAAATATTTGACTCAGTTAGCAATATTACTCATTCATCTCTTAAACCGACTAGCTCGCCAGTAGGTATGACTGATTTTCCAGTCAAAACGTTGCTTGATTGACATAATCAGGTAATTTTTGTGTGATATAAGCTGTAAATTTCATTGATTGATCAGTCATTTTCAATAACGTAATCAGTGTAATCAGTCATTTTCATTCATCTCAACGGTAACCTTTAATGTGTTCATCAGTCAATTATGGTTCATTTTAAGCATCGATTAAAATATAGGAATTTGATGAAAACTGTTCGTTTTGGATTATTTTGACTATTTCATTATAGCAGGACAATGCCAGTGAACATTACTAATTTTTCAGTCAAAACATCCTTAATTAATATAATCAGGTAGATGTTTTGATATATTTTATCTAAATTGCTTATGCAGAAAAACTTGTTATGTATTGGCAATGCTAAATAAGGATATGTAATTATAAAGACTACAAAAGCAATTGAAGTGAAGACAAAGCGTTTGATTATGAAAACGTAGGTTATTCAAAAGTTATTTATATGAAAAATTATTTATAAAAGTAAAAATAACCCTGAACTTTTTATTCGTTAAGGATCGGGTATTAATAAAACTGGCAATGTACAGACAAGAAACTATGATGAATAAAAGACATATTTATACTTTTTATTTAACATTCATAAGAGCATCGGCCTCAAAATTAACGTGAATATAAAAAATTATTGTATTTTGAAGTAAAGAGTAAGAAAACAATGTGCAAAATTGTCTTAAATGATGAGAGAATAGAACAAATTGTTAAGTACGTATATCTTGACAGCCTATTCACTAGTGACGGAAAGCAGAATGGCAGTGTGCCCAGAGGCAGACCGCGGAATGAATAGTTAGAATTTGGGAATGAGAGTCTTATTCGAAGAGACACAAGAAGCCATAGAAACACGAGAGCTTGCATGAACAAATGCATGGACCTGAAGGAAGCTAGAGAAGTATGCCAGGACAGAAAAGTGTGGCGACAAATAGTTCATAAAAAGAGTGTTAGTAGAGTGAATGACGCCTGAAACATAAGGCCTTGGATACTAATAGGCCCGCGTGGGGAATCTCACATGACGACCTTGTAAGGCTCTCCACTTGGGGTGATTGCTAGAGAGATTGATCAGAAACCTGGGTCGGATCAGTTTTGCGCAAGGAACGTGTCATTTAAATAAATAAGATGGAAATTCTAGATCAATCTAAAAAATATATATTGCTCCTTCTTCACATTACTCCTTTACTCACTGAGCAAGTCACGCTTACCCCGAAAGTGAAATGGCTTAATGGTATAATTTAACATTTTTCAAAGAAGATTAATGCCCTGATAGAGCATCGAACAACAAGAAAAGCTCCTCAGAAGAAACTTTATGAAAAATGCCTATGTCAAGTTCACTAAGAAAACTTGGACAATTACCTATGAAAAACGCATTATAAATTAAAATGACAGTACGCACTTTATTTTCGCGAACTATAAGAAACAGAAAGTTGTAGGAAAACTTTAAAATACAATGATATAGACGACTAAGAGTATCAAATAGAATTTTTCTAGTTTTGCATCAAATTATCGAAACAGCATCAATAATATACTCTCTAAATCTAAATTAGTAAAACTGAACTAATTAAATCAATATTCTCACTTGAAGGGAAATTTTTTTTTTTATTGAATCGGTAACACTCTTTACATGTTATAATTTTCTAAAAATAGAAAAATAAGGTGATTTTTCGAAAAAATAGAAAAAATTCTTCCAAATAAAATTAATGTAACTACTATGTTATATTTAATTACAAACGCTTTAAATTACTAAGATTTTAGGTAAAAATATTGCATTTTCAACAAAAGACATTAATTTTTAACAAAATAGTTGAATTTTTATCTAAAAAGGATAAATTTCGAAACGAATAGTGAAATTAAAAAAAAATCAATTTTTATCCAGAAATGTAATATTTGTATTTTTAGTTGAAAAATTTTATGAATTTTCAAGCAAAAATGTATTTTTAACAAAACAGTTTAATTTTCAACAGAGAGGTAATTTTCAAACCAACCCGAAAATATAAATTTAAAACAAAAAAGTTAATATTCAACCAAGAAGGCGAATTGTCTTCAGTGTGCTTATTTTTTCAATCAAAAAATATCAATATTCAACGAGAAATTTAATTTAGTCACATTTCCAGTTTAAAAAGTTAATTTTCAATTTGAAAAACGAGTTTCCAGCAAAGCAGGCAGTTTTTCCACCTAATAGTTAAAATTTCAACTAGAAAAGATTACATTGTAATCAAACAGTTGTATTTTCAACTAAAAATATCAATCTTTAACCAAAAATGGAATAGTTAATTTTGCAGTTAAAAAAGAAGTTTCGTCCAAAGTGATTCAGATTGATTTTCAACTGAACAGTTGTATTTCCAACTGAAAAAGATTAATTTCTAACAAATAAGGGGATTTTGAAACAAGAAAGATTTTTCAGTAAAAAAAAAATTCAACCAAATCTTCGAATCTTCGAGTCGAAACGACGAAGTTCCTACAGAACAATCAAATTTTCAAAACGAAAATATGAATTTTGAATGAAAAAGTTCATTTCACACCAAATATTTGAATTTTCAACACAATAATGAAATTTGCAACCTACAAGTAACATTTTCAACCAGAACAAAAGAATTCTCAACTAGAAATAAAGTAGTAGACTTTTCAGTAAAAAATTTATAATTTTTAAATAAATAATAATCGGATGTTCTTATTGGGTTCTATTAATTCAGTTCGCATTTGAGTGGGAAAACTTGGAAAAGGGGAAAGAGGGAAAAGTCTGTAAAGCCTGCGATAAACAATAGGAAGTGTGACAACATATAGACTAATAAATAATAGTTTAAATAAAAATTGAAGTACATTCTTAATATTTTTGAAATATTAGCTTGAAAAACTGGAAATTTTGCCCAGAAAATAAAGTTAATTTTCCACTGCACAGTTTTTGACTTCGTACTACACTCTGTTTCGTGTCAGTTTTCTTCTCATATTATCATAATTTAAGTAACTATAAGGTTTGACTTTTTACAAGAAATATAAATGAATGAAATATTTGTCGCATTGAATTCTTTTACGTAGGATCTTTTACACTAAAAAAGGTTTAGGAAATATATTATTAATTCGAATAGTGCGCGTGCGCAAAGGAATATAACTAATTAAATCAGTATATTCTCAATAATTATGAGGAAATGTATTCTAACCACATCAATTAGTAGAATTTAACTGACAATCAGTTATATTTCACTGATTCAAATTTAGAGAGTAGGGAATTAAATTTTTTAATTACTTACGCAACATCATGAGAAGGAAGATCACTAACGACAAAGCAACAATGACGAAAAGTAGTGAAGTTTCAAATAGACCACATTTCTTCCTTCTTGTTTTGAAACTGAAAAAATTAGACTGAATGAAATTTTGCTTGTGAATGAAAAATCTAATTCATATTAATTTTAATTAATAAATTAATTTATTCCTTACTAAGTCTTTCTGGATTTTACAGACACTAAATTCTTTTCACTGCCAATTGAATATACAGATTGTGAGTCGACTGAAAAATTCAAAGTAAATTATGGTTTTTAATGTGTAATTCATGATATTTCATATAATAATTCATGATGATAAATCGACGAGTATTAGCATACGTATATTAAAATAGAGACACAATAAATTATTATAAGTGCAGAATACAATGTAAAGACCGCTTAGTTCTGGAATCTTTGACCCTCTTTACAATAAACTGTTTAATCAATATAATAATTTCATATAAATAATAAAATGAATACATCAAAAATAAGTTTCCAGCTTTTCGAACAAGATTCCAGGAATGCAATAACTGCTAGCAAGCATAATAATAAAATCATATTTGGGATATTAAAAAAAAATATTCCCGGAACAAAAATAAATCGATTGACATATGCTACTAATTCATTAGGATTTTCTGAAATTGAAAAATATTTGTGACCAAAATTTATAATTTCATGGAATTAATGCTTCGATCATTATTGACAAATTCCACACTATCGAAAATTCGTAACCTTGTTCGGTTTCACTCTGAATGACTTTTTCTATCGAATTCTTCTTATTAAACGAATTATAGTTGATGTATAATTAGTTTAACAATTTTCGCAGTTTTTGCCGCATACACACTTCTTTTTTTGTTATAAACATGGTAAAAATTGACTAAATAAATGAATGAAAAAGCAAATAAGACATTACCTGAATAATCAACTAAGTACATTTATAATAGGTTTCATTATTTTTTGAAAGAGGCGAATCAAAATCCCTTCAATAATTATATCTTCCAATTTTCAAATTTAAGATTGCAGGGCTTAAAATTTTTCTCAATGATTCTTTCAAATCATAGAATGAAGTCCTTAATGCAAAAAGTGTTTTGTTTCCCATATGACAAATTTTAAATTAAATTGGTAGTTTTTAAATTTCAATGATTCAAGAAAGAAAGAAGTTGATTCTACTTAAATAATTTTTAGGTAATAAAATAATTCTAATAATATTAACAATATATTATTCTTGTTTCATTTATTTATATTAAACTTTCGTGAAAGTGATTAAATTTTGAACCAAAAAAGATGAATTCTCAAACAAGAATAACTTTCCTCTAGAAAGATGAATTTTTAACAGAATACAAAAATCTTGAATCAAAAAGTGGAATTTTTAACTGAAAACAAAAACTTTCACACAAAAAGTTGAATTTTCTGTTGAAAGGAATTGAATTTAAAAAAAAGACTGACTTTTCAACAAAATAGTTCAAGCAACCAAAAAGCTGAATTTTTAACTAAAATAATACAGCATCAACCAAAAGAATTGATTTTTAAAAAACTGGTTCAATTTTCAACATTTATTAAAATTTTTAATGAAAAAACCATATATTCTTAAAGATGTAATATTCTATATTGCAAACAAAATATATTTATATTTTATTCAAAAAGCCGCGAAATATAACAAACAAAAAACGAATTTTCAATAAAATAGTTGCATTTTAACTGCAAAGGACCCACTTTCAGCCAAAAATGGAATAGTTCGATTTCCAATTTAAAAAATAATTTTAAAGCAAAAAAACACAAATTTTTACCAAAATAGTCAATAACCAATAGTTAACAACAAAAAATTATTTTAATTTTAAATTAAAAACAGTTGAATTCAATCAAAAAGATTAGTTTTAAGCCAAGAAAATTTATCTTTCACATTATTTTTAAAATTAATTCAGTTCACTAATTACATAATTTATTTTGAATGATGTAACCTGTAAAATTCACGAATTAAATCAGTAATTCTTATTGTTCTCATCGGTAAGGTTCGATGTGTTAATCAGTCATTCGTGGTCGAGAAAATTAATTATTAAAAAGAGTTGAATTCAAATTTCTCTATGGTTATATCTTCCAATTTTTTAATTTGACAATGCAGGGTTCACAGTCTTGTAAATATTTTTTTAAATAATAAGAAAAAGTCCGCAACGTAAGAACGGTTTTGTTTTTCCTGTGCCATATTTTCAATAAAATTGTTAGTTCACCCAAATTTTAATAGTTTGAGAAAGAAAGAAGTTGATTTTACTCAAATAAAATTGTGGGGAATACAATAATTCTAATAATATTAATAATGAATTATATTTAGGATCGATTGACCTATATTAGTAGTGCATTCGAATTAAAAATTCACCGAATTTCGTTTCGATACAATATTAAAAAAATAAAAAATTTGTCTTCTCTTTCAGTAGCTTCTTAATCCGTTATAATTTGACGTTAGTGTATGAAAAAAAAATCCTAGAAGAAAAACGAATCGAATGACGTATGCTAGTAATGAATACGATAACAAAATAATAATGAAATTATATTATTAAAGTTTGGAAAAAGTCAATAATTTGAATAAAATTATATAATCATTACACCAATTTCTTTCGCTTTGAGAAAGAAAATACTCCTGTGTTTTACAATCAAAAAATATTGGGGAGAAAATTTACAAGATCATGACATTAATGTTTTCGATAATGATTGAATTTTTTCTGCAACAACAAATTCTAGACTCTGTATAATATGTCAAACATTTTTTTACAATTTTTTCAGTTTTCCTTGATTTTCGAAAAGAGTTGCATTAAAAACTATTTTTCATTTCAGGAATCGAATTAATATCGCTGATGATGTCATTTAAAATAAAAAAGGTTTTTTCGATGAAAAAAATTGTAAATTCTCCAAAAAAATGTACTTTATCAAATAAATTTTTTCTTACCATCGCTTACAGTCATTTTTTTTAACTAATATTTTTTTTAATCAAATGAGTATGTTAAAGAGATTTTTCGCTTATTTTAAAAATTGGACAACAGTTATTGCAAGAAATATTTTTCCCGAAAAAACAAGCCATTATTGATATAAATTCAACCATTTTTTTAATTGGGAAGAAGTGACAGTGAGAAACATTTAAATTACAAAAACAAATAATATTTTTTTTTCTTTTATAAGACCTGACTGATAATATAATTTCAATTCTTAAAATCAAAGACAACTTTTTTTAAAGACACCTGAATTTTGGCACAACTGCCTTGATGGTTATGGATATCTTTAAATTAAAAAAAAAACGTATTTACAACTTTTGAAGATGATTTTTGAATATAAAAACATAAGGTCTTTAACGCAAAACTTAAATTTGGTTATTCTTAAAACTTTTCTATACTATTTTTTCCACATTTCATTTATTAAATGAGATTGGTACTTTTTAATTCAATTATCTTACGAAAAGAAGAAGCGGCTTTTACTAAAAGAATTTTTGGAGAATACAATAATTCTGATAATAGTAATAATAAATTATTTTTAGACTCGTGATAAAAATGGAATGTCCGGATGTACAACCGGAAATAAAAATAGATATAGAGTTTATACATATACTTACCGCGCTGGTTGTTCATGCTGAATGGCCCACTGACCGGATCGAACTGACGACACTGAACAACCTCGAGGGACAAGCAGGTGTCCATGCATTCACATTTTCCTGTGATGTCAGTGGTTCCCTCAGACCAATCATCTCAATCATCATAATTTAGCAATCACTATGATATAATAAAGACACTCCAAGAAACTCCTTTTGCCGAAAGTATTATCTTCACCTCCATCTCCGTGTTTCATTGCGGAAAAGGAGAAGAGGAAAAGGCACGTCTCACCTGTAATAGACTAATTTATTAGAATAGAAATAATTATGAAAAATTAATAATCATTATGAACAATAATCCATAAGTGTTTGCAGCTAATATATTGCGCTCGGAACATGAAGCTAGCCAAGATTCTTTTGTTTTTTTTATTATTGTGTTTTTTACTTAATACAAATATATTGGTATATGACATTCATTTGAATCGATTTCAAATCATAGATATTGTACAACGAATGGAATGAATAATTGGAAAATATTATTTCTAAAATAAATATATTTGAAGTTTTACTTTCTATGTTTCTTTAACTTTCTTTTCCATGTTATCATGACTTAAAATACTTGGGAATAAACAAAAACCTTTGACCTTATTGAAATCTAAAATCAGTTTCAACGGAAATAATTGCATTCTTAAAATATATTACAATTTATTTATTCCAAACAGTTTATTGTATAAGACTGTACATACAATTTTTTTAAATCATGTTGATCAAATTTCAGCTTAAAACTTTCAACGTTAAATTATTGAATTAAAAACAATTGAAATATGATACTCTTGTATCGAAACATTGATAATGGTTTGGATACATTTTCAAATGTTGCAATATTTTATCGTTTGAGAATAATTATAATTTATAATTGAAAAAAAATCGAAACCAATGCTGCGATAAATAATTAATTCGAACCCTCAATGTCCACAATTGCTGAAATAAATTTTTCAAATTAAACACAACAATCTTAATAATTTCACTGAACAACACATTTCAATGTAAAAATTAATCATTTTCACAACTTAAAAGTGAACCATTTTCAAATTTAGAAAGCTTGAAATTGAGAATGTTCGAATTGCTAAAAAATTGTGAAATATAACATTTATAGCTTTTAAACTTTAAAACTAACTTCTCTCAAAACTGAAAAATTCAAAATTTGTATTTTTTTCCTAAAAATGAAGAGTTTGATGTTTCAAGCAATGGAAATTTCTCTGAAATCCTTGAATATTCTGAATTATTAGAATTCTTTTAGTGTTCTGAATTCCTAAAATTCTTTGAATTCTTTGAAATTCTTGAATCGCCTAAATACTTTAAAATTTTCTAAAATCTCCAGAATTCCTCGAAAATTCTGAAATCCTGGAATTCTTTAAATTCTCTGAATTCCCCAAATTCCTGAACATTTTCTGAATTTGCAGGATTCCCTAACTGCTCGAAAATGCCCAGTATTCTCTAATTTCGGTGAATATCCTGAAATCTTTGTTTTCTATGAATCCCCACAATTCCTTGAATATTCTGAATTCATGAAATTCGTTCAATTTTCCGAATCCTCTGAATTCCTGGAATTTTCTTAATTTCTGAAAATTTTTGAATTCTCTAAATTCCTTGAATTACCTAAATGCTTGAAAATCCCCGAAATTCTGTAAGTTCGGTGAATATCCTGAAATATTCGATTTCCCTGAATTTTCTTAATTCTTTGAACATTCTGAATCCTCAGGATTCCTTTAATTTCTAAAATGCTCTAAAATACTTGAAATTCTCTAAATTTCCTGAAATCTTGGAATATTCTGAATTCCTTCAATATTCACCTTTCTCAGAATTCCCTGAATTCCTTGAATTGTCTTAAATTTCACGAATGCAGAAAATTCCACAAATTCGGGGAATTTCTCAAAGTTTTTCAAATAATGTGAAGAATTCAGGGAATTCAGATGATTCAGGAAATTCAGAGGAATGCAGTAGATGTATATATTTAATATTTCTATAATTTTAATTCAAAATTATAATTTTCAGCTTACCAATTCGAAATTTCACAATATTTAAAACCACTACTTAAAAATTGTCCAATGTGTAATGTTTCATATTCAAAAAGTGTACAATTTTGGAATTGAATTCAATTTTAGTTTATCAAGATAAAATTGTGTTTCTTGGGACACATATTTACCGACAGAGAGAGTCATAAATGGAGGTCAAATTAAATTTGATTTTTTTATTGATTGTTATTTTTTTATTTTGTTTTTCAAGGTAAGAAAATCTTAGGTTTTTTCATTGAATACCCGTAGGTTGAAAGATCAAAATTTTATAATTTATTCGTTAGAATAAGCATTCAATAGATTTTGAGTTGATACTATTTTTTATTAACTATTTATATTATTTATAGCCTGAACTATTTATAGCCTGGAAAAATGTTTTAAAACTGGAAAATGGGCAAAAAAAATTTTTTGAAAGAGGCCGTAATAAAATATGAATAATAATTCTAATTGAAGTGTGAAAAATTAAACGATTTTGAATTGAAATGTTAAAAATTGTGTTATTAAAAATCAAAATAAATCAAAATTGAGCTATCTGGAATGAAAGCCTCTGTAATTTTATAAATAATTAAAATGTTCGAATTTTTGAAAGAATAATTAACAATTTGAAAATTGTAGATGATTTGAAAATTTTGTAGAGTTTCAGGATGTAAAAGTTTTAATATCACAATTCTCGGTGACTACAATTTTTTTTGGATTCGTTTAATTTTTATCGTTCCATAGTGGAGATTTTTTCTTTTTCAATGTATCCCATTAAAAATCACTTGATTTTGAACTTTTCTTTTCAAAAATTCAATTTTAAAGGATCATAACTGAGAATGTATCTATTTTGAACGGCGAAAATAGCGATGTACCTATTTTTTGATTTTAGCAAGATTTTTTATCAATTTAATCTTAAAAGTTTTTAATTAGTTAATATAATACAATGTAAATTCTTCTCAAATAAAATTGTCCTATTTTCGAAAATTCAATCTGTAATTAATCAATTTCGAAATTCCTCGATGAAAATTAAAACTATTCAATTTTGAACGCTTTAAATGATACAATTTCATTCCCTTCCTAATGAAATTCTTCTTTTTCAAAATTTTACCTAATCTACAATTTTTTGATTTGGAAAATTTGTAATTAAAAATAGTTCCATATATATTTTTTTAATTCACAGCACTTTCAATTAGAAATTATTAATCATTGCTTCCAAAATATAAAATACTCTTGATATTTAAAAATGTTGTTTACTAACGTATCTTCAAATTGTTTATATTTTTAATGTTAGGAAATAAAAACGCAGGAACGTCAACGCGCGGCTGCTAGTATGGATTAATTTATACTTATGAGTTAATATTGATAATTGGAAAAGGATAAGTAAAATTTCGATTTCCATTTTCGTTCTTACATTATAACATCAGCTCTATCTATCATGCATATTATATATAGGAAGAGGAATAAAATAATTTATGTCATGACATGTCGCGTGAGGATTATTGTAATTTTATCTTGAGGAAGTTATATCGTATCGGATAACGAGACAAGTGTTGAAAAAAGAATGTTATCGATCATAGAAAAATCGATCAGTAATTGTCTGAGCAAACAGGTAACCGTTCCTAAAAGTAAAAGGAAGAAGTATACCAAATAATTACATTGACTTAGGGAAAAAAGGCTTAAAATGTGATACATCAAGAAGATTTTACTTTGAATTATTTTTCATTCTCCATTACATTCTCCTAAAGTACATTAATGATTCATATTTCAGAAAACTTAATACCGATAAATGTCTCGCGCATAAAAAAAGTAGTTTTATCGACACTTTTTGCGTAAAGAGTATGTTCCATTTACATTTTTCTTAGGCAGTGTTCACACAACCGTTTTAGCAAGACAATTATTCACGTATTAAGTAAACCACTTCGCCAAAAAGGCAAACGAATTACCATAGTGGTGCAAGAAAATTATACCGAGAATGCACCAGTAATTGCAACAAAAAAAATGCTGTAGAGGTATATACATGAGGAAATTCGCGGCTACGTCAGCGAGCATACTCTACTTTTCAATTCGTATTTGCATTCATTTCCAACATGCTATCACGAATAGATAGTGAGTGAACATATATTTGCATATAATCTTCTGCACTGTAAACATAACAAATCATGCGAATCAAATTGGATGAAAAATCAATCAAGAAATATATAAATATGATTCATATCAAACTTCTCGACATTAATTACAAATCATAAACAATATCTCTCTGTATTAAAAACAAATTTCGCCGCCACCTCTACCGCTGCTTCAGGAATCGAGGATGTTTTTAGAAAAAACAATAACATATTGTACAAAATATACTAGTCCAATTAAAAATACCTTATGTGCCAAATTACCCCATGTTTTACATTACCCCCTGTGCCATATAACCGGTTTTCCATATTGCTCCGTGTTCCGTATGACCCCAAATATACTACCCTATCCAGAAACATATACCATATGTGCCACATCACACCATGACCCACATTAACCTATGTGCCACACTAACCTGCATTCCATATTACACAGCATTCTATATTACTCCGTGCACCATATTACCTTGTGTCACCCATTATCCAACGTTCTAGATTACCTCGCATGCCATGTTACCGCATGTACCACATTACCCCACGTACTGTATTACCCCGAGTTCCGTAATACTTCGAATATACTACCCTAACCAAAAACATGGACCCTACGTACTACATTACCCCATCTCCCGCATAACCAAGTGTGCCATATTACAGCATGGGCTACAGTACCATGTACCATGTACATGGCAATTCTTTGAAATCTTATGCAGTCCAATGCAATCCTTCAGAGTCCCTCGTAATTCAATGAAATCTTCTGTAGTGTAATTACATCTTTTGCAATCCCATACAATCCTTTAAAAACAAATAAATTCCTTCCCAATCTCGTCTAATCATTCAAATTCCCTTGTAACCCCAGACAATCTTAATTCAATCCCATGCGCAATCCTTCAAGATCCCATGCAATCATTTGAAGTCCCATGCTACCTTTCGAAATCCCATGCATAATCCTTCAACATCCCATGCAATCTTTTAAAATCCTTCAGAATGAAAGGCAATTATTTAAAATCCCGTGCAATCTTTCGAAATCCTACAAAATCCCACACAATCCTTTGCAATATCATGCAATTCTTCAGAATCCCTTGTGAACTGATGCAATCTCGATGCAATAATTTATTATCATATGCGATCTCATGCAATATTGCAAACTTGCAATATAGTGTACACCAAAAATCTGAGTTTCTACCCCTTCACATAGACCCCAAGTCCCACATTACCTGGTGTCCCATACTGCCCCGTGTTCCATAGTACCCTAAATATACGGCCCTAACAATGAAAATAGGCCCGATATTCTACATAACCTATGTACAATATTACCCCAAGTTATATATTAGCCTTTGTGCCATATTACCCCATATCAGAGTACCGCTTTTTTCCCTACTGTATTACCACAAATATACAACCCTAACCAAAAACAGACCCAAATTTTTCTTAATATATGTGTATGGAAAAAAATACACATTGTGCGTATTCATCTAATCAAAAAAATAACCCAAATGTTTTTTATACTTTTTTTATTCACCTAAAACGGGGATCGGGCCCATAATTAAATACTGAAATTAATTTCAATATACATAACTTTATAAAGAAGTCTTGGCTCATCCAGGAAATCGAAAATTACACTACGTCAGAGGAGATAACTCAAAAGTAGCCGAAAAAAGTGGAAATCGGGTATTTTTTTCACAAAAAAGGGGAAAAATAGGGAAAATATTTAAGATTTATTTTTACATACAGGAAAAAGAAACAATCTTTCTATTAGAAATTTTATGTTTTTGAATAAAGTTAAATGACTTTTTCGTTATTTTTGCTATTAAAGAATTCATTTGAAAAATAATATACCCTTAGGTCGTTAGAAAACCATTCACGGTGATACAAAGAAGTCTAACAAAAAATACAATTTCTTCGTAAACAATTATTTTATGTCTAACATCGTTCTCGTATTCAAGAATATTTTCTTTCTTTCAAATGCCATAATTAATAATTAAATCATGAACCTCATAAGTATAGTTAAATCACTCTTTCCAAAATTTGTCATTTCTTTTGAAAAAATATTTTTGATTTAAATTTTTATTTAAATCTTAAATATTGCAGTTTGGAATCCATGAAATACGAATTAGAAAATTTTTTAATGCGAAGACTTGAAAATAAACTTTGATACTTCTCAACACAGTCGATCATCTTGGAACATTCTATTCTTTAATTATCCAAGTTAGTGAATTTTAAAATAATTGTTCATATTCTAATACTTTTTTCAAATTACTATAATTATATTTTATAATGGTCCCAATTTTATATTAGATAACAAGTTCTGTCTCCGGTTTTCACATTTGCAACGTGTGTTAAACTGGTTCCGCTTCCAGTCTTTTGAACGTTTTTTTTCAGTACTTCAAACTTGCTGCACTTATATAGTTATATTTGTGTTACGATATCCTGTTTTTTTTTTAACTTTATTGATTCATAAATAATTTATTTAAGTCCCTCGATATTATATAGATTTATTTTATTGTTTCAATTATTAAATTATTATTAGCAACATTTTAAGTTCAGATTCAACGAAGTTAAATTAATTATTATAAATAATTCTGTAGGTTTGAAAAAACTAAACTTTCGCAACACGTATATCCAGACCAATTGACTGTTTGGTATGGTAAGTTACCAGTATATCAATTTATTATTTGTGACTTGCCTTTATTTTGAAATTTTTCAATGTGTAAATTTTTCATTATCTATAAGTTTGAAAGATATCATTCGAAAATTAAAGAAACGCGATATAACCAAATTTTCAAAAAAAAAGAGATTAACAAAAACTCATCTGCAGACTATAATTTTATTCCTATGATTATAAAACTTTCTTTTTTGTTTGATAAGAAAAATAATTAGCTTAGAGCAATGAAAAGGAAAAAAGAATTTGGTGAGCATGTATTATAATAATTTATTGTAATTGTTGAATTGATTGAAGAATTGAAAAAACACTTCTATTTATAAATTTTTAACTGCTCACTCTTGGCTTTATTTTTTGATTTCACAAGTTTCTTTACCTTTAACATAGATAAATAAAATGATAAAATTCATGCAGGTAGTTGACAGATTTTTTTTCGCACGTAGTGTGTTTTTAGGGGAATTTTACATTCCAAGCATAAGTCATCCTAGAAAAAAATTGCTGCTCTATACAACTATCTAGTAAGCCCATCTACAGATCGTAACCAAACCTGTGCAAAAAAGCTGGTAGTGACATTAGTAGATACGAAGCAATTTTGTCCAAATCAATAAATAATTACGACCACCTGCTATCTTATCCAAAAGGGTTGAACATCGCATGAAAAGAGAACGAGTCATTGATCGACAGGCTTGTAAAACTACTATCATCTGAAATCGATCAAGTAAGTACTGAGTACTCGAAACGAGATCTCCTTGATAAGTTAATGAAACCACCAATACGAAAATGTCGCTATCGTCGACACCATGAAAACCTGTTCCGCAATGGTTATGTTTGAACTATACGTTACCCTGGTAACTTGCAATACAATTGATTTGTACCATCTCTACTCACAATGTATGCAAGCGGGAAAGAAGACTGATTTGGTTGAAAAGAATTTTTTTTTTCCTTTCTCAAAAAAAGCTCTACGAAAAGTAATTATAATATAACTACATACAAAAACGTTTCAATCAATACATGTATAGATGAGATATTAAAAAGTTAGAATTTTCCGATTTTCATTGATTGTGAGTAGATAAAAATTATTTCAGATAATATTTTATTAAATTCAATTAGGATCATAAACTGATTTATATAAATGTTCAGTGAGAATACTCCCTCTAATAATAAATAATCAAGCGAGTCCCTCTTACACCGAAAGGAATATGGCATAATATATATATTTTCGTAAAGAATCAATTATATTTCTAAAAAGTTTTACTGTAAGAAGGGACTTCCAAATTTCGAAGGTATTGCTAGTGCTGTTAAAGATTTTACAACTCATTTATATTGAAACAGATTTAATTCGATGCATTTCATTTATTAAATAAATCTGTGATTATTATATAGAAATTCTTCTGACTTTGCCATTATTACTTGTCATAACTTGTTACAACAACTCATATATACTTCAAGGCTCCTATATTCATCGATTTTTCAGTCATTATTAAATAATAATCAATATTCAAGTCATGTCGATACCAGTAGAGTTAAATTGCAAAGGAAGGAAATAAAGAATAATCGAGATTTATCACAAGACTAATAACATTTATTAGAATATAAATATACAAATGATTTGAGGGACGAATTGCAGGGGTGTAATGTTTTGTAGAAGAACAGAAAAAATATACAGTGGCTCAAATGTCCTGATTTCTTCTTCAGTATCACATGCCGCTCAGAAAGAAACAATGTGTTTTGAAGAGAGTTGAAGAGGGGGTGATGTAGGATATGTGACGTCGTGTAATACGAAATTTTATCAGCCGATTGTCCAAAATAACATGGTCGACTTCCGCTTCCATTTATCCAAATTTGATGTAATTCAAACAGCAAGAACCACCGTCGACCAGTTGATAAGATGATTCCTCAGAAGACCTTTATTTACCATCCGTGCTTGACGTGCTTGATTTCGGGTTCAGGAACATGAGTTTCGACTCCGATGAGGTGGGGATGGGGGACATGGGGAGCTTTGTAATGGATTTGGTTGGGGTGGTCATGAACCTTCAAATGAAGGGGCTCTGGATGAAGAGGTGGGATTGGGTGTGGTGCTGGAACCTGGATGTGTTGTTCATGGTGACCCTGCAAAAAGAAAACTTGTTAAATATTTGCAACCTGAAAATTCATCTTTTGAATTATAATATAAAGATGTCTATGTTTATCATTATCCATAGAGGTTGATTTTCAAAGAGTGAATTCAATCTCTGGCTGAATCAATAATCAGACTTAGAGAATTGAATCATATGGAGGCAAAAACATTTTCCATTTCTCAGTCATGTAGAGAACATGAGATAATAGAAAAGAAACCGATACTTCGCAGAAAAATGAAATGGGAATTTAACGAGAAGAGAACTCTGAGATGAATCCGTTGTAGTCTGTCAGGCAGGATAATAGTCCTTGTTATTGCCTGAATGTCGCAAAATTGATCAGCGTTTTACCTTCTGTACAGGTGCTTGCCAGAGATTATTTTGTTGTTGCCAGGGGTTACTTTGTTGCCAAGGATTACTTTGTTGCCAAGGATTACTTTGTTGCTGCCAGGGATCACTTTGTTGCTGCCAGGGGTTACTTTGTTGCTGCCAGGGATTACTCTGTTGCTTCCAAGGATCACTCTGTTGCTTCCACGGATCACTCTGTTGCTTCCATGGATCACTCTGTTGCTTCCACGGATCACTCTGTTGCTTCCATGGATCACTCTGTTGCTTCCATGGATCACTCTGCTGCTTCCATGGATCACTCTGTTGCTGCCATGGATTACTTTGTTGCTGCCATGGATTACTTTGTTGTTGCCAGGGATCTTGCCAGACCCCAGGAGCCTGGTCGTTTGAAAAACAACAAAAAACACTTAACACCTTTGAGTCCTCAAGGTTTAAATCTGGCCCAAGCACCTCAGGGTCTTCTTCACTGGTTACTCCATTCTTGCAGAAGATACTCGTTTCTCGAGCGTTGAGGAAATTGTAGAGAAAGATTTCAATAACCGCGAAAAGGGCAAAAAAGCGAGAGTGCTATTATGCATTGTTACGTTGTAGGAGAGATATTATCGGAAAGATAGACAAGACACCTCAGACGCGAGAATCCATGGCTGATTCTCGTAATAGGTCATAACTGTTACAACATTCGCTGTAACTGCATCGTTAAAAACCAACGAAAGAAAGAATGAAAGAGAATTGCTGCAGAAGTTTATGGCTAGACCTAGATTTAGTAGCTGAACATTTAGATGTATAGTTTAGATGGAGATTTTATTATTAAAGATAGAAAGAGAGAGAGAGAGAGAGATCTAGTTTCACATATACCAGAATAAAATCGATTATGGAAAGATTAGGCGATATACATAGACATGAAGAATCGATAAGTCTTCAATGGACTTGATGCAGTTAACATAACCCAGTAATCGGGAAACATAATACTGAGAGCTGATCTCATTTCAATGAAGTGTGGAATGAGAAATTTTCTGCTTTAGGTTTTCTTTTCTGGAGTTTATATCAAAATACAAGATTGCAATACTTACAGCTTCGACGGAAGCGGCGGCCAAGACGACGACAACGAGAGCAACCTGAAAATATTTTGGATTAGTTATATCTTAAAAACACTTTCAGTAAATCTGAAGGTAATATTTTTGCTGCAACGGTATATAGTTAGTAAGAAAATCTGTACCAATATAAAGAAACAAAAGACTTTTAGATTTATGGAACATTCTGTTGCAGATCAAATTGATACCTTCAGACGAAATTTGGTTTTGATCCAAAGTTTTTATTGTATGAATGTTAAAACACGAAAAAGGATATCAATTTTTAGTAATATATTCTGAAAATTTTGGTTCACATAAGTCAAACTTGAAGCTAAAATTCTAATCGAAAGTCAGATACGATGAATTTTGAATTGAAGCCTTTTGAATTTTGAAATAAGCCATGGTTTACCAGTTTTATAGAAAATTTAACACTAAAAAATGTATTGAAAAGTGTACCAATCCCCAGACAATTTGCAGTTGAAAATCAAAATCCTGAGTATGTGAGAAACATTGAATATAACAAAGCTATGTGGAATTTCAGAAAAGTCATGGAAATTTTTAAAAATGGAATGTATAGGTTTGTATGAAAATCAAGTTTTTCCCGAGGGAAAAATCTTTGAATTGAGTGTATCGAATGCTGTAGAAACTTACGATAAGTTTCATGTTGTTTCTGATGTGATACACTGAATTGTACTACGGCTATAGGGGGCAGCGAGTATGCTTTTATACTAGAGCCCTGCCCATGTCTAGGGAGGTACACTTAAGCGGGGGCCAGTTGAAAACACGATCGACTTGAATCGCCATACGGACCCCTTTCACCGTCGCGTAGACGAAGGACCCATTCGAACCCCCAATACATGTTTGCTATACCAGTCGGAAAGTAGACCTTGGTCGCCCAGGTCTCAGTCTAATGATAATTGATTCTTAGTCGGCAATCAAGAGAGACCTTGAGTTTTCCGATTCTCCCGAAGTTCCTAATGGTCTAATCTTCAGAATGTGACGAACACCCGCAAAGATGAATCAACACATGTAGAAAATTATCGGGAGAGACTTGCGTCCAGTTAGGGCATTGCCAAGACCGTATAGTCTAGACGGTCTTTACAGGTCCTGATCGGGTGCTAGTCAGCCTTACCCAATATAATATTATTCTAAGCTTCAAACCTTACATATCTTTGTGCACACTTCCAAACATAGGTAGATTGTTTAAAAATAGCAGTAAAAAACATTTTAAAAAAGTATTTTGTTCATAATCTAGTCGGTATGGTTATGCACAGACGTAGTGCTGTTAGTCTGTCAACTTCGAAAATTGTTCAAGTGTCAAGCGGAAAACATTTTTTTTGCACATTTACAAACACAAGTAGAGTGTTTGGATATAGCGAAAATGAAAAAATAAACTTACAAAATGTCTTTTTTCTTATAGGGTAATTCCAGGAGAGATGGTACACAATTTTTGTTCTTGCGCCTAAAGCTGTCATTTCGCAAAAAATGTAATTGGGAAAATTCATTGGGAAATGACAGCAAACATGGAAAAGTAGTTGAGGAGAAATGGTGAAGGAAAGAAAATGAAATTCAACCGTGAATTATAATACAAAAATTATGTATAAACGCAAAATTTTTTATTTTCAAGTGTAATGATAATATAGAGGAGAAATTTAACTTATGATTGAAGTAAATTTCAGAGGCTCAGAATTTTTTTGCTTTGGTGTTTTTTGCACCTTTTTTTTTGCTCTCGTGTTTCTTGCAGGTTTTTTTTACCAGCTCATTTTCATCGACTCTTCCTTTTTTCAATTTCTCTCAATTGTAGTAGTCACGTCAACTAATAAAAATATACTGTCCATTTGAAACTTTCACAAAAGAAAAATTAAAATCAAGAAAAATGGATTTTTTTATTCTGAACTGGTGCTGGTTAGCCTGTCATGAACAAAAAAATTTCTTAAGTGTCAAAAGAAATTTTTTTTGCATATTTTAAAAATGGATAGGGTGTTTAATAATATCATGAATGAATATTAGAAATAAGTATTTTTTCTCTGATTATACATTAAGGGTTTAGCTATATTCTTGTAATACTCGAAATTGTAAACGTATACCTCACTATAATGGAACATTTATCCTCCTCATACTGAAATGAATATTATTTTATGTATAATTGCAAAATAATATTTCATGAAATAACATTAAATAATACCTGACTATAGTCACAAATTTTCTTCCTCATAAAAATGTGTATTATTTTCTGAATAATTGCAAAATTATATGTAATTAATTTATGCTAATCTATTGGCTTATTTCAAAATTTCAGCTAGTCAATTTTTCTGAAGAAACAATCAGTGTGTTTGAAAGGCTTGCATTTAAATTAATAAAATTATTTGTTAGATTCATTTTATTAGTTCTTTGTGAGTCTGTGCCAGCATAGGGGCGCTGCAGAAATCGCTTGTTCTATATTCAAGATGGCGAAAAACTACGCTTCTTAGCATTGCTTGGATTCGCGCGTCCTGATAAAAAAATTGTTTCTGGGGTGCTTGGATGCCAAAATGAAAATTGTAAACGATATTTTATTTAGAGATTTCTAAGGTAATGGACATGAGTAAATCTACTTATCTCAGAAGAAAGAGCAATGGGGATTAAACGACAGTTTGATTCAGCTGGAAAATACGCCGACAATGAACATCAGTAGAGGAAGCTGCAACACAAGATCAAGCGGAGTCTGGTGAAGCAATACAACATCATCATGCCATTGATATTCCTGAGCAACCTCATCATGATCCAATATCACCACAGCTTCTAGAAGCAGATGATCTCATTGAACCAAAGACAAAATCAAAGATTCGGCCACCAAGAAAGCGATGGCAATAAAATCATCTAAACAGAGATGTGATGCGCCTTTATTTTTTGGCAGAAAGAAGTGGGCAAAGTGTGAAAAGAGACAACTATCAACTTTTTTCACTTTAGTACACGCAGCTAGCCACAAGAATAAATGAACAGAATCTACCAGACCAAAAACGCTCGATAGTTAACCTCCTATCCATAAACCTCCTCTGGAAGGTGTGGGTCACGAAGAGATGATTGAAGCTGGAGATGCAGGTGCTAGGAATAATAAAGGTCAAACACCAGATCCACTTGAACCACGTCCGGTTTTAACGGTCATTAGCGGTTCCGTTGATGTGAACAGCGAAATCCCAGAAAAACTGCAGCATCTTGAAAGGAATTTTGGCCGTGCTTATTATCAGCATTCAGAAACATAGAACCAACACAGAGGCTTTCTCTAACAAAAATGTACATCACAAAGAGTCTAAATGCACTATTGGAGCACACAAGCAACAAGATTTTTCTTATGCACTCCAACGCAGAACTAACTGCGTTACAAATGCTAACTCATATGCACAGTACGGTAAAATGGCCTAAAATAACGTATTTTCGAATTTTGAGCATTCCGTCACACAAACTGAATCTTCATAGCGGAAAACCTCTTTTGTATTATTTTTAGATTTCCTGGATAATTATTGAGTGAGCCAACGTTAATCAATTTCTCATGGGCCTTAACATAGAAAAAGCTCTATTTTTCATTATGTTTGAATTTCCCATCAATCAGGAAGAATCGCTACAATAATTTTTACAAAATCATCAAAGGCTTGATGAATGCATTTTCAAACTGATCTCAAGCCCAAGTCGATCACGCAATGTCTCTATCGTCCATAAAATTAATGAATATATAGGGGAACATGAGTCAAAACGGGACGATTTCGCTTTAAGATTTTTTTCTTATACCAAAATACTTTTTGGTTGCATTAAACAATATAGGTGCCTCAAACAACTAATAATGTACTGCAAAAAAAATTTCGTTTTGCAAAACTGCAGCAGAATGGACACTTCTTCATTGGATAAAACAAATTATGAGATTTAGCAATTTAATCATCCTTATGAACCTCTGCACATATGACGTCATTTTACACTGAATTTCCTATTTTAAATGGGAATTTTCGCAAAGCGCTACATTCAACAGTTTTTCCTCTCATTGCCCCTTCCCATTATGAGTGGTAATTTTTCTAACCTATTTTGCAACTTGTGTTATTTAAACTGCTGGTCATTGCAAATACGGTGTTATTATTTAATTTGTGAATATCACTTTTTCCTAACTTCAATTTTCTACCGAAAATATAAGTCTTTCCAACTCTAATGGGCAATCATTAAGTTTGGAGTATATTCATAATTGATGTAGAAAAAGTATTCCTTCATATCGCTATGACAATTACTACTGTTTTGTCGACTATATCCTAGATTTCTATCGAACTCTTGTGAAAATAAATATTATAATTCCAAATTTTACAACAAATATTTTCTCCGCGTATTGCTAAGGATGGCAATATCTCACATCGATCAAAGATTAGACTACCCAAACTTTCATATAGATCTTGTACAGAAAGTGTTCAGAAATAAAAAACATATTGGTGATTAAAGCTTCCCCAGAGAGGAATAAAATCCTTTTCGATCAGGTTTTTTTGAGACCTCTATTTTAAGTTATTCACAAATAACTCAAATCTAAAGATTCCGAATCTTCTTCGCTACAACTGGAATGCATTATAAATAAATCAAAGAAAGGTTTTACATTGAATATAACCGGATGAGTTACCGGGTTTTAGGCCCAAATTGTATTTTCCACGTTAAAAAACCTGTTACCATGGTATTTTTGAAGTTTGAACTTCAAAAAGCCGCTTTTCAAGAAAACGCATTCAAACATGACGAGTTTCATAATCACACTTGTTATACTATTTCTTCGAACATGAAATATACCTACTTTCGGTAACTTTCAGGACATAAATATAGTGTCAGAAGATTCAGTACAGGTCTTAATATGATTCGTCACCTAAATCCGAAAAAAATCATTTTGACCTTGACTTAAGAAGATGCGAATATTGTCTAAACGAAAACCGGCAATGAGGGTCCTTTTCATGGGGATGCCGACACATAGTCATATAGTAAAAAATAACTAAACAATGTGAAACATATATATATATATATATATAGGTTATACTCATACTTCCTAGCTAATTCTCGTTTGTCCACCTATTACTATTCTATTTCTAAGTCATGTTTTGTCGAAAAAAAAATTAGAAGTGGTATTTTTTTAGCTTCAAGTATGACTGTTTTTGCTTAAAAGGCTAAAAATGATAATTTCATGGAGCTCATTTTGGATCATGAACATTGATGAGCTTAGTTGAAAATAACCACATTTGTTTTTCAAGAAGTCAGGAATTAAAAATTTGAAAAAAAGTCATTTTTAATTTCACCATCGATAAAATAAAAACTAGAAGTAATTAGTTTCTAAAAGGCGGAGAGAATCCATAAACGACTACTTAGACGATTATGGGCGGCGTACCTTTCCTAATCCATTTAACCTCATAACTAGCAACAAATTCAATATTAAAGTCCTTTTCACGTTACCAGAGTTAAATTACGAGAGAAGGAAAAAAAGAGTAATTCAGATTTATCACAAGACTAATATCTTTTATTAGAATATAAATATAAGTATGGTTCAAGGGGGAATGGAAGGGGTGGAGTGTTTTACGAAAGAACAGAAAAAATATACAGTGGCTTTGATGTCATGATGTCTTCTTCAGTATCACATGCCCTCACAGAAAGAAACATTGCGTTTTGAAGAGGTTCGGGAAGGGAAGGGGGTGATGTAGGGTATGTGATGTGGTATAATACAAAATTTGATTCGCCGATTTTCCAAAATACCATACTCGAGATTCGCTTCCTTGTATCCAACTGCGATGAAATTCTAATGATAAGAATCACCGTTGACCAGTTGATAAGATGATTCCTCAGAACATCCTTATTTACCATTTGTGCTTGACGACCTTGATTTCTGGTTCACTGTAAACTTCGTGTCCGATGGGGTGGGGGTGGGGGACATGGGGAACTTTGTAATGGATTGGGTTTGGGTGGTCATGAACCTTCAAATGAAGGGGTTCTGGATGAAGAGCTGGGATCGGTTGTGGTTGTTGAATGTGCTGTTCATGGTGACCCTGCAAAAAAGTATACTTGTTAATTATTTATACCAACATAATTGATTCTTCAAAGAATAATACAAAAATATCTATGTCAATCATAATCCACAGAGGCTGATTTTGAAAGAGTCAACTCAATCTCTGGCTGAAACAATAATCGGACTCAGAAAATTGAATCATATAGAGGCAAGCACATTTCTTAGTTCTGTGGAGAACATGAGATAATAGAGAAGAAACCAATACACCATAGAAAAGTGAAATGAGAATCTAACGAGGAGAGAACTCCGAGATGAATCCGTTGGTGACCGTCAGGCAGGATAATTTTCCTTGTTGTTGCCCGAACGTCGCATAATTGATCAGCATTTTACCTTCTGTACAGCTGGTTGCCAGAGATTATTTTGTTGTTGCCAGGGGTTACTTTGTTGCCAGGGATTACTTTGTTGCTGCCAGGGATCACTTTGTTGCTGCCATGGATTACTTTGTTGCTGCCATGGATCTTGCCAGACCCCAGGAGCCTGGTTGTTTGAAAGACAACAAAAAACACTTAGCACCTTCGAGTCCTCAAGGGTTAAATCTGGCCCAAGCACCTGAGAGTCTCATTCACTGGTTACTCCATTCTTGCAGAGGTTACTCGGTTCTCGAGCATTGAGAAAATTGTGGAGAAAGATTTCAAGAACCGCGAAGAGGGCAAAAAAGCGAGAGTGCTATTATGCATTATTACGTATTTAGAGAGATATTAACGGAAAGATAGACAAGACACCTTAGAGTCGAGAATCCATGGCTGATTCTCGTAATAGGTCATAACTGTTACAACAGTTGCTGTAACTGCATCGTTAAAAAACAACGAAAGAAAGAATGAAAGAGAATTGCTGATGAATTTTATGACTAGTCCCAGATTTAGTAGTTGAAAATGTAGATGTATAGTTTAGATGGAGATTCTATAATTAAAGATAGAAAGAGAGAGATATATGTAGATTTAGATATATCAGAAGAAAATCATTTAGAAAAACATTAAGCGATATGAATGAAAATGAAGATTCGACAAGTATCCAGTCTTCAATGGACTTGATGCAGTTTACGCAACCCAGTAATTGGGAAACATAATACTTAGAGCTTATCTAATTTCGATGAAGTGTGGAATGAGAAATTTTCTGCTTTAGTTTTTTTTTCTGGAATTTATATTAAAATACAAGATTGCAATACTTACAGCTTCGACGGAAGCGACGGCGGCCAAGACGGCGAAGACGAGAGCAGCCTGAAAATATATTTGATTAGTTTTATCTCAAAAATCACTTAAAGTAAATCGGAAGGTGTTATTTTTGCCTCAACTTTTACATTTTTGGATCATTCTATTGCCGAACAAATTGATAAGTACAGATTAAGTTTGATTTCGACTTATGTATAAAAGCATAAAATTTATGTATAAAAAGCGTATAAAAGTTGAAGTACAAAAAAGACTATAAACTTTTGTAATGTTTTAAAAATTACAGTTCAAATAAGTCAAAGTCGAAGCAAAAATTCTGATGAACAGTCTGGCATGGGAAAATGACTTTCAAATTTTGAAATAAAACTGGGTTTAATCTATCAAAATATAGTTAAGAGCAGCTTTGGCCTTGGCTTCTTTAAAAACAAAATAGATTTGCACCACCAATAATCCAAAAGCGCTTCTTCTTTTTCACATCCGAAGTTCCCCATAAGTATATTTATTAAATAGATTAAGCCACGGTGTTAATTTTGATCAAATATTTTAAGTCAGTCTACAAATTTAAAGAAAATGTTGACTCTAAAAATTGTATTAAGAAGTGCACACCCAGATAATTTGCAGTTAAAATAAAAATCCCAATTATATGAGAAACAGTGGATATAGCATAGATAGAATTTCGAAAAAGTTATGCAAAATGAAAAAAATGAAATGTAAAGGTGTGTTCAAAAAGCAAGTTTTTCTTGATAGGAAAATCTGTGACTTGAGTGTATCGAATCCTGTAAACACTTACGATAAGTTTCATGATGTTTCTGATGTGATACACTGAATTGTACTACGACTATGGGGGGCAGCGAGTATGCTTTTATACCAAAGCCCTGCCCACGTCTAGGGAGGTACATTCAAGCGGGGGTCAGGTGAGAACACGAGCGACTTGAGTCGCCATACGGACCCCTTTCACCGTCGCGCCGACCCATTCGAACCCCCAATTCGTGATTGCTATGCCAATCGAAAACTAGACCTTGGTTGCCCGGGTCTCATTCTGATGATCATTGATTTCTAGTAGGCAAAAAAGAGAGACCTTGATTTTTCCGATACTCGTGAAGTTCCTAATGGTCTTATCTTAAGGATGAAAAAAAAAACCCGCAAATATGAATCAAGTCGTGTACGAAATTTTCGGGATAGCCTCACGACAGGTTAGGAATGATGGTCTTTCGGGTACTGATCAGTTGCTTGTCAGCCTTACGCAACTTCCTATCTTTTCACGTGTCAAGCCTCAAATATTTTTCGCACACTTCCAAACATATGTAGATTGTTAAAAAATACTAAAAATAATAAATGAGCGTTAAAAAATATATTTCTTCTTTGAAAATCTAGTCGGCCTGGCTGGGCCCAGATGCACATTTACAAAAATAGACTGGAGTTTCAAAAATCCACAAAACAAAACTGACGATTGAGAAAAATGTGTTTTTTTCTCAGCATCTAGTCGGTCAAATCGCATCCTGATCTGATGCTGGATAGCCTGTCAGGTCGAAAGAAATATTCTTTGCACATTCCGAAAATAGACAGGATGTTTAATAATATCAAAAATAAAAAATGAACCTCACAAAAAAGGTATTTTGCTCTAATTATACAGTAAGCTATATTTGTGTAATACTCAAAATTCCAAACATATATGCCCGAGTATAATCGAAAATTTATCTTCTTTATAATATGATGAATAATATTTTATGTATAATTGCAAAACTATTTGTCATTAATTAACACTAAATAGTCAATGACTATAATCAAAAATTTTCTTCTTGATAACAATGTGAATATTTTTCTGCATGAATGCCTGAATTATATGTAATTGAATCATAATAATCGGGTCCAAATCATGCTAATCCCCCGCAAGTCACATCGTGGTAAGTCACACTTGTGATGTGTCATATTTGCGGTAAATGACATTGGTGGCAAATCAAATTTGCGGCAAGTCACATTAATTTTAAGTCAAATTTGTGATAAGTCACATTTCGACCACTCTAATTTCGGAATATATGAAGTCCACAAAAAATTAGCAAAAATTCAGCAAGTTACATTTACGGCTAGTCAGTTTTGTACAAATCACATTTGCGGCATCTCTCATTGGAAAAAATGTGTAGTCCACAAAAAATGACCAAAACGTAGTAAAGAACTCGAATTATTTCTTTGACCATCTTGATAGCCCAGTTGCAGTTTAACTGAACTTCTCGAATTTCATAACCTGCTGAATATTGGTGACGTTAACATCATTCTAGAGACAAGTTGAATGAAATCTGTGAGGACTGAAATTGGAAACCGGATACAAATGTATATGTTTTTCGAACTGAGTGATTTCAGTTCTTCTAATGTATTTAAATTGTTCCTAATTATTAGCATTTGTTTATGGTTATTTATAATAAGTATTACTTTTATATTCAGGTAAATTTTATTAATTTTCTCTTCTAGTATCCCAACAAATTTAAATTCGTACGTCTGCTCTAGCAAGTATTTCTTTCAACTCTGTAGGTTGATTTCAGTCCAGAAATTATGAATTCTTAATAGCGAAGGTAGTAGTTTGAACTTTCAATTAGTATGCAGCGGTACCCCTCAATTAGACTGAAATTGCTGAAAAAACATAAACCTTGGTATCCTTAATTTTTTTTTTTTTTAATGTATTGAAATCTTTAGAATCTTTGTGAAATTTTCGTGTAATAATTGAAATCTTTGCGAAATCTTTGGAAAATCATGGAAATATTGGTGGAATTATTGAAATTTTCTAGAAATCACTGGAACCTTCGCGAACTATTTAAAATCTTTGTGAAATCTTTCAAATCTTTGGGAAATCATTGACATGTTGGTGAAACTTTTGGAAATCTCTGCGAAATATTTAGAATATTTAGTAATATTTGTGAAATTATTGAAATCTTGGCGAAATCTTTGGAAAGCCATTTAGGCCTTTGTGAAATCTTTTAAATCTATTCGAAATCTTTGAAATCTTCATGAAATCTTGAAGGATTCATTGAAGTCTTTGGAAAATAATAGAAATCTTTGTGAAATCTTTGGAAATCTTTGAAACATTTTTGTAACATTTAGTAATATTTGTGAAATTATTGAAATCATCGCAAAAACTTTGGGAAATCATTTACGCCTTTGTGAAATATTTGGAATCTATCCGAAATCTTTGCCAAATCTTTGAAATCTTCAATAAATCTTCCAAATCTTCGAGAAATCATTGAAAGATTTGGGAAAGAATCGTAATCTTTGTGAAATCTTTGTAAAATTTGTGAATTCTTTAGGAAATCATCTAAACCTTGGTTAAATCTTTTGAATCTATCCAAAATGTTTGCCGAAATCTTTGAAATCTTCGTGAAATCTTTGAAATATTTGAGAAATCATTGAAATCTTTGGGAAATAATTAAAATATTCGTGAAATCTTCGGAAATCTTTAAAACATTTTTGAAATTTCTAGTAATACATATTTGTGAAATTATTGAAATCTTTGCGAAATTCTTGAAATCTATGGGAAATCTTTGTACAATCTTTGTAAAATCTTTCTGAAATCTTTACGAAATATTTGAAATATTTTGGCAATCTATAAAATTGTATAAAATTTTCAAAATTGTACTATTCAATATTATTAGTCTATGCCCTCGCCCCATGTAGAAAAAAAAGCTACATCGCTTCTGCCAGAAGGCCACTTCGTCTCATGTAATTAGTTGATTGCTGCTCAGTGGGTCATTTTCAATAAGTAATAAAGACTATAATTTGAATATAATTTTCAAGTAAAGTGCAACTTATGAATTTACAAAATGAAATACAACAAAATAAACAGGCTAATAATTTTTATTTTATTTTCTATTTTTAAGGAAAACTGGACCTATGGCCCTAGAATGAGAGAACTTGTGATGGGGCAATCTAGCGATTTTTCCAGGCTCTGAATCTTGATGAGTGTAAGAAAAAAAAGCAGTGAAGAGGCGAATGGCACTCGGCTAAGGTCGAGTTTTTAAAGCGAATTCCTGGACTGTGATGTTACTTCTTGCAAATAAAGGAAAATAGTTGATGTAAATGGCTAATTTTCATGGTATGCATCTAAAAAAATTTGTTTCAAAGTATGTAAAATTGTTCCAAATACCAATTTTTTCAGTTTACATGTGGAACTTCTTTCTTATTTTAAATAATAACTAGAGCAGAGTTGAAAAGTAACTTTTCCAAGTCGTTAAGTTACTGAAAAGTTACATCATTTGCAACTTTTAGGGTAACTTCGTTACTTTTTCAAAAATTAACTTGTGAAGTAACTTAGTTTCGTTGAAAATTCATATTAATTCATATTTTCGGTTTAAAAATCCAAATGTTTGGTACAAAATTCAACTTTTTGACTCAAAAATTCAACACTCTAATGGCCATTTTTTTCTTTCGTGGTTCGAAATTTGACTTTTCCGTTTCAATATTGATCTCTTGTGGTAAAAAAATCTAATTTCATTGGTTGAATACAACTGTGTTTGATTTCAATTTGGAATTTTTCATTTGGTTGAAAAGTATCTTTTTTTGTTGAACAATCATATTTTTCGTTTCAAAATTCTTCTCTTTTGGTGAAAAAGATCAATTCATTTTGGTTGAAATTTCAACTATTTTGTTAAAAATGCATTTTTTTCAACTGTGTTTGATTTCAATAAAAATCCTTTTTTGGTTGAAATAATATCATCTATTATATTTTTCGTTAAGAATTTACGTATTTTGGTTGAAAATTCATGTATTTCGTTAAAAATTCTACTGTTGGAGGAAACTTCAACTTTTTGGCTGAAAAGTAACTTTTTCGTAGAAAATGCTTATTTTTGGTTTTGTAGACAAATCGTCTTTTTGGTTTGAAAATGCAAATTTAATGAACACTTCGTTTCTTTCTTGCTTGAAAATTGTACTTATTCGTATCAAAAATTATCTCTTCTGAAAAAATCCAATTCTTTTGGTTAAAATTTTCACTATTTTGGCAGAAAATTAACTTGGCTTGGTTCAAGTATCAGTCATTTTGTTGAATATTCGTATTTTTGGTTTAATTAAACTGTAAATTCAACAATTTTGGTAAAAAAATGTGTGACCGCTATTTTTTGGGAAATTTGTATTTTCGGGTTGAAAGTTGATCTACTTTGTTAAAAATTCAGGGGGCGTGGGAAATTCAAATATTTTGCTAGAAAATTCAACTCTTTGGTTAAAAATTATCTTTGTGTTCGAAATATAACTCTTTTATTGAGAATTCCTCTTTTTGGTTTGAAAATGGGAGAAAATTCGAGAATTTGGTTATAAATTTAATTTTTTGTTCAAAATTAATATTTTCGGTATAAATATTCAATCCTTTCGGTAACAATTCGTGTATTTCCTAAAAAGTTTAACTGTTCTGGAAGAAAATTAAAAGTTGATTGAAAATTACTTTTTTTGTTGAAAACTTGTGTTTTAGATTTGAAAATTGTCGAAAGTTCAGCTATTTTGTTGAAAATTTACTTTTTTAGAAAATTGATATTTTCGTTATGCAACTTCAAATGAAAGTTCATGTGGTTGAAAATTCATGTATTTGAAAAAATTTAACTTTTTTCGTAGAAAGACCAAATTCGGGTGAAAAGTAACTTTTTTGTTGAAAATTAGTCTTTTTGTTTTGAAAATTCATTTCTTCCGCTAAATAATTTCATATTTTTTGGTTAAAAATACAATTGGTTGTTTAGAAGGGTAACTAAAAAATCCTACTGTCTCTAATGACTATTTAAAAAAAAATTAAGTTCTTATGAATTATGTTATTATTCATTTTGATTACAAAATTTTTAAGTTGAGGAAGTTGAAGAAGTAACTTTTTAGGTAACTTGAAGTTATTTACTGTAAGTTCAAAATCTTGTATAAGTCCATGAAATCTTTATAATCATTTGTAATCGCATGCAGTCTTCATGCAATCCTTTAAAATCCCATGCGATCTTTTGAAATCCCATGAAATTTTTTCCAATCCTTTGAAATCCCATAGAATCCTTTGAAATCTCATGCAATTCTTCAGAATCCCTGTTAATCGCATTCAATCTCGAAGAAATCCTTTAAAATCTCATGCAGTTCTATATACAATCATTTAGAATCCCTTGTAATCCCATTCAACCTCGATACAATTCCACGCGTACTTTTAAATCCCATACAATCCTTGGCAATTCATATAATCCTTTAAAAATTCCATTTAATCTTTTGCCATCCCATACAATGCTTCAAATCCCATAAATTCCTTTTCAGTCTCATACACTCCTTCAGAATCCCAGGCAATCCCGGGCCACCTCGATTCAATCCCGTACGCATAACGATAAAATCTCATGCAATAATTTGTAATCCCCTGCTATCTATTGAAGTCCCATGCAATCCTTATTTACAATCCCATTCACTCATTTACAATTCCATACAATATTTTGTAATCCCATTTTATCCTTTAAAATACCGTGCAATCATTTGCAATCCAGTTTTATTCAAGGAAATTCCATGAAATCTTTTAAAATCCTATACAATCCTTTGCAATATTATACAATCCTTTAGAATCCCTTGTTATATAATCGAATCCTTATGCGATCGTTTGAAGTCCCATGCAATCCCATGCAATCTTAAAATCTAGTGTAGTTGCAGTTTGAAATCGGTTGAATACATTAGCGTACATTTTTTATTGATAAGAATTAAAAATTAAATTTGGGACTGTTCATCCCAGTTAATCAAGTTTGAGCATTCCATTTTTTGATTATTTAGCCTTGTAAATTTCAATTGAAATATTCACCTTCTAATACTTCTTTCCAATGTGAATATAATTATATCCTATAATGGTTTCAATTTTATATTAGATAACAACTTCTATCTCCGGTTTTCACATTTGCAACGTGATTTAAACTGGTTCTACTTCAAGTTTTTAAAATATTTTCTGAATAAGAACTATAGTTTTCAGCACTTGAAACTTGTTGCACTTATATAATTAAATTTGTGTTACGATATATTGTTTTTTTACCTTATTTATTCATCAATAATTTATTGAACTCCTTTAATATTATACAGATTCATTCTATTATTTACAATATTATTATTAAATTATTTCACAACATTTTGAATTACAATTTTAAACAGTTAGGGTAATTATAATAAATAATTCTGGAGGTTGACGGAGCATTAAACTTTCACTACAACGCACATTCAGGCAAATAGATTTCATAGAATGAATAAGCTATCACTATATAAATTTTTAATTGCAACTTGCCTTTCATTTGAAGTTGCTGAATTTTCAGCTTTTCAGGTTCAAATTGTATAATTTATATTTTTACATTCTCATCAGAGAAGACATTAGATTTATGCATTTAGAAAATTTTTGAGGCCACTTTTTTAAGATTTGAAAATTCTATGTACGTCTATTCGTAGTACCTGAAGAGACGAAGAATGTATTCTAATGACTTTTTGCAACCATAAAACAAATTACAACATTCACAAAATTAAAAAAAATTAAAAAAAAAACGAAAATGAAAATTCTAAGACAAATAACGCACGATATAAAAAAAGTCGATGAAAGAAAAACATTACATTCCCAAAACCCTGCGAGATTGTCATAACAATTTTTTAGTTTTAATTGAAAATCAAAAATTCAAATTTTTGTCCCACAAAAAATAATAGCAAATCAAGAATTCCATTCTGCAGTCAAACTATGCAAAATACGACAAAAGATGAAAAGAAAAAAATTGCGCATCCAACAAAATTTCTACAAATTTGTTATGAATCCCTTTTTGATTGGACACATAGTTTTTCTCATTCTTAAGAAACAACAATAAAAATAAAATAAAAAATTTCAATTTTGGAGAAGCGACAGAAGCGACAAAAAGACAATTAGACAAAAGTTGTAGATATTGTTTTAAGTGTGAAGAACAACATTAAAAATGAAAAAATTAAATATTTGTAGAAACGATGCAAGGTATGAAAAAAATTAACCAACAAAAGTTTTACACCCAAAAAGATATATAAATTTGCTATGGATAATTTTTTGATGAAAGGCGTAGTTTTTCTTTGAATAAAAAAAAAACATCAAAAATAAAAAAATAAATTTTTTCTGAGAAACGACACAAGGTATGGAAAAGAATTATTGGTAGAAGTTTTTCACCCAAAAAGGATCTGCAAATTTGTTGTGAATCATTTTTCGATAGGGCGAGTAGATTTTCCTCTAATCGTAAAAAATAAGAATGCAAATTAAAAAATCAGATTTTTGCGAAAACGACACCAGAGACACAAAAAATTAAAATACAAAAAAGATCTACGTCATAAACTTTTGTCATAAGAACACATTAAAAATAAAAGAATAACTTTTTGGAAAAACGACGCAAGTGACAATAACATTTTATTTAAAAAATTTTGTTGCCTGAATTGCATCTACAAATTTTCTTAGAACCACTTTAGGCTAGACTGCGTATTTTTTGTTCAATCTTAAAAAAAACATTGAAAATAAACTAAAAATAAATTTCTAGAAAAACGAGAAATGCTGCAATAAAATGTTTAAGAACAAAATTGTTTTCTGATGGAATTTGTACTTTTTTAACGATAAAAACAAGACAGTTGAAAACGGTATTTTTTAATACCAATGCATATTTTGAATTGTCATTATATATGTTTATTGAAATGATATACATTTTCAGGGTAGCTGAAAATAAAATTCAATGCAAAATAAGGAATAAATATAGGAAGTAATCATGACAAATAAAATATGTACTTTATTTTGCAATACCAAGGATTTACTATCTCATATATTCCTTCACTATACATTTTTACAACTAATTTTACAAACAATTTCAAGATGAAATATTAAAAATTGAACGGTTCCTGTTTGAAGGCGTTCTAAATTTGAAAAATGTAAGCAGGGGGAAGCTTTCTAAGTTATGCTTTTTATAAATTTTTAATTCCGATAAAATAAAGTAATCAGACACTTTTTAAGCCTCCAAAATGAAACATACTTAAATATAAACTTTTCCAAAATAAAAACTTTGCTTGCGCCATTTACTACAATGATAAATTATTCCAGATACTACATTCCTTTTTCATTTTCCGTTTTTTACTTTCAATTTAATTATCCCATTTTCGAAAGCCAGTTGTAGATCTAACTAGGTTAACTTCGACGAAACTTCTGGAAAAATTCTACTTTCAACAAATTTTAAAAATAATTCCACCATTAATAAGTTAAGAAACTTAAATATAAATGTAAGATTGACTCAAGCTGATTTGCTAACATAGCGAAAACAAGTTATTATCGCATACATAAGTAATTAACAACATTCGCTGTAGCAAGTTATCGCCAAGTACAAAGATTCGTCTACGGGCTATAATTTTATTCCTATCATTATAAATCTTAATTTAATTTTTTTTTGTTAGAAAAAAAAATGAATTCATATTTTAGAAGATTAAAAATAAAAAAAAATATTTGGCGGGCCTGTGATATCATAACTTATTATTATTATTATTATTATTATGTTGAATTTAAAAAAAAATTAAAATAAAAAATGAATCAAATTGAATTACATTTTTTTATTCGAAAATATAAGTAAAAAATATTAAAGTATGAATTCACTTTACTTAGCAAAGAAAAAAATTATTTATTAAACTAATTCATTGAACTTATTTCTTTTAATAAAAAACACATGTATCTCTGAATTTTTCACTATGGCTTTATTTTTTTTTTATTTCACAAGATACATTGCATTTAATAGAAATAAATATAATATTCAAATACATGCAGGTACTTGTATATACAATTTCCTAACCTCATCTGTTATGATTAAAGATGTAAGATTTTTAAAAATAATTTTCTTAATTACTTGATTTAATGTCAAATCATTACTTTGATGAGCTCGAAACTGACGGTGGTCTTTTTTAGCCTTTCTTTTCGTCTTGATTCAACTGCTATTCTTCGTGAATTTGACTTCTGTCAAACGTAGTAATTTCGGAAATGTGGAGTAAATTCGGACCCTCCTGAATTGATAGTTTGAATTATTTCAGAGGACTTTAACCAGAATCTATAACTAGTTGAAGCCTTAAGAAATCCTCAACTGGTTTTACATTCCAGTTAAACCCCCCTTGAGTAATTTAAACTAACAATTTAGGAATGTCCGAATTCACCCCAGATGTCCGAAATTACCCCGTTTGACGGTACTACACTTTTGTCATTTACGCGAAATTCAAAATCAAATTGTAAATGTTATCGATATCTTGCCCGATCATACTTGCATATATCCAGGTCGGGATGGGGTAAGATTAAATAATTGAAAAACAAACATTTTTGACAACAAAAATATCTCGAGCAAGTACAATATCAAGAGGAGTCCGAGAAATTCTCGCTTTGGCGTGCACCTCTACCTGCCACATCATTATGTCCGTGCGTGTACTTTTTCTGAACCATTACCTGATAACCATCAATGATGTTCTCGATGGTTTCGTTGGTATCTTCACATAATCGGCACCTGTCAACCACGTCTTAATGTATCACGTGCTTGCGATAATTTCTGGTTCTGAGAGCCCTGTCCTGAATCACAATTGTAAATCCTTCCGTTTCTGAAAACAGGCCACCTTCTTCCAGTTAAATATTGGATGCCTCACTTATCCACTTCATGTTGATCTAACGTTTTGAGGGTGCCCGTCGTTGATAGCCTTTTGTCTCCACAACATGTGTACCATTCAATTGTGGCTATTCCAACAACTGGAAGCAAATTTTGGTTAACTATTGAGCGTCTTTGGTCTGCTAAATACTGTTAATTATTCTTGTAGCTAGCTGCAGGTACTTAGGTAAGAAGAGCCTATGGACTTATGGTGTTCTCTCCTCACCCGTTGCGCACTTTTCTCTCTGCTTCTGTCTGGTAAGAATAAGGCCAACTTTTTCGGGAAGCTGTGTTGGTATTGGATCATCATGAGGTTCCGCAAGAACATTAATAGCATGATGATTATGCAGTGCTTCACCGGTCGCCGTTCATTATCGACGTTTTTCCCACTGAATGAACATGTCCTTTAATCTAAAAAGGGTACAACTGTGCACGGATTAACTCTGCACAAGCCTAACTGTGCACGTCGACGACCACAGCACAGAAAGACGCCGGTCCTAAAAGGATGCTGATTTGCTGTTCTTTTGAATTACAACAAAAATGAGACAGCAAAAAATGCTGCTATGTTCATGTCATAGTTTCACACTAAAAGTATTCTCATTTTGAGGAGAAAAAAACTTATTTCGAGTACATAACGAATGAGCTGCAACAAAAATGATCTTGCTCGTTTTCTGTAAGGCCAAATTGTGCACGTTGTTGGCCACAGGCACAACCGTGCACGTGCACAGATGGTACCCTCTCAATTATGCACGTCTCAGTTATCAGGATCAGATTTTCCATTTGCAAGTCCACGTTTGCACGTCTCAATTACGAAGGGGAACAACTTTGCACGCAGTAACTATGCACAAGCCCAATTTTACACGTCCAGGGCCAGTGAAACAACTGTGCACGTTCTTCAGCACTGGCACAATTTCAAAATATGCTGCAAGTGCGTAATTTATGCCAAAGACTTTTTCATTTTTTCATGCCAAAACAGCTTTCTCATAATTACCCTTGTGAAACGTATTTTAAAACAGAAATTGCATCATATTACTATTTTCCTGAAGGAATAAAGCTATTTTATGTGGAAAATTAATATGCAAATCAAAAAACACGGGCCGGTTCCCAATCACATTTTCATAAGTAGACGCACAACTATGACCAGTAATGTATTACGACCAGTAATTTATTATAACTTCTACCAATAGCTATTAACTACTTTCAACCTCCTACTATATTTATCGAACTTTTATTACTTCTTCAATTATTACTAATATTCTGGTCAAGTCTATACCAGTAGAATTCGAATGAAAGGGACAGAAATAAAGAATAATCCGGATTTATCACGAAACTAATAATTTTTATTAGAAAATAAATAAAAGTATGGTTCGAGGGGGGAATTTGGTAGTAGAATGTTTTGCAGAAGAACAGAAAAAATATACAGTGGCTCTGGTGTCATGATGTCTTATCCAGTATCACAGGCTGCACAAAAGGAAACACTATGTTTTTAAGGGGATTGGGAGGTCATGTAGGGTATGTGACTTGGTGTAATACGATGAAGTAGACTTTTTATTTTGGATGCCTGGTCTGTAGTCCGTGTGGTCTGACGCCGTTGCCAATGATACGCCATGATTGAATTTTCAACTTGAAATTAGATTTGCCATCGAATTGTTCCACTTCTTAGTGTGGAACTCGACCTCCACTTCCTTTAATCCAAATACGAAGTAATTCGAACGGGAAGGACCACCGTGGACCAGTTGATAAGATGATACCTCAGAACACCTTTATTTACCATCCGTGCTTGACGATCTTGACTTCGGGTTCATGAGCTTCGTATCCGATGAGGTGTGGGTGGGGGACATGGGGAACATCCAAGTGGATTCTGTTTGGGTGGTCATGGACCGCCAGATGAAGGGGTTCTGGGTGTAGTGGTGGGACTGGCACTGCCTTTTGAACCTGTAGGTCGTCGATGTAGTGTGCATAGTGACCCTGCAAAAATCATAATTGTTGATTAGTTGTACCCTTGAAATTTCTATTTTGAATTATAATACAATGACGTCTATGTTGAATATTATCAACAGAGGTAAATTATGAAAGATTGAACTCAATCTCTCACTCCAAGAATAATCAGACTTAGAAAATTGAGTCATATTGAGGCAAAGACATTTTTCAGTTATGTAGAGAACATGAGATAATAGTGAAGAAAGCAATACTTCACAGAAAACTGAAATAAATATCTACCGAGGACAGAACCCCGAGATGAATGCGTTAAAGTTTGGCAGGCAAGAATTATAGTCCTGGTTATTGCCTGAACGTCAAAAAATTTAACAACGATTTACCTTCTGTACAGGTGGTTGCCAGACATTATTTTGTTGTTGCCAAGGATGACTTTGTTGCTGCCATGGATTACTTTGTTGTTGCCAGGGATCTTGCCAGACCCCAGGAGCCTGTTTGTTTCAGCAAGAACAACAAAAAATACTTAACATCTTCGAGTCCCCAAGGTTTACATCTGACCCAAGCACCTTAGAGTCTTGTTTACTTGTTACTCCATTCTTGCAGAAGTTACTCGTTTCTCGAGCGTTGAGGAAATTGTAGAGAAAGATTTCAAAAGTCGTTAGGAGGGCATAAAAGCGAGAGTGCTACAATGCATTTTTTTGTTGTCATAGAGATATTCCCGGAAAGATAGAGAAGACACCTCAGAG
>CAKNXH010000217.1:48045-155303 GCA_932178445.1 Andricus quercusramuli | reverse complement strand
AATATCTCTATGACAACATAAAAATGCATTGTAGCACTCTCACTTCTATGCCCTCCTCACGACTTTTAAAACCTTTCTCTACAATTTCCTCAACGCTCGAGAAACGAGTAACTTCTGCAAGAATGGAGTAACAAGTAACCAAGATTCTAAGGTGCTTGGGTCAGATATAACCCTTGGGGACTCGAAGATGTTAAGTGTTTTTTGTTGTTCTTGCTGAAACAAACAGGCTCCTGGGGTCTGGCAAGATCCCTGGCAACAACAAAGTAATCCATGGCAGCAACAAAGTCATCCTTGGCAACAACAAAATAATCTCTGGCAACCACCTGTACAGAAGGTAAATCGTTGTTAAATTTTTTGACGTTCAGGCAATAACAAGGACTATAATTCTTGCCTGACGAACTTTAACGGATTCATCTCGGGGTTCTGTCCTCGGTAGATATTCATTTCAGTTTTCTGTGAAGTATTGCCTTCTTCACTATTATCTCATGCTCTCTCCATCACTGAAAAATGGAAAATGTCTTTGCCTCAATATGACTCAATTTTCTAAGTCCGATTATTGTTGGAGTGAGAGATTGAGTTCAATCTTTTATCATTCACCTTTGTTGATAATACTCAACATAGACGTCATTGTATTATAATTCAAAATAGAAATTTCAAGGGTGCAAATAATCAACAATTATTATTTTTGCAGGGTCACTATGCACACTACATCGACGACCTACAGGTTCAAAAGGCAGTGCCAGTGCCACCACTACACCCAGAACCCCTTCATCTGGCGGTCCATGACCACCCAAACAGAATCCACTTGGATGTTCCCCATGTCCCCCACCCACACCTCATCGGATACGAAGCTCATGAACCCGAAGTCAAGATCGTCAAGCACGGATGGTAAATAAAGGTGTTCTGAGGTATCATCTTATCAACTGGTCCACGGTGGTCTTTCCCGTTCGAGTTACTTCTTATTTGGATAAAAGGAAATGGAGGTCGAATTCCACGCTAAGAAGTGGAACAATTCGATGAAAAATCTCATTTCAAGTTGAAAATTCAATCAGGGCGCATCATTGGCAAAGGCGTCAGACCACCCGGACTACAGACCAGGCATCCGAAATAAAAAATCTACTTCATTGTATTACACCACGTCACATACCCTGCATCACCCCCAACCCTCTTCAAAACATAGTGTTTCCTTCTGTGCAGCATGTGATACTGAAGAAGACATCATGACATCTGAGCCACTGTATATTTTTCTGTTCTTCTGCAAAACATTCCACTACCAAATTCCCCCCCTCGAACCATACTTTTATTTATTTGCTAATAAAAGTTATTAGTCTTGTGATAAATCTGGATCATTTTTTAATTTCCTCCCTCGCAAGTGAATTCTATACTGGTATCGACATGAGCTGAATATTACAAAATTATTAAAGAATTAATAAAAATTCGATAAGTTTAGGAGGGTAAAAGTAGAAAGAAGTTATTGCAAGAAGTTATAACACATGACTGGTCATAACTGTGCGTCCACTTATGAAAATCGGATTGAAAACAGGCTTCTCTTAGAAAGTGACTAGGGGTGAGTGGGGTATGGTACAGGTGCGGTGCGCTGCGACTATTACACATATCGCCCGTGTTTCTTGATTTGCGTATTAGGTTTTTCACATAAAATATCTTTCTTGCTTCGAAAAAGTAACGATATAATGCAATTTCTGTTTCAAAATACGTTGCGGAAGGGTAATTATGAAAAAGCTGTTTTGGCATGAATAAATAAAAAAGTCTTGTAGAATTTACGCATTTGCAGCATTTATTGAAATACTTGAAGCATGAAAATTTTAAGTTTCAGTAGGTGAATTATTTTTTTCAACTTCTGCTATCATAACTTGTTTCTATAAGTGATCTAAATATATTAACATTAATTAAATCTTGCATCATCATATACGAAGCACGATATGTTGCAGCAGGAAGTAAGAGGTTATAACTGCTTTTGCCACATACTTCGCTCCATTTTTCTTTATAACATTACATCTCTCAGAATTATTATATTGTATAATTTTAATTGTAGAATTTTCATATTATTTAAATGAATGGGTATAATATGACTGCGGCTATACCCCAGTGTGTGGAACACGCTGGCTGAAATTCAACACCCATCAATTAATTAAATGTCAAGTAATGAAGTACTTAAGAAGCGGTTTTGAGTAATAATATAAGTTTCCTGATAATGTGAGTTCCAGCTTAAAACATACATATGTGGAAATCACATTTCAATGATAATTTATAGGGCATTTAAATCAAAGCGCGGCACTCTTATTCAATCTCCCATAACTCTGCGAAAAATCAAGTAAAAAAGGTGTTTGAATAACTATTAGAGCTTGTTCAATTTTGCGTCAGTTGAGTCCACCTTGAAGTATTTTTCATTAATAGGGACCGAGATAGCATGTGAGAGCGACCGTCCTATTTTCCGCTCTTAACCAATTTTTCATTCTCAAATGCCATTCTCTGCATGATTTAGGGAAGAATTTAAAAAAAATTGAAATTTCTCCAAATTAAAGTCTGGACTCTTCTCTTCAAAATGGAATCATGAACATGACAAAATATTTACTGGTTTTCTTATCATTATAAAATATGTGGAAGAGTACCCATTACGAAAAGCGGTCAGCCGAATGGTGATGTGCCGCTCGACGGACCGCTTTTCTTCATGGGCACGATTCCACATATTTTATCATAATTCAAAAAATAGTACATATTGGATCATTTTCTTAGTCTCATTTTAGAAGGGAGATTTTAGAACTTAATTTAACTAAGTTTCAATTTTTCCCATTTAGTTCCGCCAAGCATTTCGAGAGAGGAAGTTGAGAAACGATAATTGGTTCAAAACAGAAACAAAGTATCTATCCGTACGGCCGGCTGTACGAAGAGTATAGTACTAGTTTGTCTTCTGACCAGTTTACAAAGTACTTTGGGAATTAATATTTTATTATGAGCAATCACATGTTTTCAATTATTAACATTTAAAAATAGATGACGTAAGCGTGGGGAAAACTCGGTTTTACCCCCTAGTGATGAAAGTACACTCAACTCTCAAAATAAGCACCATCAGTTTACGCTATTCGTAGAAATTTAGATTTTGGAATTTGCTGATGCGGGGACGGCGGGACCGAAAGAGAGGCGGTGCTCAGTCAAGCGTGACAAACAGCATTTGATTGGTTGATAATTTATTTGTTCAGTTGGAAATTCGTCTATTTGGTCAAAAGTTCTTTTTTTTTGTTTAAAATTAAATTTTTGAATTAAAAATATAACTGCTCCAGTTCGATATTCGTTTTTTTCGTAGAAGATGAATTTTTTTTAACTGAAAGTCGATTTATTGAAAATTAAATATTTTGTTAAAAATTTCTTCTTTTTTTTTTGAATATTAATTTTTTTTTCTTGAAAAAAAAGAACATAACGTTTGTTTGGCAACCGGCCAGTCGCGTCGCTAATACTATTCGGCCAGACGCATTCAGTGCTTTTACTATTCATCCGGCATATTTCCAGAAAGTCCAGGGTGTTTAAAAGTATCAAAAATAAAAATAAAATATTTTAAAGAGTGAATTTTTTTACTCATGATCTAGTCAGTCTTTTCGGGCTCTAATCGGCTGATGGTTAGCCCGTCATTTAAATATTATTTGTACATTCTGAAGAAGAGCCAAGTTGTTAAAAAGTATTAAAAATTAGAAATGGACTCTGAAAAAAATGGATTTTTTGCCTCATGATCTAGTTACTTTTTTAGGCCCTAATCAGGAGCTGTGTTAAAAACGCATCTTTCTTCATATTTTGACCTTAAAATTTTTTTGAGATTATTATCATGGCCGCATTAATAATCAGCGCATGGAAATTAATCAATTAGCGATTTTTCAAAGTAATCTTTAAATAATTGACCGAGATGTCCAATACAGGTGAAAAATGGATTTTTCATGTAAAAGCATCGTCGTTGTACTATTATTCGCAGGTGCGAACCCTCATATGTCTATCTGACTCCAATTATCATCACCTACATAAAAAAAAACTTAATGCAGATATGTAAATCCTGGCAAGGAGGTGAGGAAGGAAAAGTACGGAAGGTGGAGGTTTGAAAGACGTAATTAACTTTTTTCAGGAAAATAATTTCAAAAAATAATTTGTTTAAAAACTAAATTAAATTTTTGTTTAAATTTAAAAATTTTCGTTTTTTAAATGTATCAAGATTCTATTAGGACTTGAATAACGTCCTAATAGGCTACGAAACCCTTTTTTGTAGATACGAGGTGCCTTCTCCAACTAATTCTTCATATGCGGAAACATATGTTACAAATGTAAACAATTATAAGAATTTCCTAAGAATAAATTAATGCTGTCATTCTTTCTGTTCAAATTCAAGAATTTAAAAATTGATGAATTTTCATTATAGATCTTCAAAATTGTAGAAATTTGAATTGTTTCTTCATTTGGAAGATTCAGAATTGAAAACTTGACTTTTGGTGTCCAAAAATAAAAAAAACTCAAGAATTTTCACATATACATCTTTCGAAATCAAAAGTTTTTTCATTTTAACTCTTCAATATTTCAAGTTTTAAGTTTTACAATTAAAAATTCTTTGGAAGATTTAGAATTGGAAACCTAACTTTTGATTTCCAAAATCTCGAAAATTCAAAAATTTCTATTCTTACATAATTAAAATTGAAGAATTTTCAATTGCAAATCTTTAAAATTAAAGAGTTTGCAATTTACAATCATCGGCAAGTTTCCAGTTTTGAAATTCAAATAGCTGTACTTTTACTTATTTACATTAAAAATGTCTGCAAGTTAGACGAGGTAAAATAAAAAAGACTTTTGATCTTCAAAATGATCCAAGTTTAAGAATTAATAATTACGCGTTTTTAAAATTGAAGGCGTTTCAGATTTATTATTCAAACCTGAACTGAATTGAAAATTGGACTTTTGATTTCCAAAATCATGAAAATTGAAAAATCATTAAAGCTGAAGTGTTTTCCATTTAAATATTAAAAATTAAAAATTGTGCAAGTTTCCAGTGTTACAATTTAAAAAGCTATAATTTTGATTATTTCCATTCAAAATTTCATCAAATTAAACGAGTTAAAATAAAAAAGACTTTTGATCTTCAAAATGATCCAAATTTAAGAATGAATAATTACGCAATTTTTAAAATTGAAGAGTTTTCAATTGTATTATTCAAACCTAAACTATTCAACAAAAGCATTAAAAATTACACAAGTTAAAATTATACACATTAAAAATTGAAGGATCTTGAATTGCAAATATCCAAGATAGACCTATTTCAAAAAGATGTTCAAAATATAATAATTTTTTTTTAAACATTGGAAAAAAATAAGTTGGAAAATTTTCAATTATAAACAACTTTAAAACGCTGATCAGTGTCGATAATGAGAGACATAAGGAATCTCAAAGCCAATTAATATTGAAGTTAAAATTACTAATTATATTTCATGTCACTTTGAATTGAAGCATATATATTAATTTGATAATGAGGCAATCAAAATAAGAGACATGCCAGCGCGCTGCGTGCGCTATTTTTGCTAGTAATGAATAATATTGAATTCCCTATTGCATAGAAAAATATAAAATGTAAAAAGAATTAACCCTTTGGAAAATAACAAGCCTCAAACACAATATCAGACATGCAATCATGTAACTGCAAACAATAGAAAACACACTTCATTATTCCAGGTCGATCCATCATGACACGTTTTCCTCAATCACACTCACCGATCAGTTGAACGATATATTTTACGTGTCGCGAATCGTGCTGGGAAAATGCAGTGCCCGATCTTTCGATCCAACTAACCACCGTTCAGCAATAAATTTCACGTTGAGACCCCTCAGCAAAAAAATTCAGGACGCGTGTAATGCGCAGCAAAAAAGCATCCATGAAATCAGCACGATAATCTGCTGCAATGCTCAACAAAGTATACTTAAGCAGTTAATATAAACAGCCCTATAATAGTTATCTCTAATACTATCTTATGTAATTCGTAGAATTTAGTAAAAATTTTAAATGCGAATAACGTGGAAATATTTTTGCACCAGGCTTTTACATAACAATTGTTTACCCTATTTGCTCAAATCGTTCGACAATTAAGAAGTGATGTAACAAGCCTGAGGCGCAATAATATTTCCATTCAATTATGAAATAAATTATAAACATAGGATTGTGATATAAATCTTCAATGAGAATACTTTCTTTGATAATTAATTATTAGACACTATATTTTTATTCAGTGATCAATTATATTTCTAAACAGTTTTATAGTTGAAAATACTGGGTGTTTTTTTCAACTTGAGACATCAAAATATCTAAAAAAATACGCATCGTATGAAAAAAATATCTGTTATAAAAACTTTTTATTTTCGAGAGGGAAAAGCGACTTTGAAAAAATTTACCCTACCCCTCCTCCCCAGGAGGCAGAAGTGGGGGTAACTTTGTAATTTCAAATGGGAACCCAAATTTTTCATCACAGATTCAGATTCTCCTTTTTGAAATACGTAAGTTTTATTTGAAATTTTATTTTGTTTCGCGAAAAACCCCCATCCCTCTGCTTTTATTACGGATATTTTTTTCATAGGATGCGTATTTTTTGAGATATTTCGATGTCTCGAGTTAAAAAAACACCAAGAAGGTACTTTCAGATTTCAAAGCTATCGTTAGCGTTGGTAAAGATTTGACTTTATATTTAATTTGTAGAAGAAATAGATTTGGTTCGATGTATTTTATTCAGTAAATGAATCTGCTACAATAATATAGAAAATTTTTCTAACTTTACTATTATTATTTATTATATTTTCTTGAAATAACTTATAACTACTTCAACCCTTCTACTATATTGATCGTATTTTTATTAATTATCCAGTAATATCCAATATTCAAGTCATAACGATAGCAGAAGAGTTAAATTCTGAGGGAAGGAAATAAAGAATACTCCAGATTTATCACAAGACTAATAACTTTTATTAGAAAATAAATAAAAGTATGGTTCGAGGGGGGAATTGGTGGGTGGAATGTTTTGCAGAAGAACAGAAAAAATATACAGTGACTCAGATGTCATGATGTCTTCTTCAGTATCAAATGCCGCACAGACAGAAACACTGTGTTTTAGGGAATTTGGGAGGAGGCGTGATGTGGGGTATGTGACGTGGTGTAATACAATAATGTAAATTTTTTTGTAGATTTTTTTCTTCGGATGCCTGGTCTGTGGTCCGGGTGGTCTGACACATGTGCTAATGAAGCGCCCTGATTGCATTTTCAATTCTAAATTTCATTCGCCGATTTTCCGAAACATCATAATCGAGCTCTGCGTGCAGCGTCGTTCGAAGAGATCCAATTGTTGCACTCCCTGGTGGGGAACTCGACCTCCGCTTCCTTTTATCCAAATGCGATGTAATTCGAACGGCAAGAGCCACCGGGGACCAGTTATTAAGATGATACCTTAGAACACCTTTATTTACCATCCGTGCTTGACGACCTTGATTTCGGGTTCAGCAACATGAGCTTCGTATCCGATGAGGTGGGGATGGGGAACATGGGGAACTTTGTAGTGGATTCTGTTTGGATGGTCATGAACCTTAAGATGAAGGGGTTCTGGATGGAGAGGTGGGATTGGGTGTGGTTGTTGAACCTGGACGGCGTGGACGTAGTGGGGTTCGTGGTGACCCTGCAAAAAGAATACTTGTTAATTATTTGCATCCTCAAAATTCATCTTTTAAATTATAATACGAGGATGCATGTGTCGATCATAATCAACAGAGGTTGATTCTGAAAAAGTGAATTCAATCTCTGGCTCGAACAATAATCAGACTCAGAGAATTGAATCATGTTGAGGACAAGACAATCTTCTTGTATTAGTTCTGTAGAGAACATGAGATGATAGAGAAGAAACTGATACTTCACAGCAAAATAAGAATCTTATAAGGAAAAAACTCCGAGATGAATCCGTTGGAGTCCGTCAGGCAGGATTATTGTCCTTGTTATTGCCTGAACGTCGCAAAATTGATCAGCGTTTTACCTTCTGTACAGCTGGTTGCCAGAGATTATTTTGTTGTTGCCAGGGGTTACTTTGTTGCCAGGGATTACTTTGTTGCTGCCAGGGGTTGCTTTGTTGTTGCCAGGGATCACTCTGTTGCTGCCATGGATTACTTTGTTGTTGCCAAGGATCTTGCCAGACCCCAGGAGCCTAGTTGTTTCAACAAAAACAACAAAAAACACTTAACACCTTCGAGTCCTCGAGGGTTAAATCTGGCCCAAGCACCTCAGAGTCTTGTACACTGGTTACTTCATCGTTGCAGAAGTTACTCGTTTCTCGAGCGTTGAGGAGATTGTAGAGAAAGATTCAAGTGCCGCGAAGAGAGCATAAAAGCAAGAGTGCTATTATGCATTGTTACGTTGTCGGAGTGATATTACGGGAAAGATAGACAAGACACCTCAGAAGCGAGAATCCATGGCTGATTCTCGTAATAGATCATAACAGTTACAGCAGTTGCTGTAACTGCATCGTTAAAAACCAACGAAGGAAAGAATGAAAGAGAATTGCTGAAGAATTTTATGGCTATTCCCAGATTTAGTAGTTGAATATGTAGATGTATAGTTTAGATGGAGATTTTATGATTGAAGTTAACAAGAGATAGGTCTTTGTAGTTTTAGATATACCAGACGAAAGTCGATTATGAAAATGTTATGCGATATGAATAGAAATGAAGAGTCTATTAGTATCCAGTCTTCAATGGACTTGATGCAGTTTACGTAACCGAGTAATCGGGAAACGCAATACTGAGAGCTAATCTCATTTCGAGGAAGTGTGTAATGAGAAATTTTCTCCCTCAGTTTTTTTCTGGAATTTATGTTAAAATATGAGATTGCAATACTTACAGCTTCGACGGAAGCGGCGGCCAAGACGACGACAACGAGAGCAACCTGAAAATATTTTTGATTATTTATATCTTAAAAACATTCGCAATAAATCTGAAGGTATCATCTTCCTGCACGGTATTCAGATACAAAGATCTGTATCAATATCAAGAAAAAAAAGACTTTAAAATTGGATCATTCTGTTGCAGATCAAATTGATAGCTTCAAATTAAGTGTGGTTTTGATCCAAAGTTTATATCGTATGAAAATTAAAACAAACAAAGATCATCAACTTTTATTATTATGTTTTAAAACGTTTTGTTTTGATAAGTCAAAGCTCATATGTTTAATTTTTCATCGCCGATAAACAAACGAGTCCTATCTTTTTTTAAAGAAGAAGTTAATTTTGATCAAATGTTCCACCTCAGTCTACAAGTTTTAAAGATAATTCTAACACTAAAAAAATTATTAAAAAGTTCACAAGTCCCCTGATAATTTTTAGTTTAAAATTAAAATCTTGAGTATATGAAAAGCCATAAATATAGCAAACATAAAATTCCGAAAAAGTTATGGAAAATTTTAAAGATGGATGACATAGGTATGCATGAAAAATGATTTTTCCTGTAGTGGAAAATCTATTAACTGAGTGTATCGAAACCTGCAGAAACTTACGATGAGTTTCATGATGTTTCTGGTGTGATACACTGAATTGTACTACGACTATGAGGGGAAACGAGTATGCTTTTATACCAAAGCCCTGCCCATGGCTAGGGAGGTAGACTCAGGCGGGGGCCAGTTGAGAACACGAGCGACTTGAATCGTAATACGGACCCCTTTCACCTTCAACGAAGGACCCTTCCGAACCCCCAATGCGTGAGTGCTAAACCAATCGGAAAATAGACTTTTGTCGCCCGGGTCTCTGTCTGATGGTCACTGATTTCAAATCTGCAATCAAAAGAGACCTTGATTTTTCCGATACTCCCGAAGTTCCTAATGATCTTATCTTCCGAATGAGACGGAAAACCGCAAAGATGAAGGTTGAGCTGCGGTCATTAAGAAAAGGCCACCTTGGCATGATCTAAATTCAGATAGCTGGTGTCCCAATGGTCACTGCGTGTGATCGCCTTTTTCGGAAAACTGGACCTATGGCCCTAGAATCGAAGAACCTGTGATTGGGCAATCTAGCGATTTTTCCTGGCTTTGAATCTTGAACAGTGGAAGAAAAAAGAGCAGTAAAGAGGCAAGCGGCATTCGGCTAAGGTCGAGTTTGTCAAGCGAATTCCTTGACTGTGACGTTACTTGTTGCAAATAAAGGAAAAGAGTTGTAAATGAGTAATTCGCCTGGTACTCATCTACAATTTTTTTTCAAATTGGGAAATGATATGAATTTTTTTACTTCAAGGTTGAAATTTTTATTTTTATGTAAAAACTGACTAGAGTAACGCGATGCACTTTTCGATTGAGAGGACTTAATTTGTGAAACTAATTGTTAGAAATTTTCTATTATCTGTTCATAGTTAAACATTTTCGCGAAATTTTTTTAAAAATATTTTTGTTAGGGTAAATAAAAGAAATTCAATTAATTCCTTGGCATTCAATTGCTTTCATCGGTTGCGCTAATAACCTAATGATCGAATGAGGATGAGGAAGAAGCGCAAGCTAGTGAAAGCATTACTACGGATGCAAGATAAATTACGAAATAGATCAGCAATTAGAAATCCTATTGAATCGAGCAAATATCCAAATTTTTATTTCATTTATGATTATATCCTTTTTCAATCTACACGTTCAACCAATGTGCAATACAAAATTAGCTAATTAAAAAATAACATCGTCATAATTAACATATCAAAGAAGCGTATCCTCTTCAATTAGTTTCTCTTTCTTTAGTTAACTTTCCCTCTTCCTAAACTAAAAATAATTATGTACCGTCAAATCCGACGATATCTTTATTCGATAAAACAATCTATCAAAATCTATCAAAATCAAACACAAAATATTAGAGTCAATAAATACAGATAAATAAATAATTTGAATCGTAGAAAGTGAAAGAATAATTTAAGTGTTTCGACTTTTAACGACTTTATACTGCAGATATTTTTACGATATAATTACTCAATCTTATTAGGAGTTGTGTTGTACATTTAATATAGAATACACTTTTTATGTACACTCATTTACACATAACATGCACACGCAATATTACAATGCTTATATGAAGCGCCTAATTACAAAATCTGTTATTTCATAATGTTAAATGCAGAAGTAACTGCATAAAGCTGTTTTAGAAATATTTGAATGATCTTGGATTTCACAAAATTTAGTGTTGTACCCTTATCAAGAAATCCTCACTATAATCAATTTGCTTATATAGAACTAATAGTTACTTGAACAAATAAAACAAACTTCATACACGTTACATAGAAAAAAATAGACAAAATTTCAATCACTCTGGAAATTTTTCATAACATCGTACATTATTAGAGAAAATAAATTATATGAAAAATAAATAATGACAATCATTTTCAAAAGTTGTTAGATTAACAGAATTTAAAAATTTTTTGCCTAGATTTTTCCATGTCCTGAATATGGAACGAAAAATTCGTGAAAATTCAAAAAATTCTTGTATATCCAGAAAATAATTTTCGAAAAATTTTCAAGAAATTATAAAATCCGAATCCGGAAAAGTGTAAAAAGACGCCTGTGAAAGCAGAACTCTTAATATTAATATCTAGAGGTTTCTCATCGCAAATTATCATAAGTTTTTTCGGAAATTTTCATAGTTTAATATTTTCTCTAGGAAACAATAATCGAACTAAAATCATCACATCATCAAGTTTAACATTGTTTTAAAATTTGTCTCTTATTGTTCTACTTTTAATAACAAATAACTTTTAAATCATCAAATTTTGACATTTTTTACTCGACACCTAAAAAAAATGCGATTGCATCAACATAAATTTCAGGAAAAATGACCAACAGCCTACCGAAATTAAACGAATCATACCTCGAATCATACGATAATTAGTGACAAAATTCAAATTTTTGCCAAAAATTAAGAAAGAAAAGGTAAATTTATCATGTGTTCAACTTTAACCTTGAATAAATTTTGAAGGAATAAATTTATGAAAAAATCATAACAGACCTTTTTATAGAGGGTCAAATTCCCTACAAGAATATGTTATGCTCTAAGAAATTCATCAAGCCGTTCAAGAGTTACAAAACTCCAAATTAAAAAAAAAACATTCAAATGCTATTTGAATGGGAAGAAGAAATTCGCGATGAGCGACCTCGAAATATTAATATTAAGAGCTCTGCTTTTCACAGGCGTCTTTTTACACCTCCGACTCAATTAATTTTAATTTTTAATTGTTGGATTGGATATTTTTCATCTTAATCTTCTTTATTGTGTTCTACTATTCCAAGTTTTATTTAAGAAAACGGATTATAATATTAAACTATTCACAATTGAAAAATTATTTCATCATTTATAAGCACATAAGCTGATAAAACCCAAGCCTCTTTTCGACTGATGAAAATAATTACTTGAAGTGCAATTCTGAATGAAAGTAGTAAAAAATAGTGCTTCTCAAACTTTCAAATTTGTAATTTTCGAATCTGAGTAAATAAAGTAAACTCGCTTTGCTCGCAAGTTTGAGCGCACGTCTCTCGCGGCTTTTAACGTAATATTGGAATTTTCTAGTTTTGCTTATCAATTTCGATGAAGAAATTAAAAACAATGAGTTCTATCAAAAAATGTTCCCAAGAAGTTTCATAGGAATTTCTAAAAACTCAAATAACGCCAAAAACTTTGTCCCATATTTCGCACCTTTTGGCTCAATATTTGAATTTTCTATTTTTTCATAGTATTTTCGATAAATAAAAGAAAAATGATAAAGTTCCATATTAAAAATGTTTCAAAAGATTTTGCAGTGGGGGACTGTTCGAAAAATACGCAACTCTTTTTCCTGACATTTTTAACCCCCCCCCCCCCCCCTAAGTAACGCTTTTTCTATATTAAGTGTGTTCAAGTTTAATATTGGCGTAAAATAATGGCCCGCTAGTTTTTAAAAGCTGCAATTTTTCTCTGTAACCTTTTTCCGTATTCCACTTTTTTTTTGGTTCGAAATTTGAATTTTCGATAATTAAAATCAGAATAACAAGTCATTATATCAAAAAATGGTCAGAGGAAATTTTTTGGACTTCTTAGAAGCTATAATTGTTCCGAAAAACTTTTTTCCCGCATTTTGCGTGGTTTGGTTGAAAATTAGAATTTTTTATGCTTTCATAGTTTTTTTCAATGAATAATACCAAGATGACAAGTCCTATCAAAAAATTGTTAAGAAAAAAACGATATAAGTCTCTTTAAAAGCTACAGTTCTTCCTTCTAAACTTTTTTACCTAACTTTCGTCGTTTGACGTAAAATTAGAATTTTCTTCCTGTTCATTTTCGATGCATAAAACCAAAAAGAGGAGTCCTATAAAAAAATGGGTGGAATAAAAATTTTGAAGATATTGGGAACTTTCAATTCTTCTCCTTAACCTTTTTCACGTATCTGTCATCCTTGGGTATAAAAATAGTATATTCGATTTTTGGATAGCATTTTCGATACTTTACACCTACTACTTTACACCTACATACCTATTTCACTATTTTCCAACCGAGCCAGACGCCATCGCCAAAACTTGATTTTCGGTTTCATGGGGTGTGAAATTTCGGACGATTCTAATACTTTCTCAATCATAAATTATGTGAATATACAAAAATTTTAAGACTTACAACGAAAAATTTATTATAACAAAAGTTTTTTTAATTATATATAAATAATAATAATAATAAGATAATATAATATATAATAACAATTGAATATAAATATACTAATTTTTGTCTTAAATCATTGAATTTGAATAAATCTGGGCTTTTTTCGGGGAAAACATTTCCTTCAACTTTACAGTTTCCAATTTTCAAAAATATGAATAATAATCACTGGGGGATTGTATTGACCCTTTATAGTAAATTTCTTTGAGAATATTCAGGTTCGTTTTTGGCTTTAGGATCAGGTAAAATAAAAAGAATGAAATTTTTACAAACGTTTCGGTACACAATAGTGGCCTTTATCAGTAAATTTGATAATATCTATAAAAAATACTGCAATTTGGCGATTGTGAATTCTCTTTTGTTAAAGCTCCTTCGGCTTCAACGAATACATTCTCATCACGTACCTCGTGCTTCGCACTCGATTTTGTCCAAAATGCGAAATTTTCTACATTATATGTTCAACATTATTATATCAAATGTATATTACATTTATTTCTGCCCGTCGACCTGTGATTGCTTATTTAGATATTGCAAAATAAAGTACGAATTGTATTTATCATGATTACTTTAATATTTGTTCCTGATTTTGCATTCAATTTGATCCTCAGCTACCGTGAAGATTTTATATTATTATTATTATACCATTAGGCCATTTCCCTTTCGGGGTAGGCGATATCATTTCGATAAATGTATATTATTAAAATTCACAATATACATCGATATTAAAAACAGACGTATTTTCCTTGTCTTGCTTTTATGTTATAATTGAAAAAAGTGCGCATCCTAAAAAAAACAATTTTGTTATAATGCATTATATTGCAACTTGTGTCGTTTTCCATAAATTTAATTTGTTTATGTTCAATGTTTTTTTTTTACGATTTGAACCAGAAATATGCATCCTAGCGTAAAGTGGCTCTGAGAAAATTTGTAAATCTAATTTAGGCGAATAATTTTGTTAGATAAAATGTTCTTGTAGCGTGTAAGGTTTTTCCAAAAAGTCAATTTTCTCATTTCACATGTATTTCTATAACAAAAGATTATAACGAATTTTGAGATCTTTTTGGTCAAACAACATTTGTCTATTAATTTTTGTCGCGGTTCGTGTCGTTTATCCAAAAATTTAATTTATTCTATTCTTAAATCAGTTTTTTACAAATAAAAGAAAAACTACTCGCCCCATCAAAAAGTGATTAGTATCAAATTTGTAGAACTTTTTTGAGTGCACAATTTTTGTCAATTCATCTTTTTTCGTATCTTGTATATTCTGAACTTAAAAAAAGTCTCATAACAATATTGTTGGGTGTTCAAATAGAAACATTATTCTTCACCAGACTTTTTTTCATATCGTGCCTCGTTGGGCTTAAAATTTTCATTTTCGTTTGTTTCTTGGAATTTTGTAAATGCTATAACTCAAGTACTTTTTGTTTTATCAAAAATAGTCATAGGAATAAATTTTTTGTCTTCTTGAGTACTACGAACATCCATACACAGAATTTCCAAATCTGACAAAAATGGTCTCAAAAATTTTGAAAAAGCGCTCACTTTTTGAATTTTCATCCTAAATGGCTGTCTAACGAACTTAAACTTCATTTTAAAACACTCGAAGAGCACAGACTATTCCAATTTGTCAATTCTTTCGAAAGTTATGGTGCTGATAAAATAAAAATCTGTATACATACATACACACATACACATTCATATATTTAATTTGTTTATTTTTAATTTTATTTTCTACGATTCGAACGAAAAATACGCAGCCGATCAAAAAATGATCGATAAAAAATTGGTAGATCCTTCTTATGTGCACAATTTTTGTTCCTTTACCTTTTTTCATATCTTGCATAGTTTGGCCGTAAAATTGAATTTTTGATTTCTCATCATTTTTTGTGCGACCAAAATTTGAATGTTTGATTTTTCGAAAAGTTCAAAAAGTTGTTATGAGAATATTGTAGAGCGTGTTCGAAAAGCAAGGTTTTTTTCCTCTCGGCTGTTCTTTATATCGTGCGTTTTTTTGCTTGAAATGTTCATTTTCGTTTTTTTCTTAATTTTGTAAATTCTATAACTCCAGTAGTTTTCGTTTCATCAAAAAAAGTAATAGAAATAAATTGTTCATTTTTTTGAGTACTACAAACATTCCTAAATAGAATTTTTGAATCAGAAGGTCTTAAAACGTGGACATTTGACAGAAACGAGGGGGAGGGGCTCAAATTTTACACAAATCTAATACCTTCTCTGGTGAAAATGTAAAAATCATCCAAAAGAATTGTTATAAAAGAATTGTTTAAAACAATAATTGTTCTTGCTTCCTCATAAAAGAAGCTTTGTGATGGTAAGATTTTTCAACATTTTTAAATTCATTTCATTAAAGCTTCCTGAATTTAAAAATGTCTAATACAATGTTTTAAGCAATTGTCCTGATACGTGTTGGATTGTGTGTGTGTGGGGTGGGGTGAGTTTGCGTATGTGTGTGTTGATATCACATTCTTTTGTGAACACGATTTAATTATACTGTAATGAATTTTCTTTCCTCATTAAAAATTATTTCTGTAAAAGAAAAATTTCTTCAAAAATTACACCACAGTAAAAATACATAATTATCCAAAAAAATTGTAGCTAAATAATTCTTGAAATATTCTTGAAAAAAATTAGTGCGACGTACATTTAATGAACAAAATTCCCTTCAATTTTTTGCACGAAAAACAATTTAATTTTCAAAAATGCGTTTAAAGGAAGGAAAATTTGTCTTAAAAAATATAATTATTTATTTAAAAAATGTTTCCCCTTAAAACTTTTTCAACGACTTCAGCCATGGAAATATTTTCTCCAAAAAATAAGCCATCAATTATTGAAATGCAAAGATTTTTAAAAAATTGTTTATAAGAGATAGAAAAAAGATTCAATTCCAAAAAACATTTTTGAAATAATTTCTTTTAATTCGATGTCACCGTTTCATGAGCCTGCAAAGCCCCCTGAAAAGTAAGCCTTACAAAGCCTGTTGGAATATTATCAGTTGTGAAATCATATCGTTAAAATCAAATCGTAAAAAATAACATTGAACATAAACAAATTAGATTTATGGAAAAATGACACAAGTTGCAATGAAATGCATAATAACAAAATTGTTTTTTTTATAGGATACGCACTTATTTCAATTATCAAAACAAGATAAGGAAAATACGTCTGTTTTTAATATCAATGCATATCATGAATTGTAATAATATACATTTATTGAAATGATATTAAATTTTTACGGTATTTAATGATAAAATTAAATGCAAAATCAGAAACAAGTATTAATGTAATCATGATAAATACAATTCGTACTTTATTTTGCAATATCTAAATAAGCAATTACAGACCGACGTACAGAAATAAATGTAATATACATTTGATATAATAATGTTGAATATATAATGTAGAAAATTTGGCATTTTGGACGAAATAGAGTGCGAAGCGCGAGGTACGTGATGAGAATGGATTCGCTGAAGCCGAAGGAGCTTTAACAAAAGAGAATTTACAATCACCAAATTACAGTTGTCGATACTTTGAGCTTCAATTTTAATCATTCAATAAAAATTATTTCTTTAATTAAAATAAAAATAATTCTTAAAATTATAAAATTTAATCTTAAAATAATTAATATATATAAATTAAAAATAATTATTTAAAATTATAATTAAATATTATTTTTTGTTTTCGCAAATCAATATTTGGGAGCCGCTTGAAAGCAATAAAGATATAGAGGGCGCATGGGCTTCATTGCGGGATACCATTGTTAAAACTGCGATTGAAGTGTGTGGTACGGCGATGGTTGGAAGAAAGTCTGGCGAAGCGTGGTGGAACGATGAAATTAAGAAAGCCCAAAAAGAAAAGAAAGAAGCGCACGAGAAAACGCTGAACATGCTAGGTCTTAGCGAGGAGGAGAGAAATAGACTCAAAAATGATTACAGACACAAAAAGAGGAATATTAAACGGCTAGTCAAAGAGAGCAAAGAGAAAACCAGAACAGAAGAAGAGAACAAAATACAAAACTGCTTTGAAGGAATGATGAAACTATGATATAAACAGTTGAAGGAAAGTAATTACAGAGGTATCAGCCTGCTAAGTACAGTGAGTAAAATATACTCAAAAATACTTATCCGTAGGGTAATGTAAATTACAGAAGAGAAGATATGGGAAGTCCAAAGTGGATTTATGCCAGGAAGGTCATGTACAGATCAGATATTTAGCCTAAGACAGATCACAGAAAAAAGCTTGAGAGTAGGAAAGAAAGTCTTCTGTGCATTTATTGACCTAGAAAAAGCATTTAACAAGGTAAATAGAAGTAAACTTTGGGAAGTCCTTAAAGAGTATGAAGTAAATGGAGGGCTCCTACAAGCAATAAAAACAATATATACAGGTAGTAAAGCGAGTGTAAGGGTAAATGGGAAAAAGAGTGAATGGTTCGATATTATACAAGGCGTGAAACAAGGATGCGTTATGTCCTCATGGCTATTTATCATATTCATGGATAAGTGTCTTAGAACTGCCCTCTTCGACGAAAAAGGTGTAGATCTCGAAACCGTCAAGGTACGTGGGTTAGCTTTCGCAGATGACAAGATTGTTATGGCAGAATCAATCGAGGACTTGCAAAGAATGTTGAATAAACTAATACAAGCATGAAGAACATGGGACTCAAACTTAACGTAAATAAAACAAAAATCATGGTGTTTGAGGGAAAAAGTGAGAAAACAATATGCAACATTGTCCTAAGTGATGAGAGATTAGAACAAGTTGACAAGTACGTATATTTGGGTAGCCTATTCACTAGCGACGGAAAAATAGATGGGGAATTAGATAGGCGCATAAATAAGGGTAAGCAGGCGATCGGTAGAGCAGGGTCCATCCTCACAAATAGAAACATATAAAAAAAAGCTTAAATGGCCATACATAACTCTATTTTCGCACCGACTGTACTATACGTTAGCGAGACATGGACCTGTCAAGAAAAGGACAAGAGTAAAATCAACGCGATCGGCATGAAACCTCTGCGCATAATATGCGGGAAAAAACTGATGGACAAAGTACGAAACGAGACAATCCTCAAAGAGTATGGTACAGGAGAAACACTAGTTGACATATGGGAATGAAATCAGCTAAGGTGGTTCGGACATCTTGAAAGAATGAAAGATGAACGACTGACCAAGCAAGTGTATAAAGGTAAAGTAAATGGCATGAAAAAATGCATGGACGTGAAGGAAGCTGGAGTAGTATGCCAGGACAGAAAAGTGTGGCGACAAATAGTTTGTAAAGAGATCAACTGTGGAGTGAATGATGCCTGAAACAAAGACCTAGGATACTAATGGGCCCAAGTGGGGAACCATGCATAACAACCTTGTGAGGTTCCTCACTTGGGATGATCGGTAGAGAGATTGATCAGCAACCTGGGTCGGAGCAGTGTTGCAAAATGAACGTGTCATTCAAATAAATAACACGAGAATTCCAGATCAATCTAAAACATATACATATACCTCACACCTATATACCCATATACCTTATACCCATATACCGACCTACTTTATACCTATATACCTATTCACTATTTTCCAACCGAGCAAATCACGCCTACCCCGAAAGGGAAATGGCTTAATGGTATAATAATAACAATAATAATTTTTACAGATATTATCAAATTCACTGATGAAGGCCACCATTGTGTACCGAAACGTTTGGAAAAATGTCATTCTTTTTAATTTACCTGATCCTAAAGCCAAAACCGAACCTCAATATCCTCAAAGGAATTTATTATGGAGGGTCAATACAATCCCCATGTGATTATTATTTATATTTTTTTGAATTATACAATTATACAATTATTATAATTATTTTTCTACAATTACAATAACTGTTGGTATAATAAATTTGTTGTTACAAGGCTTCAACTTTTTATATTCAAATAATTTATGATACACGAAGCAAAGTGCCACTTAGGGGCTGAGTGTTACATACTATTTTTTATCATAAGTGCAAATATTTCTAATCTAAAAACCCGAGCGGGTCCAGAGACGAAGTTCGGTAATGTGCGTTGGGTAAGAAGTCGATACTAGAATACCCTAAGTACCCTAAGTAAAATGTGTACAATCTATGCCAAAAACTGCTATTTTAGGTATCGTTCGCAGTACCTAAAATCGCACTTGTGATGAGGATGTGATAAAAACTGGTTTATATCCATTTTTTATAGGACTTGCATTTTGGTATTATTTATTGAAAAAAAACTATGAAAATTTAAAGAACTGAAATTTTGAACCAAAAGACGCAAAATACTATGGACGAGTTTGAGAAAATGTTATGGAAATTCTATTCTGATTTTGTAATTTCTTGAAAAGTATTTTCGGGATATACAAGAATGTTTTGAATTTTCACCAGTTTTTCGTTCCATATTCAGGATATGTAAGAATCTGGGCAAAACATTTTACAATTCTGTCAATCGGAAAACTTTTGAAAATAACTAATATCATTATTTATTTTTCATATAATTTATTTTTGTTAATAATTTACGACGTTATTCAAAATTCCCAGAGTGATTGCAATTTTTCTATTTTTTTCTATGTAACGTGTATGAAGTTTTTTTTATTTGTTCAAGTAACTATTAGTACTAAATAAGCAAATTGATTATAGTAAGGATTTCTTGATAAGGGTACAACACTAAATTTTGTGAAATCCAAGATCATTCAAATATTCCTAAAACAGCTTTATGCAGTTACTTCTGCATTTAACATTATGAAATAACAGATTTTGTAATTAGGCGCTTCATATAAGCATTGTAATATTGCGTGTGCATGTTATGTGTGAATGAGTGTACATAAAAAGTGTATTCTTTGTTAAATGTACAACACAACTCCGAATAAGATTGAGGAATCATATCGTAAAAATATCTGCATTATGAAGTCTTTAAAAGTCGAAACAATTACATTATTTTCTCACTTTCCACCACCCAAATTATTTATTTATCTGTATTTATTGACATAAATTTAAATTATATGTATTTATTGACTTCAATATATAATATATAGTATATAAAATCTAAAACCTAGGCATACGAAATCACCATTAAGCGATTATATTATGAAATTTCATATACCACATATTGATAATTTATCAGAAAAGTCAGATGTTTCTACTTTACACAAATTGAAAACAATTCGGGCAGCAATTTTCAATTATGAATAATCAAACATAATATTTCCTCTTAGATGAATAGAAATTTCACCGGTTTGTAAGAGAAAAGTTCAATTAAACAAATAATTAAAACACCTAGCTTCCAAGTATCTATACTCATGCTAAAATTCTAACATTCACATCGAATTTTAGAAAAAATTCCACCCACACGTTGCTCTTTAATTGTAATTAGGAATTAAGTCGACGAATTTCATCTATTTTCATATCTTGCATATTTTGACCGCAAAATTGAATTTTTAATTCTTCAATATTTTTGGTGTGATCAGTATTTTCGATTTTTCAAGAAAATTCAATAATTTGTTGTGTTAATCTGGCGGGGCTTTCGAAAAGCAACGTTTTTCTTCTATTTTTAGTGTGCTAAAATACAATCCAATTGCATAAAACTCAAAACTCAATTTTCACATAAAACCAATATCTTCTCATTGAGATGAGAATGTAAGAATCATTTTCGTTTAAAATTTAAAAAATTACTTTTTTTGAATTAAAAAAAAATTATTTTCAACTTAAAAATTTTGTTTCTTCATTTTTTAATTTCTTCCAGTTTTTCAAAGATTCTATTAGGACTCAATGAACATCTTAATAGGCTGTGAACCCCTTTTTTGTAGGCGCACGACGCTTACTTTTACTTTTTTTATATTTTTTTAATTCTTGTTGTAAATTTTACTCTGAGGAATCTTCTGTTCTCGTTATAAATCATTACTGTAAATAAAAATTTAACAAAAACTCACATTGCAGCAGAAATACGTAATTATCAAAAAACATTGTAGTTAATTAATTCCTGAAGTATTCTTTTCAAAAATTATATCGTCGGACATTTGATGAAGACATTTACACTGCGGTTAATGAAGTATCAAAAAAGATTGTGGTAAAAGAATTCTTAAGAACAAATTCTTTTTTGAATTTTCAGCGACGAACACTTGATGATAACCATTTTCTTAAATTTTTTGTATTAAAAACGATTTCGTTTCCAAACATTTATTCAAAAAAATAAAATTTTGTCTTCAAATATAATTATTTATTTTTAAAAATCTTGCCTAAAAATATTTTACAATTTAGGCCATAAAAATATTTTCCCGAAAGAATAGACAATCAATTATTAAAATGAAACTATTTGGCAGAGTGGTTAAGAAGCGATAGCAAGAACAAAATTGAATTGCAAAAAAAAAAACATATTTGAAATAAATTTTCAATCATCAGTAATATTATTTTGATTCTTAAAATCATTGCAAAACTCCTTTTTTCAGACAGCAGATTTCTAGCACGACAACTACCTCAAATGCAAGAAAACATTCATATTTATATATTTATATTAGTATTCATATTAGTATTCATATTAGTATATATATTTTTATTCATTTATATAGTTTATACTCGAAATGAGTTACCATTATAGTTTGTACATTTAGAAATGAAGAAAAACAAGATTATTAGAGAAATATTTGCATTAAGAAAGAACTCTATCTTTGAAACAGCCAGCAGGATGCAATATTGATTTTAGACTCAAGGCAAATGTCCTGATTGGTTATGGGAATAATAAAATAAGATAATTAGGGTCGTTTAACGTGAATAATCTGTGACATCCAGTTCCTTGAGCCTGTAAATGCCGTACCATTTTCATCGCTATCGGCTCCAAGGATGGTGAACGCCCCCGTGTCGTTTCTTCGCTGTGGTACTGATGCTGGTACCTCGAGACAGGACTTTTTTTTCCTTTTCGTTACCCATTACCAATTACCAACTGAACGGCAGTCCAGTCACCACTCACGTATTTGCGCAACTGTATGTATGGATATACATACATATAAAGCACGTAATCCTACCAACACGTGTATAGTTGTTATAACTATAGATATATGTAGTAGGACACCCCATAGGCCCAGCGAGACGCTGAGGCGCGCTCGCACGGGTATAACATTGCAAAACCTGGAAAGTTTAACGATTCCCATTATTTTGTAACTCCTTGTTTATGCCCGTATTAGAGATGGACGTTTGACCGAAGTCGTGGTTCCCATAACTGTAATGCGCCTATGCTACAAGTATTATTCTTTCATTTCCAGACGTGCAAGTATAATGTAGTCCGCGTGATCGCTCTGAATATGTCTCAATTCATTATTTCAAATCTACTGTTTACTGTCTTTCACGGCGAATGATATGCAATGCTTGCATACAGATTTGGGATTTTTCATTCTCTCATGCACTTTTTAAATGAAACATTACATTAACATTATCACCAAATTTTTCTATTCAATAGTATAGGGTAAACACAGGTATTGCAGACACCGGAAGAAAAAGTTTCCAAACAAAAAATATATTGATTATGTGTTCATTTGTTGGCAACGAAGATGAATTCATGTAAAAAGGCATATTCTTTACATTTTCAGACAGTACCCATTTATATAATTATCCTTTGCCGAACTCTTGTTATATTTATTTTGAATTAATTTATTCGAATTCAGTGAACGACACCATATTTTCAGTGGACGATATATTAGTGACTTCAGACAATAAAGAACATCATTTCATATAATTATGGATGTTTTTATTAGAAAAGATGAAGTTTTTGTTGAAGAGGAATACCTTCAATATTGTGTGGGTTTGTCAATTTAATCAGATCACGAATTTGCCAAATTCATTCTGGGGTGTCGGTCATTGATATTTGAGATTCGGAAATCCAAACCTAATTAAATAGATACTGAATATTAAAGATGCATAGGAAGTGATTTTCTAGGAATGAAGGAAACAAACAGCAATCATAAGAACATGAATATCAACACAGAAAAAATTAAGAATAAAATTTGTTGCAGGAAATATCTTAGAGCGATAAAGTTTTATTCAGCTAACTTCGCGTCTTTCAAAATACATGTGTTTGTCATGGAAAAACGAAAGAAAGTTTAACTGATATTTGTGTAAAGTTTATCCTGTGAAGTTAATTTTTGTTGCGAATAATCTTTCGTCGGAAATCGATGTAAAGCTTATATTCTGTTTTTTCTGTGAATAATAAAAGTGCGTATAATTCCCTGAAAACTTCCTTCTGTTGGGTGTCGTTCACTGAGAAATACGTATGCCGTTCATTCGTTTTGAAGGCACGATCAGAATATTAAAAATATATTAAATCTACTTCAGTATCAGAATAATATTTATTTAATTATATTGCTAAACATAATGAACTATCTTCTGAAAGTACATCATGACAGGAAATACCTTTTGGCCAACTTTCAGAGGACTTTCAAATTAACGACATAACTCATTTATACAGTGTCAACATGTCCTTCTGTAGGTAGCAACAAAAAATATTATTCAGTGAATATAAATTCAGTTATTTTGTTCTAGATAAATATTGAAATAAAAATTAAATGTATAAAAGAATACGTACGGATGTACATGTATGTAATTCAAATCCCCAAAATTTAAATTAAAGCATTTTTATTGCACAGTGTCGTTCACTAAGAGGGTGTCGGCAATACCCTTGTTTACCCCATCTACATAATGTCCAAAATAATATAAAAGGAAAGCTACAACAATATTTTTGATAGTTTTTTTCGATGGAATTACGACTCTTGATCAACATAGTCTAAGCCAGAACGGTTTTAATTTTTACCTGTAAAAAAAATTCCTCTCTATAGCTCCGCTGGGATCAAAATGACATCAAAATTCAATATTTTTGATAATTCATGAAAATTGATATCTCAAACTTCAGAATTAATATGTAATACGTCTATACAATATATAGACAATCAAATCTCACTTTCTTGTTCAAAAATACCTCTTTCCGACAAAGATACTAACATCACCTGTTACTGTTCAAATATTGTATATATTATTCGAAATCTAATTATTTTTTATTTGCAGCAGTAAATCAAAATCAAAAGTATTAGCATATCATAATAACTAATTGCTCAGGATTGTACATATTTTTTATTGAACATAACTTTTTTCGTTCGAAAATAACCGATTACCGGTGGAAAAATATTACAATAACCTGCAATTCTTGTAAATCTTCTTCAAAATCTACAGTATCTATGACCATTACATTTGGAAACGAGAGCATAACCTAAAATTGTTAAAAAATTGTTTATCTCCTTCAAAATTTGTTTCCAGTTAGTACATACATGCATTCAATTTCATATATTTAGATTTCCGGTTGAAACCGCTAGCTCAACCTACAGTTATAAAGAGATCCTGTAAATTTCATTATATTTTATTATATTAATTAGATTCAAATCTAATGATTTTTTTGTTTAATAATACAAATTTCAGGTGAAACGCATCGATATAACCTAAAGTTCTCATCGTTCTCAAGTTCAACGGATACTAATTAAACATGTATCATAACATATAAATACGTTCATAATTGTAAGTATTCTTTAAAATCTAATGATTTTTAAGAATTACAAATCTTACTCTAAATATAGTGATTTTTTTACACTAATTTTTTGTTTAAAACACTAACATAACCTAAGATGGTTAAAGTATGTGAATCTTCCTCTAAATATGTTTGAAAAAATGAAAAATACAAATTTTCGACGAAAAACTTTATCATAATTAAAATTTGTTTGTAAGAATTCTAAACTTTATTTTGGTTGTAACAGACCAATGTTAGGTGTAAGAGGTGTAACTTAAAATTGTTTAAACATTATGAACCTTCAAAATCCAATGATTCTTATACAAATAACTGATTTCCTTTGAACAAAGCTTTAATATAACCTGCAACTGTTAAAAATTGCAAATCTTGGGCAAACTATAATGATTTTTATTTTGAAATGCGAATTTTTCGGGGCGAAACACTAACATAACCCAAACCCACCTAGCACACTTCCCGAAAAAATGGCCTTTTCTTAAAACTTGGTCCAAGTGTCCGGGGAAAAAAATCAGGTCTGCGCTAGGTTCAGACCTATACTTAAACCTAGATTCAAATATAGGTTAATGTCCGCCGCGATTTTTTGGTTTAAATAAAAGAAGTAAATTATTGCGGGAAATTCTTGACAAAGAGTTAAGCATTCCTAGGGGAGGCCGGGGCGAGATGAGCATAGTTATAATTTCCAGTGAAATATTTGGAATCTATAGTAGTTTTTAAAAATGTAAGTGGTTCTATACATTCTATGAACCTTCATCTATCAATTTCACCAAAGACCAAGTGTTCAAAAAATAGTAATTGCGATGAAAATATGAAACTTTTGAATTGTGCACATGTCTCATCTCGCCCCATGCTCTGGGGCGAGACGAGACACGTATTGGGGCGAGATGAGACACCTAAACTATTTATTAGTTTTTGTTAAAAAAAATATCATTTTTCGTGTTTTTCATACACATGAAAGATTATTTGAAGTATTCTATGAATGGAAATGAGTATCATACAAAATATAATTGTTTTCACGATTGAGCAATATCATTATTAAAACCAATTCATGATCTGTAAAATATTTAACAAATAATTTTGTGAGCCATAATTAAGTCTTATTACTTAGGGAAAGGGTTTTATAAATATTTGAAAGTATAAATGGATTTAATGGTTAATTATTTCAAATTTTTCCTTTATAATATAACTTTTGTCATTTCAAGTTGAATTAACATTTATTTGAAATTTTTCATTTATAACATATTTCCAAACAAAAATTTTAATAATTTATAAACTGTTTTTATAAAATTCACACCTTAAAACCATAATTTTTCCCTGCATAATAATCGGGATTTTTCTGAAAAATTGAATGAAATGATTTTAAATATAAATTTTAGAATTCTTCTGCAACTTGTCATTTTAAATATAAACACAAATTTCGTTTTGAATATTCTGAAAGAACAATTCAAAAAATAAAATGTATAAACAAACCCAATTGCAGGTGCTCTGACACTAGAATTTCCTCAAACATCAGCTTTTACAATATCAGTCATGGACTCTTCTAACCACACATGTCAGTTTTTCTTCTGTAACCTTTCACTGTCTAAACTCTCCTTTAAATTTTTATCTTTTTTCAAAAATTTCACTATAAACGACTCAAATCTTGCGAACAGAAACTTTTCTGCCAGCTCCATAAAGAGGTTATGACAAGCAAGACAAGAGCGTCTCATCTCGCCCCACGAACTCGGCTCGTTCCGCCCCAAATCACAATTATGATTAAAACTTTGATATTACCTGTTTTTATTACTTAATTGTGTATAAATGCGTTAGTACATTCAAGATCGATAAATAAACTTCACGACAATCCTTAGTTGACAAATATTATCTGTTATTTTCAATCATTTCTGTTCGTTTTATTATATCATAGAATACCAGGATTCATGTGTTGAAATTTCAATCATTTTTATTTTTACTTTATCTACTTTATTAAATTTTTTCTCTCTTTCCAATGAATTCAATATCATTATTTATGCCATTTCTGAAAAGAACAACAACAAAAATCACATATTTTGAGAGAAAATTCAGTGTCTCATTTGACCCCGTATGCTCATCTCGCCCCGGTCTCCCCTAATGAAAATATCTCTAATTAATACAGTCAATTCAGAAATCGATTTTATGTCAAAATTTTTAATTTGTATCAAAAAGTGATAGACATCTTGCTCATACTTTTTAAATTTTGTTTTAGAAAAATTAGGAATCCGCAACAATAGTGAAGAACGAAGAATAATTCCTAAAGAGCATCTGGCTATAAGAAAAAATTGTTTATTTTATTAAGTCCGAAAATCTTAATTAGCTTCTTGGACATCAAAAGCTATGGCAATTGGCAGGCCAAGGCCGTCTCACAAATTAATTCGTGCTTTCAAGTCAAAGAATTCTTATGCATTCAGTTAGATGACATATTTGCTGTTTTTTTTTAAAGATTTTAATTCGTTTGCAATTTACCCAACCCAAATATTGTAAGCTTAAAGAAGATTTTTTTATTGGCATTAGGGTCAATTAAATTTATTTCTTTTGCGTTCTCTTCAAGTGTCCTGAAATGAAGGTCGAGTTCGTTAGCCAGCCATTTTGTATGAAGATTCAAAAAGTGAGCGCATTTAAAAAATTTTATGAGACAACTTTTTTCTAAGATTTGAAAATTCTATGGACGGATGTTCGTAGTACTCAAAAAGACGAACAATTTATCTCAATGACTTTTTTGATAAAATAAAAATTGCTGGATTTGTAGCATTTACAAAATTAAAAAAAAAAACGAAAATTATCTTTTTGAGTCAAAAACACACAATATGAAAGAAACTCGAGAGAAGAAATTCGTTGCTTCTTGAACACCCTACTATATTGTCATAACAACAATTTCGATCACACAAAATAATAATAAGAAATCAAAAATACCATTTCGCGGTCAAACTATGCAAGATATGAATGAAGATAAGGAAGAGAAAATCGTGCATATAAACAAGATCTGGAAATTTGTAATTAATCACTTTTGGTAGGATGCGTGGTTTTTGTTTTATTCGTAAAAAATAGTATTAGGAGTATAAAAATTAAATCTTCAGAAAAACGACTGCAAGGTACGTAAAATGATAAATCGAAAAAAATTGTACATTCAAAAAAGATCTGCGAATTTGTAAGCAATCACTTTTTGATAGGATCACGTAGTTTTTGTTTTATTCTTAGAAAATAAAATTGAAAATAAAAAAATTAAATTTTTGTACGAACGATACCAGCTATGAACAGAATTGATAGAAAAAAGTTGTCCAATCAAAGATGATCTCCAAATTTGTTATAAACTTTTGTTATAGACATTTTAATAAAACCACTTTACGCTAGGATGCGTATTTTTGGTTTAAATCGTAAAAAATAACATTAAAAATTAACAAATCAAATACATGAAAAAACGACGCAAGTTGCAATGAAATGTTTATTAACAATTTTTTCGTCAATAAGATTCACACTTTTTTAAATTACAAAAACAAGACAATGCAAATGCGTTTCTTTCAATAGCAATGCATATTATGAATTTTAATATTATAAATTTATTGAACTGATACATTTTTCAGGGTAGATGAGGGTAAAATTTAATGCAAAATAAGAAACAGATATTCAAGTTATCATGATAAATGCAATTTTCACTCTATTTTGTAATATCTGAATAAGCAGCCCCAGGCAGAGGTACAGAAATAGATATAATATAAATTTTATATAATAGAGATGAACATAATGTTGGAAAGTTCGCATTTTAAAAGCATTTTAAAAGTCATACTTGAAAGTTAAAAGTGTATTTCTAGAGTTATTGAGGCATTCTGGTACACTTTCGCATTTTTTTTTGGAATTAAATTTAAATTTATAACATTTCGTATACCCTCATAGAAAAGAATTGAATATTTTTTTTTTGTAAGAAAAATTTTAGAAACACAATATCATCAAGTCAATTTGTGCAAAAATTCTATTTTTGAACAAAAAGGCTCAGAAACATTATGAATCCAAAAAGCAGTTATTTTGAAAAAACATATTCGAAAAGTTCAAAATATGCAAAAAGAATTGCATAGAAAGGCCTCAAAATATGTTTCCAAACAACGTTTTGATCGGCTCGTTAGAGACAAGTATATAACAAGATGAAAAAAGAGGGAGAGAATTGGAAAAGAGACAACCAAGCCATCCTCACTCAAATTTCCTTTCTCTTTCTCCGTCTTTTTTATGCTACTTTTGGAACCAACATGTTTCGAGATTATTTAAATCTCCTCATCAGGGTATATTTTAATAGGATACTACGAAAACTTATTTCTATCATATGCTTTATATTAATAATGTATGTATATATGAGACTGAAATTTCTTATCGTACTGTTATTCACATTATTTTTAATTTTTTAATTTTTGGATGAGAATTTAACTTTCAATTTTCGGTTCAGGTGTCAATCCTTAATATTTCAAAATCATTTTTGTACTTTAATAATTTTTTTTTTTTTTTAATTTCCAATTAACTGAAAAATTGAATTAACATTAAGTTCCAATGTTTCATATATAAATTCGATAAAAGTATCAAAGGCTTTGTTATCTCTCTAAAGGTCTCATTCAAAATTGATTTCATTGATGCCCTCTCTCTTTATATGTAACAATTTCACATATTCCATTATGAAGGGCAAACATTAACTCCCTTATAAATTTGAAATGAAAGTTCACTTTATAAAACTACGGAATCTTTTCTTTAGAAATTTTAACATGTTTTCATGATTTCGCGGAAATTTGACAAAATGAGGGGCAAAGAAATAGTTAATATGTGAAATTGTTACATATAAAGAGAGAGGGCATCAATGAAATCAATTTTGAATGAGACCTTTAGAGAGATAACAAAGCCTTTGATACTTTTATCGAATTTATATATGAAACATTGGAACTTAATGTTAATTCAATTTTTCAGTTAATTGGAAATTAAAAAAAAAAAAAATTATTAAAGTACAAAAATGATTTTGAAATATTAAGGATTGACACCTGAACCGAAAATTGAAAGTTAAATTCTCATCCAAAAATTAAAAAATGAAAAATAATGTGAATAACAGTACGATAAGAAATTTCAGTCTCATATATACATACATTATTAATATAAAGCATATGATAGAAATAAGTTTTCGTAGTATCCTATTAAAATATACCCTGATGAGGAGATTTAAATAATCTCGAAACATGTTGGTTCCAAAAGTAGTATAAAAAAGACGGAGAAAGAGAAAGGAAATTTGAGTGAGGATGGCTTGGTTGTCTCTTTTCCAATTCTCTCCCTCTTTTTTCATCTTGTTATATACTTGTCTCTAACGAGCCGATCAAAACGTTGTTTGGAAACATATTTTGAGGCCTTTCTATGCAATTCTTTTTGCATATTTTGAACTTTTCGAATATGTTTTTTCAAAATAACTGCTTTTTAGATTCATAATGTTTCTGAGCCTTTTTGTTCAAAAATAGAATTTTTGCACAAATTGACTTGATGATATTGTGTTTCTAAAATTTTTCTTACAAAATTTAACAAACAGAGACATTAAGCCTTAGACCTTGATATTTGTTCTTTTGAGTTTGGATTTTAATGCCTTTCTCAGGGAATAGGTTTCTGGGTCAACCCTAGAATATTTTTTATTTTGACAATTCGTGGCATTTGTTTTTGTCGCATAATTTTTTCAATGTAAACAAAAAAATGTGGATTATTTGATTTTTTGGAAATTTTCACTTTCGGCTCTTTGATAAAAATTTTGGACCGAGAATAGTGGTGGGGAGCTCTCAACTGTCGAGTGTCATTTTTTATACGAGGATGTCATGAGCGTCCACATACATATTAAAACCTGAGCGTTCGAAGAAATTTACTAAATTTTTTACGAGGAATCCATTAAGTTTTGACGAAAATTGAATACAACATTTCATAATGAAAGTTAATAATATTTCAGGAGTGGAAGTCGGAATTAGATACTCTCTATAGAAACACTTTTAGAAATAAAAAATTAATTTCCAGAGTAAAATATTCTTTTTTTTCGGTTTGGTTGAAAATACAACTTTTTTGCTTAAAAGTTCATTCTTTTTTGGTTCAAAATTCTTCTACTAGATTTTTTTCAGAATTCATCTTTTTTTGTTAAAAATATTATTATTGAGTAGAATATTCAATTATTTTGTTAATAATTCAATAATTTTGAAAGAAATTTATTTTTTGTTTGGAAATTCAACTGTTTTGTTGAACACTCGTCTCTTTGTGTTGAAAAATTCAATATTTTGTTGGAAATTCAACTGTTTTGTGGAAAATTCGCTTTTGTGTGATTTACAATTTTTTTACCTGAAAATTTAGCTATTCCATTTTTGGTTGAAATTTTATCTTTTTTGTTCGAAAATTTATCTTTATTAGTTAAACGTTTAACTAGTTGGCTGTTAAAACTACAACTATTTTGTGTGAAAATTTATTTATTTTTTGTTTGCGAATTTATATTTTTTGGTGTAAATTTTATTATTCGGTTAGAAGTTGAACTCTTGTTGAAAATTCATTTTTTTTTTGTGATTAAAGAATCATAATTTCATTTGAAATTTCATCTTTTTGGTTAAAACTCAAACTATCTTCGGTTGGGAGTTAATTTTTCATGGCGAAAGAGTCTACTTTACCATTTTTGGTTGAAAATTTAATTATTTTGTTGAAAATTCAACTATTTGGTTGAAATTAACCCTTCTTGGCAGAAAATTGATCTTTTTGATTGAGAATTCATCCTTCTGTTTGAAAATTCAACAACCTGGTAGGAAGTTGAGCTTCATTGATAAAAATTTATTTTTTGACGATTCATCATTTCAGTTGAAGATTCATCCCTTTGGCTGAAAATTCTTTTTTTTCTCCAGTTGAAAATTAATTTTTTTTACTGAAATTTCAACTATTTCATTTTGAGTTAAAAATGTCTCATTTTTAGTTGAAAATTCAACTATAAAGTTGGAAATGCAACTACTTTTGGTTGAAGTTTTATTCGTTTTGGTTGTAATGTCTAGTATCAAATTTTTGGTAAAAAATTCTATTATTTGGTTGAAATTAGAATTCTTTTGTTGACATTTTTTTTTTGTGAAGGTTTATCATTTGAGTTGAAATTTCATCTTCTTGATTATAATTCAAACTTATAGTTTTGTTTTAAAGGTAATTCTTCTTGATTGAAAAGTCTACTATTATATTTTTAGTTAATATTTTTATTAGTTTGTTAAAAATTCAACTAATCGGTTGAAAATTCAGCTCTTTAGGCAAAAAAATTAATCTTCCTTATTGGAAAATCATCTTTTTGGCTGAAAATTAAACTACTTCTTTGAAAGTTGCATTCTTTTATTAAAAATTAATTGTTTTGACCGATGATCCTCCAATTAAATAGAAGATTTGCCTATTTGGTTAAAAATTGTCCTATTCTGAAAATTCGTTTTCTTCCAGTTGGAAATAATTTTCCATCAAAATTCAACGTTTTTTGAAGCATTTATGTTTTATAAATATTAACTTTCGATCTGTAAAAGTAGATTATTTTGATCTGAAATTAATAATTATAATGATATGCAATGGTTTGATTTTTCCGGGTTTACTAATTTTCATCAGTTTTTCAACATTTTCTTTCGGACCAACATATCTGTTACTTAACAATCTGAATATGAAATAAAAGAACTGGAGCATGCAGAATATATTATCTAGATGGAAACCAATTCATGGATGGTTGGTGAAAATGGTTAATTTAATCACTTTCTTATTTATGGTGAATGCTTCCGTGATTATGTAAAAATTAGTCATAATTTATAAAATCGATGAAAATGGTCTCCTCCTTATAATTTCTTCAGATTTTCAAGAAGGAATCTAAGTGATTTCATAAATCAGTGTGAAAATTGCAACAAAATTTATTTGCACGCATAATAAGAAGACATTCTTGTTGATTCAACAAAACCGTCTTCTCACTCTATAAATTTGAATCAGTTAAATATAATTAAAATTCCACTATTTGATAGTGTTTGACTATATGCTAGTCAAATATGAGCCTAATTTTTAATAAACTATTATACCGAAACGATAGTGAAAATAATTGAACTAATTTTTGTGTCAAGTAACATAACCTAATTTTTTTTTAACAATTGCAGATATTTGGTTGAAATTAATGAGCTATTCAATTAGTAATTTTTAACTCTGTTTCAGATTTGGAGAACATACGTCGCTCCTTAAAATATGTTACCCCTAGTTTTTTTTTTTTTTTTAATTGCATCTTTCTTAATGTTTACGACTTTTTTGCTTAACGCTTTGTTCCCGTAAGAGCATTAAAAACTGATAATTATTTCTGATACTGAACACCGCTAACGTATGTGTTCAATTATGCGTATCTAATAAATTAATCTTGCAGAGCAACAACCTCAGTAGTGGGTCATCTATTTAAAGTAAGCCAGCCTGCGTAAAAAAAACTCAAATGATTATTTAATACATTTTTATACTAATCATTTATTCGAGTGATTTTTTTTAGGATATTGACTATTTATTGAACAAATGAAAGGAGGCAGTACGGAACTAGATAGATAACATTTGTATCAAAAATTAATTTATTGCATAATGAGTTCTTAAGAAATAAAATACACATCTTAATAAAAGGATGCTTCCGAAATATTGTTTTTTGATACAATGATACAGAAAACAATCGAATCAAAATTTCAGTTACAAATGTATGTATTTAGAACTAGGTTCCAGTTGCACACAAAAATACTTATACAACAACAGCAGTTGTCGAGAGGCAGACAAATTCTTTTCCCTCGTGCTTCTCCAGTTGAAATTTTTAAATCTGAAAAATGTTTCTACATTTTTTGTATTTTAGATTAGAATACATAGTTACTTTGCTATAACCTGAATAATATTTTCATCTTTATAACACTTTCTTTTTGAAAACATTCTTTCCATGTAAGCTGTCATGCTGTTATATGGAAATTTCTCTTTAAAATTGAAAAAAATATTTTGTCTTAGTTATAGAACTAAAGGAAGAAATTATTAAAGGAATAGGGCATATGTATAAGAGATATTGCGACACGGTTGATGATAGGAAGAACTCCAAGAAAATAAGACTGAAAGAAAAGCTGCCTGCATAATGATCTGAAAAAGGGAAATTTTTATCAAGTGTCAACAAAAAACAACATATGAACACAGCAAATTTTATTTTTTAATGCTACCTTTGATGACAATTCGTACTAAAAGAAAAAAATCCAGCATATTGATCTTAAAAAAAAAGAAATTCCCTGATTTTCCTAATTTTTTACAGACCATGATGAAAAAGAGCAATACTATTAGATAGCCAATTTTATTTTTATTATGCACACGTACATGCCACATCGTTAATTTATGACATCTCCGTAGAAAATTGGACTAAAAAAGAAACTTCCATCATAGTGGGCTTAAAGACGATATTTTCCCAGTTTTTATCATTTTTTATATACTAACATAAGAAAACAATGAGGTGATCAGTACAATGATTGGCACCGTAAGGAATTTTTCCAGTTGAAAAATTTGTAGAGAAGATTATAAGCGTCGAACTAAATTCTATAATACATGGATGGATAATTCATTTGATAAAGATTCAAATCCCCGTACTGAATAGTTATTAATTTATATAATAAGAAATCAACAATAATATAAAAAACACAATGATTGGCGACAAGGACATAGTTATTACGTTATTAGCATCTAGACCTGCATGATTGACCAATATTATCTGTATGATTGACCACTGAAATTTACTGAAATACAGTCATTTGCCACCTAATTGGTCACATGAGGTTATAGATTACTGATTTTTAAAGCACAGTGATTAGCCCCTGAATCGTACAATGATTGGCTTTTGAGATATTGTTTCCGTTTTATTCATGATGACAATGATTGGCCACCCATTCATCCACATATAGACATATGTTGAAGGTTAGAATACTACTTTCGTGTATTTTAATGCATCGAATTCAATTATAATCCAAAAGTTTCCAGATAAATCTATCGTAACTGTTGAAAAAATGATAATTTTTAACAAGTGGACACTCTTGACCTCAACTAATTTTCGCTGAAATTCCTTACTTATTTAGAAAAACAGTTTTTACTTACCTTGGCATTTGAACGCACTACACGAAAAAATAAGTTGTATAAAGTTTAAGCAACTAATTCATCAGTAGTGGATATTAAAGACAGTTCAGTGGAAGTCAGAAAGGTCTATTTATAGGATGTGATGGGCTATTTTTATGAGATGAATAGAACGTTTCAATAGTTTTTAAAATCCAAGGCGATATAAGATGTACTGGCACGCAGGTTATGAACTCTATATTAGAGTTCCGGAAAATGTACATTGGAGCAGATGCAAAATCTGTTAGAGCAATTTGATAAGGAAAAAAATTTATCACTCCTAATTTATTATACACCTACAGATTCATTTTCATTTATACATATAATCGGATGCCTAAACGATTTAAAAAATCTCAATTAATCGCTGAGGATTCGAACCCTACAAAAACTACCTAATCATAAATCTAACTTTTAATTTTATTTTTGAGTATTCTTTTATATAAGCATATTTGAATGAGGTGACCAATCAGTGGAGAGCGGCAAACTATTGTACGGATTACCCTAATATAATATAGCCAATTTTATTTTTGTAACGCACATCTATACTTCGAAATGTTCAATTTGAACCACCCTTGAAAAACATCAGAAGTTTCTAGCATAATGGTCTAAAAACGAAATTTCCTACTTTTTTTATATTTCTCAACCACTGATATAAAAAAATGACTTTTCAACATAGCACATTTTTTGTATACCCAGCTACATACCAAAACCTTCAGTTTAAACAATCTTTGAAGACAACTGAACCGAAAGAAAATATTCCAGAATGCTTGTCTAAAGAATGAAATATCCTCATTTTCCACATTTTTCAATCGTTGATAACAAACAAACAACAGTATGATGATCAAATTTTATTTCTTAAGCACATTTTCATGACAAGACTTTCGATTTGAGTCATCTTTAAGAACAATCAGACTAATAGAAAAGCTTTCAGCATAGTGCTCTAAAAAATGAAATTTCCTAATTTTTCACAAACTAGTAATAAAGAAGCAATACTACGGTATAGGATATTTTATTTTATAATGCACATCTGCATTTCAAGTAATTGAATTTGAAGCATCCTGAAAAATTCAAATTTAGACATTTTTTATATCTTTAAACCTATGATAACAATAAACGATACTTTATTTTTTCTACACATCTAACGCCAAAACCTTTAATTTGAGCCATTTTTGAAGACAATGATCCAAAAGAAAAGATTCCTGAATGGTGGTCTAAAAATAAAATTTCCTTATTCTTCTAATTTTTCAATCTTTTATAACAAACGAACAACAGTATCAAACATAAAATTATATTCTCTTAGGGACACTCATATTCCAAGACCTTAAATTCAGCAATCTCTGAAAAAATCAGACTCATGAAAACACTTCCAGCATAGTCGTATAAAAAAGAAATTTCGTCATTTTTCTTATTTTTCCATCTTTGATAACCGAAAAACATTAGGATGACATATTAAATTTTCTCTTTCATCGCACATCTATATAGAAAGACCTTCAATTTGAGCCATCTTCGAAGAAAATCGAATGAATTTTAGGGTATGTTTAGCCCCGTACACGGAGAGACTTTCGATATCAATATTTGGTACACACTGCACCTATAATTAAAATAAAATGTAAGAATTTGGGGATAATCGGGGTACTGTTATAAAGATTCCTACTATAATAAGAGATTATGGTATTTCTGTATGTATTATTATAAACTTGAGCGAGCAAAAATTAGTATTTACGTTTAGAAAAAGTCTTATTTACTGTTTGAGAATTGTGAGTGTGAAAAAGTGATAATGGTCAATAACAAGTTTTCTAAAAAATATTTTCAATAGTAAATATTTAAGGTAACATAAGTTATAAGAAATGTACGAAATTCTAGTATTCTTGAATATGAATGCGTATTGAAATGAGAGCCGCTAGTAATATCTGCAACCGGGATTTGCGAGAATTCTAAAAGACTATACTAAAAACGCCCGAAAGTTTCCGAGCTGTTCCGTCTATAGCCGAGTACGCGACGACCAGGCCAACAGACCGACTGCACCCGATTCGTGGCCTGTGATTTCCCGCCAAAAGTTTCAATGATACGCGTTTGTAGTACAAAAATGTTTGTAACTAATGTAGTATGCATTGAAGCTTAAACAAATTTTAATTCGGAAATTATCAATAAAAAACTGCGAAACTTAATTTTTTACACTTTTATAAATTGAACAGTTCAAAGATTTCTGGTTAAAAAATATCAATCCACGCTATCGTTTTAAATGCTCTAAATTAAAACTAATCCTCCATTTCAATTCTCAATAATTAAAATGTTGAAAAATGAAACATGTCCCTCTCCTAACTCAATAAAAACGTTCAAAACCAAAAAGTGTCCCTTCCTATTTAGAAAAACTTGAAAACACAAATTTCCTCCCAGTTCTTTAAGAATCATAAAAATAACAAAATGTCCCTCTTTTAATCCAGAATAAATTGAAAATCCAAATTTCATCCCCTCATACTCAATAAAACTGTATTTCTGAATTATCCCTTCTAACTCAATAAAAACCTTAAAAATATAAAATGTACTGCCAATTTAACAAAAATTAAAATTTCCTTATTTCAAGCTTGATAAAAATGTTAAAAATACAATACTTCCCATTCTTCCACTTAATACAAATTTTAAACAAAAAAATTCCTCTTGCAATTGGGAAAAAAACTAAATAACAAAATTTATTTATTTATATTGATTTTGGCCGTTTCAATTTGATAACTTTGAATTGTTATTTAACATTAGAATACAAATTGTAACGTTAAAAGTTTAAATTTTTACCATTCAAGGCTTCCTGTTTCAAACAATTCAGTTTAAAATTCTTCAGTTTTGAATATTTCATTTATAATTTCTCCTTTTGCAATTTTTGTGATTGAAAACTGTCCAACTGAATGGGTTAAAAATTGAATATTTTAGACTGAGACAATATTTGGATAGGATTCTAAATTGAATAAAAGTGTGTGATCATGAATATATTAATTTTAAGTTTTCACATTGAAAATAATTTATGAAGTTTCAATCAGACATTTCAATTTGTCTAATTGTTATGGCTTTCGTTTAAAAGAAGTTTAATTTTCAACGTTAAAATTTGCAAATTTTTTAATTTCGAACAGACTTAGAATCGTATTGTAAAATAATTATTGTACAATTTTTAACACTCGAACTACAGTTCAATTTGAAAAATCATTAATTAATTTATATTTACAGTTGATCAACTTAAAACATTTTTATAAACAATTTTAAATTTCTAACGCTTTTAATTTTTTATTCTTAAAGCCTTCAAAACTGAATTTTTAAATACTTTCAATTAAAAATTTCCGTTTAAAAATGAAGACATAAAATGGAAAAATTTTAAAGTAAAAGATTTTAGAATTAAGCGTTATAAACTGAATGATGCAGCAATTGAAACAGTTAACAACAACTGAACTTAATATTCAAAAAAAGTTGAAATCGAACTTTTTTTAAATTGAATTATATCTCATAATATCTCATTAATTATATTTCATAAATGGTTATTCTAAGAATTTGTAAAATTCCCTGTGAAAAAATAAATTCACTATCATTTGTCGGTTTTTCCCGGTTTCAAAAAATTCCTGGTCATTTCTTGGTTTTCAGTCCAGCAGTCACCCCGTAAGCCGTAAGTGATAAGTTCACAATGCTTTAGATTTCAAGTTACTATGAAAATAATTTTAAAAAAATTATTTAAAAAAATATCAAATATTTCAAAGGCATTTTTCGTTAAAAGTTGGATTTTTTTAGTAGTTATAATTTTTCTAAAATCTTGTACCGTTAAGAAAGCTCTTGCCCTTCTATAAAGTTACTTTCATAAATTAAGGAACATCATTATTTGATTTTATGTATAAGAATTTTAATAAAACTAAACTAAAACTAATAAAACTTTTAATAAACTCAAGTAATTACAATTCAACCATCCACAGATATGCTTAACGATAGGGCTTTTTTTAGGTATTATGTAATACTTTGAAGGGATGTAGGATTACAATTGCTATAAAAATTACGATACTTAATACTTGAGTGGCTCCTTATTCAGGAAAATTATACCTTGAAAAAATCTATAGTTACCTGGAAAAAACTGGGATTGTCAGAAAATTTTGTTATAGAATTTAAGTAGACGCCCTGAGATAATTCTAAAGATAGTATTTTGTAATATTTGTATTGATATGTTTCAACATATAAAATACTCACAAAATATGCTTAATAATAGTATAAACTTCTGTGCTACTGTCTCAAATGAGCTGATAATTACTTTTAAATTTCCAAAAAAAAGTCGCTGCCTGAATTCACTTCCTTATTACTGCTTTTAATTTTGTGTTTGAAATTTTGAAATAATTCTCAAGCAATCTTTCAATTCAGTTCTTAAGTTTCTGAAACCAAATTTTTCATGCAAATGTTAGTCGCGTTAATAGTGTATTTATTTAACTATAGTTTATAAGCATATAAATTATCAATTTAAATATACAATAAAGTCCGGGGCACCTACAATTTTTGACCCAGCACTAATAGTTTCTCACAAGTAGCGATACGTTTCACTGGTTAGTATATAAGGGCAGAAAGAATCATAAGTCTCAGCGTAATGCGTGCGATTTATAGATATAAGGGATCGTCCATAAATTACGTAAGACGTTTTTCTTTTGTTTGTATCGTTGTGTCCTTCTCAACTTCACAGCAATTTTATTTCCTTCTTTATTCAAACAAAAGAAAAACGTCTTACGTAATTTATGGACGATCCCTAAGATAGTTTTATATATGCGTATAGGTGTTAATATAGGATTCGTAAACAAACCACACTGTAGCCAGCGAGCGTCGTCAAAGAATACACAAATGTATATAAAGATGTATTTGTAGCCCATGTAGTAGTGTGCGTTCATACACTTCCACCCGTCTTTCTTTTTGCCATGCGCCAGCGTGAAATACAAGATCACGTGACCCCCATTTTTCGTATAGTGGTTTAGAAAGATTGCAAAGCGTTTGTTTCGTTTCTTTCAAAGCACTATACCAATTTTCGTTATTTTGTGTGTGTAAGAATCTAATATTCTGACGATTTATTCCAATGAGAAATATTAGTCTGCATTTTCATAGTCACTATTCGACTTTTTCTAACCGTACCTCGATTATCCCTAAATTCATATATTTTATTTTAATTATGAATATGCGATAAAAGAAATATTAATACCAAAAGTCTCTCCGTGTACAAAAAACGGCACTCGCATTAAATGTATAAAATGGGTAATAGTCAAATTGTATGCAAATTTTACAACCTACAGTAGCAATAACATTTTTATTAGGAATTGAATCTCTCATCAAGGAAAAACGTAATATTTAACTATTGTAAATGATTTTTTCGAATATAAGTAAGGTAACGAAATAAATTAAAATTCAAACTGTAACTAATCTTTCTTATTTCAATGAACACGTTTTGAATTACACAAATAGAAACAACGTGACTGTAGTACAATTGAAGATTCAACATGCAATGAAACCATTTACATGATTTATTATGCAGTCTATCAAATGTAATAAAATCTATTTATTACATCGCCTCGCATAAACTAAGTAACTGATGTAAATAATAAATTATGCTTCCATTTTTTTCAAAATTGAAAATATGAACTAATGAAAATTCAACAGGTGAAAGGCAAACTACATTAAATGACTTATTTTCTAAAGGTTTTATATTAGAAACTCAGCACCTTTTAGCTTGTTATAACAAATCTACCTACCTGTATTTTTTATTTATTATATATTCATTTGATCAGTGTACGGGCAACGCCCATTATACAAAAACTACATTAAATGCCTTATTTTCTAAAAGTTTGATATTAGAAACTCAGCACCTTTTAGCTGTAATAACAAATCTACCTACCTGTGTTGTAATACAATTCCAAACACATCTCTTTTCTTTTCTAACTGACTTATTTAGCTCACTTCTGAGATCTATTGTACCGTACGGGAATGATGCGAGAAAAATGATGAAGTGCAGCCTTTTTTAATACTTATTTTAAAAATAACAGATTTTAATCATAAACAGGGATTTTGAAAAAAGGAACATCTGAAATAAAACACCCCTGAGCAAGTAACGGAATGGTTTTTATAATTTTTTTTCACTCCGAAACTGGGTTTTAATGCACGTACGGGAATGACGATTTTGTTGTCAAAATCCACTTTTTAGTTTTAATATCGGATTTACAAAAAAAGAGGTAATATTTTGAGCTTAATTTTGAAGAATCTTGTATTGAACGATAAGCTCAATATTTCTGTATTTATCAGCCAACTGTAACTAAAATATTTTACTAGGAAAGAAAGACGTACGGTAATGACGACTGAAATGACAAAAATCGAGGGACAGACGTTTTATACAATAATATTTAGCTGGCGTGAAAAATGTGCAAAAATTAAACTTATGTTCTCCTAGAGTTTACAAACTTTATACGTTAAGGGGGTATTTCTATTTGACCGAGCATTTTTCAGGCGTTTCTCAAAAATTCTTAAAAAATACAATTGTTAATATTTTTGAATGAAAGTTTATTTTTTATTTTTAATAAGATCTGAAACAAGAAAAATACATGTTTACCAATCAAAAAATAAATAATAGGGGGCACTGTAGCGTTTCAACAAATGTGTCCCGGAAACGACAACCTGACTTGGCTGACATGATTGAGCTGCTCCAGGTCATCTAAAGCAAAAAAAATCGAAGAGATTCTTGAAATATACGAATACGGCTATAGCCAGAACTAGAAAAAAATCAAAAATATTGAAAATTGACAAAATGGCGCCAGTTTGAAATTTTGTTTGCGAATTTGGACTTTTTCGGGGGTAGTTTTTGACTTGCTAAAAATTCAAAAATCATTAGTTTTCATTTATTCTAGTTCGGGCTATAGTCAAACATCTGCTCAACATATCCTCCGAATTTGGCCTTAATCGGTCCAGTGGTTTGGACGGAATCATGTCAAACATTTTAAAAAATCGTGTTCTGAGACAAACGACTTGCTCAAGATGTAGCGTGACACTGCAAATTCAGAACTAACACTGAAAGTTTTGACTTGAACTTGGATGAAAATCTATAAATGATTTCGGAACATCGTATTGGGGAAGAAAAACCTGTTTGAGACAAATTATACACATTTATGAACTGCCTGCCTGATAGCCGAGGCGGCCCTCCCCAGCGTGCGGCTGAGTACTCTCCACTCTGTGCAGTTGACCCTGCTGCAGCTCCGTTAAAAATTGATTTTTTGGTCCGGTCAAATAGAAATACCCCCTTGAGCGTTTTTCAGGTGATTGTCTGAAAAAAGTACAAAATCAGTTTATCCTTGTGAAAATTGGGGTTGGGACGCCGCGCCGTAGGGTAATGACTTTTGGAGTCTTCTTATGTTAAATTAAAGTTAATGGAAACAGAAATAAGAAAAAAAAGAACTAAACATTTTGTGGAGCATGATAATAAGTGTGTATCAAATTTTTTTAAATCAGTACGATTTTTTTATTTAATGTAATATTACTGGGACTTCAAGTTTGTCTTCAATCTGACAATTATTATATTCTCAACCTTTTATCATTGTTATTTTCTTGAAATTATTATAATTCAACAAAGAAGGCTGCGTCTAGACGTTCCGAAAAATCGAGGTAGTTGGAAAAGGGACTGGACTAATCGTTCCGTAAATTCGGGACGACCGGCCAAGCTTATAAAAAATATTGGATTACGGATGACGAGACACTTCGCAAAAAAAATATGTTTTCTTTCTTTCGGATTTTTATCCAAAAAAAGGCCAAAAGATGAAGTAATTCCTATTCGCAGGACAGTAGTTACGGCATGTAATAGTCAGCCATATTATTATACGATCTTAAAACAGAACGCATTGAAAGTGGTCTTCAATTATCTCTACTCCTACTGTACTGAATTTATCATAAAAACCATTACTTAACAATTTAATTTTAGCAAGTATTCATAAAAATCAGTTCAAAATTTGAGAGTGGAATGAAAAATAATTACCTATCTTCCCCCTAAAATCAAGGGAAGTAAATAAGCACTGAGAGAAATGTTTGTTTCAAAGAAACATAATTCTTTGAATGCACTGTTTGATTTAAACCAATTTTTAATTTAGTTGAACAAAATTTATTTGAATTGAACAAAAATTATATTCAAATGAAACACAAATTGGTTTGACCCTGCATCAATGAAATAATATGTTTGAGTTCAACAGAGGATTTGTTTAAATTAAAAAAACGTTGGGTAAGTCAAATGAAATTCATTTAAATCGAACAAAATTAGTCCAATTTGAATACAAGTTCTGTTTAAATGAAACAAAGAGTATTCAGAAAAGCTTTTTTGTTCAAATCAAACAAACATTTATCTCAGTATGTATCAGTCGAAAACGTTAATAATGTAGAGTTGAAAAAGTGTGTTAAATGCACACTAACATATGTGAGATTCTTTGAACAAAAGACAATTTGTTCAGATTTACGGCACTAGAAATCTTTAAAGATTAGGTAGACTTAGTATAAGCCAGCCAATTAAAATTCTCGATTGCTAGTGACGTGAGCATTGCCACGAGAAAGAATTTATGCCCATGAGAGAATGTGTAACTTAGAACCTGTAACTTAGAAAATACATAAATGTAATGGCATATAAATTGCACCGAGACCATATTATTCTTTCATAAGACAATCAACACCAACAGGACTATTACGTGATTAACAACGGTCATTAAAATGTATCCTAAATGTTTCAATGTTTATTAGAACTAGAAACATTGATCTTGATATATTGAGACATAAATCTGCGTTTAAAGAGCAGACCTACCTAACTTCACTTTGACAACTCTGTTTTATATTTGACTCTATATTTTCAAAAAAATGCTCATTTAGGTCTCTTGTCATTCAGACCTAACTTCAGAAACAAATTCTTTTTAAAATGGGAAAATAAGAATGAAACGAACATTATTGAGTATTTTAGCATGACGTCATGGCCATTACAGGATAGGTGGGAATGCCAGGAAGGTTTGTATAGTTGGTACATATTTGAATGTGAATGCCATACGACTTTTTGGGAAAAATATTCTAAACGTAAAAGTAAGTTCTTAATATATGAACAGTAATACTTTTCCAATGTAGAATACATTTACGCAATTATGTTCCATCTTTTTGTCAGTTGACGACCTTTCAGTTTCAAGGAATGAAATAACACAGAGACGAAAAAATTGTATATAGTTTATACATCATGTGAAATATTATATGCAATTGTCATTTGTTTTACATAGAAATTTTATGAAACAAATGATATATATGATTTCATATGATGATATATATGAATGAAATATATCATTTTTCCGCCTGGAAAATATCAAAAATTTAACGTTACGTATGCATTCACACCTATCATTACAGTGACGTCATGTTAGAATACTCAATTTGTAATCAGAGCGTCCGCTGAAATGCTGGAAAGAAATTTCATGACAATTCCAGGTTGTTTCAAGGTATAATTTTTCATAGTACTCAAATATTTTGCATTTTTTAAAACAATCGACTCGGAATATGTATAACATTTTGCTCGTTCATAATGAATAATGTTTTTTCCAGTCCTTTTAAATATCTTTCTACGTGAAAATAGTACTGTTTATATGTAAAATACAATAACTGATTTTTAATTCGTGAAAGAAACTTCATTAAGGGATAAATATTTTCCTAATACAAGTTTCTAGGGATTTAAGTAATATGTTTGATTTAGAAAGCTTTTGAAAAATTATATTACAAGCTATTCTTAAATATCTCATCACCATCGAATAATTGAATAAATAATACTGGAAACATAATTATTAATTCCTGAATTCGTCCCTAAAGTCCATGAATTTAAATAATAATAAGTAAAACAGATTTTCATTTTATCTTATTATACTTCAAATGCAGTGTATATTTAGGTGAAATTAATTTGGTTTTTATATTAAATTCAATTTAATTCGCTCCAAATTTTTAACCTTTCAAGTAAAAATATTGCATTCTCAACAAAATAGCTGCATTTCTAACCAAATAACTTTCAAACAAAAGGTTTATTATTGACCAAAAAAAACGATTTTTCAACAAAATACATGAATTCTCAACCAAATAGTTGAATTTTCAACTAAAAAGATCCATTTATAAGCAAATAGTAGAATTTTTAACCTAAAACATCAGTTTTTAATGATAAATGAAATAGTTAAATTTTTAGTGACAAAAATTAATTTTTCGAACAAAATTTTACTAAAGAGATCCATTTTTAAATAAAACGATGAATCTTCAACTAGAATAGTTGAATTTTTAAACAAAAAATATGACTTTTCGACAGAAAAAGATGAGATTTTAACAACTAAGTTCAACTTTCAAACAAGTAGTTTCGTTTTCAAACAAAAAGATAAATGTTCAATTGGAATCATAAATAACTAGAATATTTGAATTTTCAACTAAAATGATGAATTTTCAAACAAGAAGGTTAATTTTCATTAAAAAGATGATAGTTTTCTACCAAAGAAGACAATTTTTTAACAAAATACATGAATTTTGAACTGAAATGATGAATATTCAACGTACTTTGGATATGGTCACATTTTCAACCAAAAGTTGAATAATTAAATTTGCAGGTGAAAAAACGAATTTTCAACAAAAGAGTTGAATCTTTAACCAAAGAGATGAATTTTTAATTCAAATGATGAATCCTAACCAAACAAAACATTAATTTCATTAAAATAGTTCAACTTCCACCAATTAGTTGAATTTTCAATTAAAACGAAGAATTTTCAACCAAAAGCAGAATTTTTGACGGAAATTATGAATTTCCAACTGTAATAGTTAAATGATGGAATATTCTTGTTGATTAGTTAAATTTTCAGTTAAAAAATGTGTTCTCAAGAAAAAAGAATTCTCATCAAAATATTAAACTCTCATCTGGAATAGTCACATTTTTAGTTAAAAACTTATTTTTTTTTTTAAATTACAACAATATATTTCAATTCTGATCCAGAGATGAAGTTTCAATTAAAATGATGAATCTTTAACAGAAAAAAAGAAATTTGAAAAAAAAGGTTTAACTTTCAACCAATTACTTGAATTTTCAACCAAAAGAATGCATTTGTAACTAGAATGATAAATCTTCAACTGGAATAGTTGAATTTTTAACACAAAAACTGAATTCTGATCCAAATACATGAATTTTCAACTAAAAAGATTCATTTTCAACCAAAAATTGAATAGGTAATTTTCAGTTGAAAATTTAATTTTCAACCAAAGAGCTGAATTTCAACTGAATTCAAATACTTACATTTTTCTTGCAGCTTGAATAAATCATACGATAGGAAAAAACTGCAAATCAGAACGTACCTTATCAAATGCCCATTTTGGACACAGCAATAACCAATCTCTACTTCTTTGCCGCGTTATTCAAACCGGTATGACTCGCACCTCGCATAAGAAAAATTACAAATACTATAACCACAGAAAGCCGTTTAAATGCAGTTCTCGGAAACATTTGCGAAAATTTTCGTTAATTCCACATGAGCGAATTTTCAAGGCAGAAAGAATAATTGTTGACAAAATAGTTGAATTTTCAACCCAAAAATATGAATGGTCAACAAAAAAGTTATTTTTCAACGACATAGTTGAATTTTCAACAAAAAATGATGTCTTTTTAACGAAATTCTTGAAGTTTCGGCAAAAATATCAATTTTTAATCAAATAATTAAATTTTATAAACAAAATTATGAATTCTGAAACAAAAAAATTGAAGTAGACTTTTCAAATAAAATGATTTTTCAGCCCAAAATGTTGAATTTTAAATTTAAAAAGAAAAGTTAAACCAGTTTGATTTTTGACAAAAAATGACGAATTTTGAAAAAATAGTAAAGCTCTCAACGAAATAATTCGAGTTTAAACAAATTAGTTAAATTTTTAACCAAAAAGTTGAGCTTTCAACCAACAAAGATGAATTTTGAACGGAAGGATCGAATTTTGAAATAAAAAAGATTAAACTTCAGCCAGAAACAGTTGAATTTTGAACAAAATAACTGAATTTTAAACGAAATAGTAGAATTTCAATTTGAAAGAGATGAATTCTGAACCAAAAATATAATTTTAGACTTTTCAATCAAACTAATATAAAGTTTCAACCATGAATTTTGAATCCAAAAAAAATAAAGGTTTAACAAAACAGTTAAATTTCAAACGAAAGAATGAAATTTTCAACCAAGAGATTTTTCACGAAAATAGGGAAATATGTTCTTTCAAGTAAAATTATTGTAAATACTATAGTAAATAAAATTTATAAAATTAAAAAATTAAAAATTAATAAATTAAAAAATTAATTTTATACCGTAAAAGACGAATTTTCAATTGAATATATGAATTATCAACTAAATAAGATAAATTCTCAACCAAAACTTGAATGATTAAATAGTGAACAAAATAATTTAATTTTTAACCAAATAGTTGGGTTTTCAATTTGGAAAGATAAATTTTTAACCGAATAGTCGATGAAAAAGTATCAACTTTTAACCAAAAAAGATAATCTTTCTATCAAAATCTAAGTTTTTAATCTAAAAGCACAAATTTTCTACAAAAGGGACGAATGTTTAACAAAACAGTTCAATTTTCAACCAAGAAGATAAATTATCAACAAAATAGTAAAATTTTTAATCAAAAGTGATTAATTCTGAACAAAAAATATAATTGTGGACTTTTAAATTAAGAAGTATCAACCTTTGACCAAAAAAGATGATTTGTCTACCAAAATTTGAATTTTCAATTCAAAAGGACGAATTTCCAATCCAAAAAGAAGAATTTTTTCAGAAAGCACGAATAATGTTCAACAAACCAGTTCAATTTTCCACCAGAAATATGACTTTTTAATAGAACAGGTGAATATTTAACAAAAACTAGAATTTCTAATTCATTTTTAATTATTATTTGATTTTTTTATTTTATATAATATCAATTTGTATTAATTAATTAATTTTATTTAATTAATTGAAAAGATATTAATTCTGAGCCAAAAATATAATAGTAGACTTTTCAATTAAAAGGTATCCACTTTTAACCAAAAAAGATGATTCTTATACCAAAATTTCCATTTTCAATCCAAAAATACAAATTTTCTATAAAAAGGATGAATTTTTCACAAAACAGTTCAATTTCCAACCAAAGAGATAAATTTTCAACAAAATAGTAGAATTTTTAACTGAAAGGGATTAATTCTGAACCCAGAATGTAACTGTAGACTTTCGAAATGCAAAGACGAATTTTCAACAGAATAGTAAAATTGTTAACAAAAATTTTGGTTCATCTTTTCAGAGATGAATTCTGATCCAAAAATATAACTGTAGACTTTTCGAATGAAAAGAGTCAACTTTCAACCAAAAATAAAAAAGGAATTTTTTAAAAAAGGCATCTTGTCATTCAGACCTAATTTCAGAAAGACCTTCTTTTTAAAATAGAAAAATAAGAATTAAACAAACATTTAATGAAGTATTGAGTATTTTAGCATGACCTCATGGTCATTACAGGATAGGTGGGAATGCCAGGAAGGTTTGTATAGTTGGTACATATTTACATGTGAATGCAATACGACTTTTTGGAAAAAATATTCTAAACGTAAAAGTAAGTTCCTAATATATGAATACTAATATTTTTTAGATATAGAATACATTTGCGCAATTATGTTTCATCTTTTTCTCAGTTGACGACCTTTCAGTTTCAATAAATAAATGGTCGAATTTTTAAAATTGAGAAATGATTAAAGTGCAGCCAAAAACAGTTTAATTTTCAACCACAAAAATGATTTTTTAACGAAACAGCTGAATTTTCAATAAAATCGACACCTCCATTCCATAACGCTCCACGTAGCGTTTGGTCCATGTAACATTTCAGGTGAATGAAAAATATAATAGGAGACTTTTAAATTGAACAGAATTAATTTTCAATCAAAAAATATGATTATTCTACCAAAAGATGAATTTTTAATGCAAAAGGAGAAATTTTCTATAAAATAACGAATGCTTAACAAAACAGTTGAATTTTCAACAAAATATCTGAATTCTGAATGAAATAGTAAAACTTCGTATCCAAAGAGATGAATTCTTAGCCGAAAATGTAATAGTAGACTTTTCAATAAAAAAGAATTCATTTTCAACCAAAGAAGGTTACCTCTCCACCAAAGATGAATTTTCAATCCGAAAGGACGAATTTTGTATGCAAAAAGAATAATTCTCTATAAAAAAAAAGAATGATGTTGAATAAAATAGTTCATGTTTCAACCAGAAAGATGACTTTTAACAAAATATCTAATTAGAAAAGTGGAATTTTTAACCAGAAGAGATTTCGAACAAAAATAAAAAATAAATTTTTTAAAACAGGAGAAAAAAGGAGAATAGGGGAGAGAGTGTGAAGTCTCACATTGCGAGGAAAGTGCAAACTATTTTTAAAGTTATTTAACATTCACTCAAGCAGCCATTCGCGACCTGATTCGAGAATAACCCGAACAACAAGTTATATACATAATGTCAAAATGTAAACAAAATAACTAAGAAAGACCTAGAAAAGCAAGAACCAGTAAATGGTACCGGTTCTGCATAGATATCAATTTACCCTATAATCATTTAATCAAGTAACCACATTCAAACCAGAAGTTACGCATTCATGTAGGTGACGGAGAACCGCGCCTACAAAACACTGATTTCTATTGGCTGTGTTTGAAATTTCTGCAGACAAGCGTAGAGGCGCGTATTCAAAAACTAATTATGCATGAAACCGCAGTTCGGTTACTTAACAAACCAGTTAGGAAAATATCAGGAAAATACTGTCAATTTCATATGCAACCAGAATTAAAAGCGTTACCGAGTGGTCTGGTTTATGCGTGAACTGCTTTCCTGGACTTATGGTAGTTCAATGCACAGGATTAGAGTGGTCATTAAAATTATATTTTTTGCATCAATTACATATTTTTATTCCGAACGAAAAGCACTCTGTCGAAAGATATACATATATAATAGTCTCAAAGTTTCTGGCGTCAGTACGCGAGCGTCGCGGTTCTTACTTTAGTGTCGAAATATATATTAATTACGATATATTTCATTTTTATTTTGAGAATATATTTTTTTTGTATTTATTGATTTTAATCATCCTCGGTTGACTCGAATTGATGACACATTCAGGGGTTAATAGTGGTTCAGCAGTTCTACTGTAGAGAGAAATGGGAATTTTTCATCGAATGTTTTTTCTTTTTAAAATACCAGTGTAATGAACTAAACTGCAATACTTTTAGAAAAAATTAAAAATTTTGTTAACAAATCAAATTATGTATCGTTTTTGAATTAAATTTTATAAGAACAGAATTATCATATTTTCATGTTTACATTTTTTTATTGGAAAAACGAATGTATCGCTGGATCTTTTATGTCAAATATTTTTCGAAATTTTGAAAAACTTTTGCAAATAATTCTACAGTACATTGTGCCTTGTGGATTGTTCAAAAAATAAATTCAAAAGAACGAATTTTTTTATCCAAATACCAAAGACGGTTGAATTTATGACCCAAAAATATAAATTGGTAACAAAAAAATCATTTTTCCACCAAATGGTAAAATGTTTAACTTAAACTTGAACGAAATAGTTGAACTTTTTACAAAAAAAAGGATGACTTTTTAACGACCTTGTTGCATTTGCGACGAAAAATCAAATTTTCAACCAAATAATAAAATTTTGTTAACAACATAATAAATTCTGAAACAAAGAAATGATACTATACTTTCCAATTTGAATGAATTGACTTTCAACCAATAAGATACTTTTTTATCGAAAGATGCATTTTCAGTCCAAAAGGACGAATTTTATTAAAAAAAAATTTTTCAACAAAACAGTTTAATTTGCGACCAAATATTAAAAACATTTAACAAAATAGTGGAGTTTTTAACTAAATAATTAAAGTGATTTTTGGTAGAAAATTAATCTTTTTGATTAAAAATTAAACACCTTCATTGAAATTAACTTTTTTGTTGAAAATGCATATTTTGAGGATAAAAAATGGAAATTTTGATTCGAATAAAGATATTATTTTGACTGAAATATCAACTATTACATTTTCCGTTGAGAATGTATCTTTTTGGTTGAAAATGCAGCAAAGTGGTTGATGCTTAACTTTCTAGTTGAAATTTTTATTTTACATGTCTGAAATTTTCAAAAATCTTTTCGGATTTTCTTAGGAATAAATAATAAATAGTTATTTCAAATTTTCATTTTATATTAAAAATTATTGTTTCCCTCAAATGGAAAAAGAACACGGGCGCGTAGCGCATTACTGATGATGCTTTACATTTAAAATTTTTTAATTTCCAATAAAAAATAAAAAAATAAGGTTATTTGGTTTTGTTATCTTTTTTTTCGGAAATTGTTATTTTTTAATAATAATTTTTAGACTTTGAAGGCTCGTAATTTTTTTTAACAATATGATTATGTGGCTTAAGCGTTTAACACCAAGAATTGGTATTTTAAAGCAAAAAGCATTATAGTTCAATGCAGACTTCCAATTTTGAACAAATTGAGGTTCAATTTCAGGCTATGTTACGGAAATCGGTTATTTTGAACACAAACTATAAAAATTGCAAAGAAGATTTACACTTTTGTAACATTTTTCTTATGTTAAGTTTTTTTTTAAATCTAAAAATGACATTTTTATCTGAAACAATCATAAGATTTTTTAAATTAACATTCACGTTTTTCACTAGAACTCGGTATAGATTTCAAAAAAGATTTACAGTTTTTGAGCAATTGTAGGTAATGTTGACATTTTTCACCAGAAATCAGTTTTTGCAAAGAAAATACAATAACATTATTTTGTTGCGTTATGATAGTATTTTTCGTCTAAAATTTTCATGGGTAACAAAAAATCATTATATTCCAAAGAATATTCACAATATTTAAACAATGAGGGCGTAGATTAGCGTTTTTCACCGTAAATCTTTTATTTAAGACAAAAATAATTAACATCAAAATGAATATTTTTAAAAAAGGAATTCCAAAATGCAATCACACAGGTTCCCAATTTTCAACAATTTGAGTTTATTTTAACATTTTACATCGTAAATGAGTATTTTTTATAAAAAATTATTAGATTTCAAAAACCAAAAAGTTTTCATCAGTTTCCTTTTCTTCTGTTTGCTAATATTCCTTGCCGTAAATTTATATTTTTAACCAAAAATTAATTGATTTTCAAGATTAATAATTTTGAAACAATTTCAAGTCGAGTTAACGTTTTATCCAAAAATTTTCATTGAACAAAAAATGATTTATAGTTCGAACAAGATTCTCAATTTTTGAACAGTTGCAGATCATATTCAAGTTTTTCATAGGAAATCGGTTATTTATTTATTTTTTAATTAGAGTTTAAAGAATATACAAACTTTTGTACAATATATAAGGTTGTATTAACGCTTTTTATCGGGAGTCGGTTATTTTTAACAAAAATAGTTAAATGTCAATTAGGATTTGCAATTTCGATCAATTCAGGTTATGCTATGTTAGTGTTTTTCCTCAAAAAATAGAATATTTAAATTTAAAAAACTATGGTTTTTCTGATTATCCTTCAGAATCATTATATTCGCACATTTTGGATTTTGTTGGCGTTTCATACCGGAAATCAGTAATTTTAATAAAAAATCATAGGATTCCAGAGCAGATTGAAATTCTTTGAAAAATTTTAGCATAAGCTCGCATTTTTCATCGGGATTCGGTATAGTTTTGAAGAATATTTGCAATTATTGTACAATTTTAGGTTTCTTCAAAAATATTTTTCCCGGAAATCGATGATTTTAAAGAAAACCGGTAGTGGTAAGGAAAGATTTACAATCTTAAAGAAGCAGTTATTAATAACTACAAAAATTTTGTATTCATGTTAATTTTATATTTCGATTTGAACATTGTGTGAATCCACAGAAAAGAATAATCACGCGCGTAGCGCGCGTGTTGTTTTTCTAGTCGAAATATAAAAACAAGGTGTGAAATCACAAATGAATACCCACATAAAAAAACTATCTTCTGCATTTACAATTAAACTATGCTGCGATTACGCCCTTAATATTAATTTAAAAAATAGTGTAAATAATATAATTTTCCATCATCTATAATCGAAATTGGTTTGATATAGTTTATTTATAATAATATAAATAAAAAATTTAGTGCGTGCTTCGAATTTCTTATATTGAAAATTGCGCATACTCGGTAGGGCCACTCAAAAATATGCATTTTTTTAGATCGAGATGATACCTCATTGGAAAATAGCCTTTAGTATGAAAAAAAAAGTACGAAATAATCCACTATTTGAACAAAATCCATATTTCTCATTTTTCATCTAAATCTGCCACACGTGGTAAAAACGGTTTTGGTAAAAAAATAAAAATAAAATTTTTTAAATGGATCGAACTTCGAGTTTTACGTGTTTCATTAATATTATTTTGATAAAAATATAGTCTAGAAAGAATACAGTCTAATATGAGCATTTTTTTTAAATGCATGCGTCTTGAGTCTTTTTTGTCTAAATCATATTAAAAAAAGACGTGAAATTCAAAATTCGATCCATTTTTTTATTTTCTTTTTAATTTTTCTCCGAAATGGTACGTTATAAGAAAATTCAAACAATAGAAAATGTGAAATTTCTTGAGATCTTCAATTTTCGTATACAGGATATTTATGAAAAATAGGGGAAAGACGAAATAAGGAAAAAGGAGGAATTAGAGACTCACCGTGGTCTTTGAGTATATCAACGTACCTTTTTGTGGATTTTCAAAAATTGTAAATTATTTTATTTTGAATTTGTTCGCAATTTGAAATATGAACAGAAAACATCCCTTGATTCACCTCTTTACAATTCCTGATTTAAAATAAAGTTGGGTAAAGAATAGTAAAAGAACTTTGAAATAATTATTATCGAATTATTTTTTTTATGATAAGTTGATATAAATCATTCTTGTTCACTTAGAAAAGAAGACAATTCATTATTTTAGAATTGAAGATTTTCAAGATAGTCAACTGACTGTCCTTCAATTGAATTTTTTATCCTATCATGACCTCTACTATATTTTTTCAAATTAAATATTCTGTAATGCATTTTCACAACACATTGAAAATGTTATGCTCCAAAGTTCTCAAAATTATTAATCCAACTTTGCCTATTTTGACCTCAAAGTTTTGTTAAGAAATAGAATTATATTTCTTAACTATAAGGATTTTAATCGCTTTAAATAAAAAAAGAAAACATTATTCGCTTCACGTTTTTTCCTATAAAATCAGAGTAGTGAAATAAGAAAAGAAATGTGTTTAATCTTAAAATTTTAGAGGTGGAAGTGGAAAAGGAACGCGAAGGGGAGGGGTGATATACATACAGATCATCTGGACCTGGATGACCGCATTCATTCAGGTGATCTAAACGAGTAAACAGTGCAAAATTTTTAATTCATAGAACAAAACAGAGCATTATTATCATTATTTGATTAATACTTTAATTTATTATTAATTTTTTTCTTCAGTTGAAACAAGAACATAACAAGAGTAATAATATAATAACATATATAGTAATAATACAATAATAATAACAATAACAAATAAAAACAATTAAATTTTTAGCCTACACTATGCATTGGTTGAGTAGTTTTTTTAACAAAAGCTTTTTCTATTTTTAAAATATTTGTGTGTTTGCATTTATGATGAAAAATTTAAATACTTTTCAACTTAGCAGCTAAATTAACTTTTTTTTTAATTTTCAGAAGTACAATTTTTTAAAGATTTCCAGATTTATCAAAAAAGCTTATATTTGTGCTAAAACTATCTGGAATTATTATTGAATGGAAAAAATAATTTTGAAAATTGTTTATTATGTTATAAACAAATTAATAAACAAAAGTTATATTTTGGGTTCGGCACTATTTAGCTAATGGAAATCCAGAGCCTTAGTAAAAAATGTATAAGAAATTATAAATATAAATAAATTAAAGTGCTGAAAATTAGGCCTCTAGAAAAGAAAAGTTTTCTATGGTTTTAGGAATTGGAATAATATTAGCAGTCATTTCTTATAAAAGATCAAAAATTATTTTTCATGGACAAAGTTTAAAACTTACGAAGAATAATTATTTAACAATAGTTTTCGCAATTGCATTGTTTCTTATCGTCGCTTCTTACCAGTTTCTCAAAAATAGTTGAATTTTAAACAAATCATGGCTCATTTTTTGGAAAAAAACATTTACTGCAACTTTACTGTTTCTAATTTTATAAAGAAGTTAATAATCTTCAAATGTATTTATGTGTTCACAAAAATTTGTCATGGAAACCAATTTCTTCAAAGATTTCAGCCATAGAAAATTTTGCTTTTAAAATTAGAAACAATAGAATTGTAACGAATTTTTCCCCGAAGAAAGAAGCCACAATTTATTAAGAATCATCAATAAAAGAATGTGTAAGCAGCTAAAGTAAAAATAAATTATATTCACAGTATATTTATATTTATTATACAATTATATAAAAACAAACATATCTGGAAAATAAGCCATTTCAACAATATGATTGTTTATCTCTGAACAAATTACTTCAGTAAACCCGTTGTTGATCAGAATTATTCAAGATATATTCAAGTAACATAGAAATTGTATTAAACATCTTAGTTTATTATTATAAACAATTTTGGTGTATTAGTTTGTTACGTATATTGTTTACTATTTTCTGAATTTTTTATAAATTTGTGATAATTCATGACAATTTTTTGATACCTTAAACCTAGGAGATCAATAATATAAATTCAAAAAAAATGTTGTTTATGAATTTATTTTAAAGACTTTTAGTGATGAAAGTCGCACTGAAAAAGATCAATTTTGAACCAAAAATGGAAAAATTAAATTTTCAGATAAAAAAATAACTTTTCAACCTAGAAAGAAAGAATTTTTAGCAAAATAGTGAAATTTTAAACCAAAGTGTTGAATATCTGAAAAAAATGAATTCTCCACAAACAGCTTAATAGTTAATATTTTCATCAAAAAAATATTTTAATTCTGAATAAAAAAAAGTTGAAATCTATCCTCAACAGAATAAAACTAATTTTTAAACCAGAAAGACGAATTTTCCGAAAAACTGTTCAGTTTCCAACCCAAAAATTTTGAAATTTCGACACAAAAATATGCATTTTCTGCCAAAATAATTGAAGTTTTAACTAAAAAAAGATTAATTTCCAAGCAAAAATGAAATAGTTTTATTCATATTTAGAAAAGTTAATTTTTGACTAAAAAAAACTCAACTGAATTGATGAATATTCAACCAAAAAACGAATTTTTAACCAAAAACTTGAATTTCCAACCCAAAGATGTATTGTCCGCCAAAAGAGACAGTTTTTAATCAAAATACATGAATTTTAAACCAAAAAATCACTCTTACATGAAAAATAGAATAGTCAGAATGTTAAAAAAATAAATTTTCAACCAAAAAAGAACACGATTTATCATTAAAATAGTTAAATTTTCAATCAAAGACATAAATTTTTCAAAAATATAAAAGTTAAATTTTCACTCAAAAATTAATTTTCTGCCAAGAAGACGAATGTTCAACAAAAAAGTTATCTTTCCAACTAAAACAGAATCTAAACAGAAATAAAACAGAATAAAAGCAAAACATAATTAAATCTTAAAAATAAAAAACTTAAAATAGAATAGTTAGATTTTGAGACGAAAATTAATTTTCAAAGATATAAAATAATTTTTCAAGGAAATGATTTCATTGTTAAGCAAAGAAACAATTTTTCGAAGAAGATTTAATTTCTAAAAAAAACATTTAATTTTCAACAGAAAATGAGGTGGCTAAATTTTCAGTTGAAAAAAAAATTTTTTTATTTCTAAAAAACTAATTTTCAAACAATGAAATGCATTTTCTACCAAAAATATGAATTAGTCGCCAAGAAGATGTTTGAAAAAAAAGTTTATTTTGTTACTGAATAAATAAGATTTTACTCAAACATGGAATGTTCAAATTTTCTTTGAAAAAAATTAAATTTCAACAATAGTCAAATCTTGAAAAAAACGTTTCAACTAAAATGATGAATCATGAACCACAAAAGATTGATTTTTCACGAAAAAGATTATAGTTGATATTGCAATAAAAAAGATTTTAATTTTAAACCAAAAAATGTTGAATTCAACCAAACGAGAAAACAATGTCAAAAAAATAGTGGAATACTCAACCCAAGCAGATTGATTTTCAACAAAACAGTTGTAATTTTTAACCAAAAAATATGTAAGTTTTACTAAAATGGATGAATTTCCAACAAAAAATTGGAATTTTCTACCAAAAAGAACGTAATTTCAAAAAAATTATTGAATTTACCTCAAAATAATCAAATTAACTTCAAATGCAGTTTATCGAAAATTCTTTGACTCTGACCGGGTTTCCCTGACATTCTTTGATTTTCCCTGACTAGTTTTGAATTCCCTGATTTTTCTTGACCTCGTGGATTTCCCTGGCTTGCAGCGATCGTGTTAAAGTACTTCATGTAGAGCTAAAAAATTATATCGTTGTAAATTCTAATTTTTCCCCTTTTTTATATATTATTGAATACAAAAATAAATGTTAAGATCCACTCAGACAATTTTCTTGGAAATTCAATGGAGATCATTTAAAAAATGCAAATCCATAAAGAATTACAGGCCGTGGACTATTTTTAACAGTAAATACCAAATTCATCCCAATGTGCGTTGGTACAACGAGTCTTTGAAGTTTGAATGCGTATAGAAAGTGCAACCATTAAATTATAAATTTTTTTTTCTTCTAATTATAGGAACAATTAGTTCATTCCACCTAAACAGAGGTGACTCACCCGGTCACCTAAATTTGCATTACTATTGCAATTTGCTCCGGCGCACATTGTAAGTTCTAACGAGGGCCGTAAAGAACTTTATGGCCTGCTGCATGACTCAAAAGAATTCAAAGTGCACTTTGTAAGACCCACGAAGCGAATCGCGTTTTACTTTCAGGTGTAAATAGGGGAAACCAATACTAGGTGAATAGAAAAAATTTAGTCCGAATATTGATAAATGATGAACAGGTGGGAACATACCAAATGGTTCTCTTCTGGTACTCATAAAGCAATAAACCAAAATTGTTATGAAAAAATATTCCTCCATTTACAAATTGATAATTTTATTTGGTTATTTCAGTAAAAAGCATGAAGTTACTAATTTATTAAAAATTCGTTCAGTTGGTAGATTTTGCTTGCTTTTCATCGCAATCTAAAAGCGAAAAAATACTTTAATACCCTTTAACCTGTTAACAATTTATTCACCTCATTCTGGACGATACTTCTAATAAAAAAAGGTGAAATATATGTTTGATGAAAACTAAGAGAATTCATCATTAGACAGTTTTGAAGCCAAGGGTTTGACGAATCGAAGAAATCAGTGAATCAATAGTGGAAGAAATTTAATTTCTTGAAAAATGATAATCAGTAAACAAACACATTTTTCAATTTTTCAGTTAGAAAATAGCAAGTAAGTGGTAAATATGCTAATGATAAAACTAGTTTTTAATATTGTGACTCACAAAAAATACTACAGAATTTTTGTTTTAAAACCCAGTCACTTTTTCCCATTATTCAGCTTTTACTGGTATTCATCTCGTACTGGTTCCCCTTACATTCCTACAGTGAGAGTACAGAGCAAGTTGATCTTCATGCTTTTGAATATCGCGATTTTGCACGTCTATCGCGATCGCGATCGCGAAATAAAAAGGTGAAGCCTGTTGAGTAATCGTGCGATTCAGTATGAGATAATATTGCGTTGCTATAAGTAATAGTTAAAGTTATCAGCTAACGCTAACGTGCAACAAAAACACGGAAAAGAAACTGATACTTCCCATCTAGCATGAACTATACCTTCTGAAAATTTCATAATTTATCAGCATTACTTATCACTACCGGGTAGCCGTAAAACTTCATTTTCCAGATTCCCTCACTTTTCCCTGAGAAAACAATTTCAGATTAAAACTAAAAATTTTTTAATTTACTCATTTATTTCAACTAAAAAAATAGTTAATTTTTAATGAAATACTCGATTTTTCTACATAAAAAGACGAATTTTCAACCAAATAGTTGAATTTGCTAACAAAAAATCAATTTTTAACCTAGAAGTTGCATTTTCAACAAAATGATTCAATTTTCAAGCTAAAAGACGAGTTTTTTAGAAGAGAGATGAATTTTAATACAAAGATGAATTCTCAACGATAAATGTAATAACTAATATTTCAAACAACAAATTAATTTTTAACTCAAAAGTTGCATTCTCAAGCAAATAATTCAGTTTCCGAACACAATTTTTGTCTCCTCATCTTTTTCCGTATCTTGTATAGTTTGATCAAACGGAGAAAAATGGAAGGTCAGTTTAGCCATATAGATGTGCGGACCGACTATATTGCAGAGTTAACTATAGGACAGCCCTTGAATATGGCTAAAGCGACTATCTCTAGAAGGTTGAAACAAGAGGTTCAAATCGATCATCTCAGAGTGTCGACTTGGTCATCTCGTACGGTCGACTCAAGCGTCATATAGAGTCGAACCGATCATCACACAGGGCGGAAAAGATCATTATAAAGGGTCGATTTGGTCATATCAGATAGTCGTCTTGATCTCCTCGAACAGTCGACCTGGCCGTCTTAGGGTGTCGATTTGATTATCCTACATTTTCTATATATTTTTTCCTTTTCCTATTCATTCCAGTCTCTCTCTTATAAGAGGCTGGAAATTATAAAATTACGTAGAACCTATAAAACCTGAAAATTTATATGAAATACATGAATTCTGAAAGCATTCTTCATTGTTTATGGAGAGCGAGGTGTCTGAGACATAATTTGATATGCAAAAACAGTGCACATTGACAATATATTTTTTGGAGCACGAAAGGCGTCAATGTGACACGACACGGTGTCACACTGAATGGTAAGATTTGAAACACTCAAGTGAATTCATGAATCAATATCCCACATGTCGTTACTTTGTGCATCATTAATAAATGCTGAAATGTTTTGCACGTTTTCAGTTTGAAACGACACGGCGACAACAAATTGATAGCTGAACGTCCAATTACGCCTTTATCCTAAATCCCTTGGGAGCATCAAATTTGATGTCGAAAATTCAAAAACAATAAGCTTAATACACTTTGTATCATGTTCTCTCTTATGCACGCTTCACTCTCCACGAATTTTTGAAATATTGAAAAGCAGTTTAAACTTATTAAAAACATGTTTAAGTTCACTAAACAGAAAATGTGACGCTGAAAGGCTCAATGACATTCACTCACTCCGAAAATGCTCTAGAGTCCAGACAACGGTGCTGCCAACTGCGTCTACAACCGGATTGGTTAAGGTTGGCGGGCTTATTTAAAATGATTATGATTAAATGTGAAAAGCAATTGGGTACAGCAAATATTTAGAGTAAAGTTATTGAAAATAATTCTAATTTGCTTACAAGGAAGACTTATGAAGTGAAATTTCAATTATTTATTAGATTTCATTCTCAAAAATAAATGATCGATTTCACGTTCAAAGAAAGGAATATCTTTTTCATCGTAAATATGAATTTACAATTATTCCTAATATTGTTATACACTTTACATTTATTATTTGTTGTGAGCATTTGACTTACACATTCAATAATTTTAAATAAACACGCCAACGGTAACTATTCGGGTTGGTCCTCCGGGATGGGTCATTTTCCCTTCCGTGGATGGTCGAAATGAGTGAAAACAAGATGGTCGTATTGACCTCCCCGAAAGGATACCTTGCCTATCCCTAATAGTGAGTCTGACCTTCTTACAACACTCAGCCTGGCCATAAAATAAGAGTCTCTCTGACTGTGTCGAAGAAATTCTAAAAGGCTAATTCGACCATCTAGAAGAACGGGCTGGCTCTCTAAATGTTGACCCTCTACCTTTTATCATCCGTTTTTCTCCGTGATCTCAGATCTCCGTGATTTTCTCCTCTAATCAAAAATTCCATTTTGTGCACAAAATGGAATTTTTGATTTTTCATAATTTTGTTGTGCGATAAAAATTTGATTTTTCAAGAAAATTAAAAAAAGTTCCATAACAATATTGCAGGGTGTTTAAAAAGAAACCTTTTTCTTTCCGTGACTTTTTTCCATATCGCGCGTTGTTTAGCTTAAAATGTTCATTTTCGATCGTTTTTTGGAGTTTTGTAAATGCTATAACTTTGTTAATTTTCCTCCTATCAAAAAAAGTAATGTAAATATTTTGTTTGCCTCTTTGAGTACTATCATTATTTGTTCATCGAATTTTCAAATATTGAAAAAAAATGTTCTAAAAAATTTTCAAAATGTGCTCACTTTTTAAATTTTCAGCCAAAATGGCAGGCTAACAAACTTGATCTTCATTTTAGGGAACTCAAAGAGTATACCAAAGATAAATCCAATAGGTTCATTCTTTTGAAAGTTATCTTTCTAATAAACTACAAATCTCCAGAAATACAAACTAACAGACTGACTTACAAACTACCAGACAGACATTTTGTAAAAACCTATTTTTTGGGCTCAGGGGGTCTCGAAACGTGGATATTTCACAACCGGGGGGGGGGGGGCCAAATTTTACACAAATCTAATACCGTCTCATTATAGGATGAGAATGTAACAAATGTTTTCTCCACAAGGAGTGTAATAGTTGATATTTTCACCATCAAATATTTTAATTTTGAATCAAAAACAGTTGATATCTGTCCTCAACCAAAGCAAATTAATTTTGAAATAAAAAAGACGAATTTCCTGAGAAACAGTTCAGTGGCCTCAAAACTTCATTTTCTAGATTTTCTCACTTTTCCCTGAAAAATATTACATTTTTTCTACTGGACATTCGTATTCTAAGATCAGCAGCTCAATCCTGAAACATAGAACCTTCTATCAACGGAATAAAATACTTTCAGATTAGAATAAAAAAAAAATTTAATTCGTTCATTTATGTCAACTAAGAAATATGACTTTTCCAGTAAATTTTCAATCCAAAAGGATACATTTTAAACAAACTAGTAAATTTTTAATGAAATGCTGAAAGTTTCTACATAAAAAGATGAATTTTTAAGTAAATAGTTGAATTTTCTAACAAAAAATTAACTTTCAATCTAGAAAATCCATTTCCAACCAAATAATTCAATTTTCAAGCCAAAAGACGAGTTATTTGGAAGATAGTTGAATTTTCAACATAAAGATGAATTTTCAACGAAAAATGTAATAGCTGATATTTAAAAAAAAAAATTAATTTTTAACTTAAAAGTTGCACTTTTAATCAAATAATTCAATTTTCAAACCAAGAGACGAGTTTTTTAGAAGATATTTGACTTTTCAACATAAAGATGAATTCTCGACGAAGGATGTATTAGCTGATATATCAACAACAAAAATACGAATTTTCAACCAAATGGTTAAATTTTCAATCAATGAGTTAAATTTTCAACGAAATAATTAAATTTTTCACAAAATAGTTGAATTTGCAACCGTATACTTAAGTTTTCTACCTGCAAAGATGAATTTTCATCCAAATAGTTGAATTTTCAACGACAAACTGTTATATTTTAACCAAACATTTGCATTTTCAAGCCAAAAAGATTAATTTTGCAGGAGACATTCAAATTTTTAAGCTGAAAAGACGAATTTCTCCGTAAAGAGTTGAGTTTTCAATCGAATAGATTACTTTTTAACAAATTAGTTTAATTTTGGGAAAGTCAATTGAATTTTCAACTAAGAACATCAATTTTCACCAAGAAAGACGACTTTTCACCAAAAAAGACGACTTTTCAACAAAATACATGAATTTTTCAACAAATAGATAAATTTGCAGCTAAAAAAGTTAAATTTCCCCCAAAAACGGAAAACATAAATTATCAGTAAAAAAATTAATGTTTCACCAAAAAAAACGAAATTTTGACAAATAAAGATTTTTTCAGTCAAAAAAGAAAATAATTTTCATTCAAAATATTTGACCTTTCAAGCCAAAAGACGAATTTTCTATAAAAACAGTTGAATTTTCAGCTAAAAAATATGAATTTCCAACAAAAAAGTTAATTTTCAGCAAAAAAGTTAATTTTCAACTAAAAAAACGAATTTTCGAAAAAAGTACAATTTTCAATCAAAAAGATTATTTTTCTACTAAAATGATGAATTTTCCAACCAGAAAGACGAATTTTCAACAAATAAAGATTTTTCACACGCGAAAGCAGAAAAGTTAATAAATTTTTCTGATTTTCTCAGGCTAGTTTTAAGACCTCTGACTTTCCAAAATTCCCTGGCCTGGAGCGACCCTGATTTATCATTCTGAATCGTTTGAACATTCCTTGAGCCGTTTAGTACATTTTGGTAGATTTAGTGAAAATATGGTGATTGAAAAGGCAAAAGAGTTTCCTTTTCCCGCTTCAAAAATAAAATCCCGCACATTTTACCAACATTTCCCGCACCAATAAATTTACGGTACAATTCCCGCTGTTTACGCTTTTTCCACATACTGGACAACCAGTTTTACATTTCAATTTACAACTTGCGTGAGACATAAAAAATAACTAGGCACATGTGTTTTTTTTTCGTAGTTATTTAAATACACTGTCGCCGGAAATGAGTTACACGCCTAGCACGAATGGTGCTGAAAATCACTGCTGACTGTTCAAAAAAACTGGTTAAAAAAAAACAGCGAGAAAATTTTTTCAGGAACAGTTGAAAATCTTCTGAAATTCCGCGTCCAATCATCCCTAAAGGAGATATTTTTGATCTTTTGAGAAGAATATATCGCGTGAGAAATTAAGAAAAAAATCAAGAATTTCTCGAAATTTGTACCTCGACTTCAACTGATGGCATGACCTGGGAAAATTGTAGAAAAAATCTGAAATTTATACCACACAGTCTTTGAAGCGTTGTCATTAAATTAAACCAACGGAACTTCGAAAATCTGCATGGGTTTTAGAGATATAAATGAAAATGTCCATGTTTCAAATGTCAAGTTTCAGTCGGCGATTACCGCCGTCGCACAGTGGGCCAAATCGGGAATCTATTTGTTATGAACAAAATATATTAATAAAATATCAACATATTGGAAATTTTGCTTTCAAAGTATATTTTCAAGTTGGAATTGCTTGCAGGATCACGTTTGATTATTTTATAAGCAAATTATGCAAACAAATTCATAGTTTAGACGCTTATTGGAAGAAAGTAACCGTTTTTCTTGCTTAGTACACAGAAAAAACCAGAAGATAAACTTTACATCGATTTCCGACGAAAGATTCTTTGCAACAAAAATTAACTTCACAGGATAAACTTCACACAAATATCGGTTAAACTTTCTATTTTATTCCATGACAAACACATGTATTTTGAAAGGTGCGAAGTTGGCTGAACAAAACTTTATCTCTCTAAAAATTTCCTGCAACAAATTTTATTCTTAGTTTTTTCTGTGTAACTTTGAATTAAATGAGTGTTAATATTTAGTGATTGGGATTGGTCATCCGATATTATTTGTTTATTTTATAACCAAATTTTATAAACAAAAGCATAGTTTGGTCATTCATATACAGAAAGTAATAGTTTTTCTTTCTAATCGTCGTCAAATTACATAGGTAGTGATGTTTAGTGACGAAGAATTGTCATTTGATATTATTAGTTTATTCTATAAACAAATGCATAGCTTAGCCATTTGTAGACACAAGACATTATTTTCTTCAAATGATATCACTGAAAAAGTTTTGTGATGTTCTAGAAGAATTAGCTTCCAAGTTGTAGTTGTCAATCATTTCAATAATTTCAGGATCCATTTCAAATTTATTCTTCCTCTACTTCTACCTTTAACGAGGCAATTAATAGATCAGATTACACAAGGAGATTAGTTATTAAATCTTCATTGGTCGAAATTCGAGAGCACTTTCGTGTGTTGATTTCTCTGAACCACTTGAGATCTTTATTACGGGCTTCTGCAGCTTCTTCTGTATACTGTCCGATTGGAAGTAAAAAATGCTGCATAACCGTTGCTCCATGCAACAACATTTTGTGTACTGTTGGAAGCATAAAATACCACGAGTAAACACTAATGTACAATTGTGCTGTCTCAAATACGAACTTGTTACAAAACATGGGTGGACTTTTGTGCTACTTATCAACATTTGCAAAACTTAAGAAAATCTCGCAATCAGCGCTTTATTAATTTCTGTTATTTCAGTAGCTAGATCAGAATCCGCGAAAAATCTTCAAGCGGTATTACCACTTTTTGAGTTACCCGTCCCATGCCTTGGTTGATCTATGATCATACCGGTTCTTTCTTTGAACTCCTTTGCATATTCGAGTATGAGGAGTGTCACTTTGTCATTTCTCCTCATCTGTCACTGCACACCTTTTTTGAAATCTATACGACAACCTGTGTTTATTATGCATTCAAAAGATCGCATCTTAGTATGTAAAGGAGGAATACCGTATTCCAAGTTGCTGAAAATCTCTTCTTTCAGCTTTACACGATCAAGTTTGTTCATTTCGCTTGGCTTAGCTCCACAAACATAGCGGATTGCCGTTGGATTTGTATCAGAGAGTGCCAGACCGATTTTTCCATCTACCATAGTCAACTTCATGTCAGTTCTAATCATAAAGACGCTATTGGGTGTAGTAATCTTCTTTGCCTTCAATAACTTGACTTGGCGTTTGATTTCTTGAATATCTGTTGATGTCCTTTCCCTCGTTTCCTTCCCGAATATGAATGCTATTGGTACGCATTGTCTAGGAGACCCAGGATGAGGATTGCTGCAAACAACTGTCGAACTTCCACTCACTTTCAAGCATAATGGTAGCATTGATATTGTAAACACAGTCGAATTAGATGAATCATCGTCTGTAAACAGCTGATCATACGTTCACTGATCTGAAGCTCCATCGCAGCCATATTTTATAAATAAATCTAAATTACAAGTTTTCACCCTTTTGTCTATAGCAGGAAGTTTTTAGGATCCTCGGAAAGTTGTGTTATTGAATGATCGATTAAGAGACTGAAAGTTGATGCGAGCTTCTCTTTCTGTTACATGAACCTGCGACGGATAACATTCTTTTTTCGCTTCTGCAACTTGATGATACGAGGGATAGATATCTGCATTTCGCGTTTCGGCCTGAAATTGAATGACATTGTATTGATACTTGGATAACTTGGCATCTTCCATAAAAGCTACAGCTTTTATGGATTTATTTTGAACAGCATCATCTAAATCACCACTGGTATCATATAGAAGAGATACAATTGCATGAGCGATTTTTGTTTTTCTAGTAGTTCTCAATATTCGGAGAAAATGCTTCTTGACTTTCGATTGCCGAATAAGCTTCTTCCATGGTGATCAATCTGCTTCTCTTTGTCGCAGCCGAAATTTTTTCAAAGCTTTCCGTACTCAGTCTTCTTCAAGGACTTTCTTTCAACTCTGAAAAGTCTACAAAGAGATCCGAGTTAGGCCACATCTCAAACTTTATTTCAAATTTGCTTTTATTAGCAAAACGTGGCTTCCAATTTTGACAGAAATGCGTTAGGAAGTGTCTGGTAAAGGATCTGCCAACTGTTTCCAAGCGATCATCATCAAAAGTGTATTTCACTTGCAAATAATTTAACAACTTTTTTGTGTCTTTAATGTTATTTTCGACATGAAAATCAAACATTACTCTTTTGGAGACATTAAATGACTCCATTTTATAAATATTATTTAAAAACAATTAATAAAAAGTAGTAAAGCAATAACAGCAATAAGTCTCTTGATAATAATCACATAATTATGATGATAATAATAACACAGTCCGAAAAAATTTAAACCCAAAGACCGGATGTAACACGATCAGCAATTTTTCTCCCTAAAAACTGCTAACTCCATCGTTTAGTATTCCTTTTTATCTTCCATTTCCATTTTTGATAACTATTTCAGTCCCACAATGCATTGTGAAACAATGCAAGGCGAAGACAAACTGAATGGTTAATGTGTGATATCTCGGAGAAAAAAAATCGGCTCGAGTTGATCAAAAATGAAAATGGAAGATAAGAAGGTATACTGAAGGCATACAAAACGATGGCGTTAGCAGTTTTAAGAAAAAATTTGCAGATCGTGTTATGTTGCCTCAAATATGGCTAAAAATAGCCATTTTTGTACTTCGGGGTCACATAGTCTGGTCTTTGGGTACAAAAATGATGTCATTTTTGTCGGCCTGTGTAATAAGAAGGAAACAAAAACCTGCGTATGACGAAGCCGAAATAAGCCGAAACTAGGTCACATGAGAGCAATTCATCTTGCAAGCGTGTTATACTTATAACATAGAAAAATGATCATTCTTCTGAGAATATACCCACCTAGCGGCATGGCAATCATCTAGTGGCAGAATCTAAACTAACAGATATTGGCGGTATATTTCAAATTACTTAAAAAACTGAAAGCAGTTTTAAAATGAAATTTACTCCAGTCAACCTCAACGTCATTTACGTAAAACATTACTTTACTTTGAACTTAAATTTTTGTATGAAATTTCTTTACAACATAAACAAATAATATCGATTGACAATTCTTTGTCACTAAACATCACCACTTATGTAATTTGAAGACGCTTAGGAAGAAAACGATCACTTTCTATCTATAAATGGTCAAACTATCCATTTGCTCTTAAAATTTTTTCCGTTTGCTTATAAAATAAACAAATAATATGTAATGACCAATCCTAATCACTAAATATTGCCACTCATATAATTTAAAGTTAATAAGAAATAAAAATGATCACTTTCTTCAAATAAACGCCTCAAATATGCATTTGTTTACATAATTTGTTTATAAAATAAACCAATTATACCATACCAAAAATTTGTATGATCAAACGTGATTCTGTTGATAAAATTAGGCAATTCCAACGTACAAACATACTTTGAAAGCAAAACAGCAGTGATCGCCGACTGAAACTCGAAGCAGATACGCTTGGACATTTTTTCCATATCTCGAGAATACGTATATTTCTTAAAAGTTCAAGCAGCTTGAACTGAAGATAAGAATTTGAAGACTGTGTGGTATTAATTCCAGATTTTTGTTACAACTTTTCTAGGTGACACTAGAACTTATAGTCAAGGTACAAAATTCAAGAAAATCTTTAATATTTTAAAAAGCTTCTCACGTTGTATATTCTTTTCAGATGAAGAAAAATATCCCTTGGAGGGGTCATTCGACTTGCAATTTCATGAGATTTCTAACGGTTTTTTGTAAGGTTTCTCGCTTCTTGTTTGAACAAGTAATCACGTTTCAAAATCAGTAGTGATTTTCAGTACTGCTCGCACCAGCCGTATAGATAATTTTCGGCTGTTGAGCATATTAACTTCAAAGGCAAAAAATATCTTTCATCAGGTTCGCTTGAATATTATTTAATAAGGTTTCTAACGGTTTTTGAAAAGAGTTTATCGCTCCTTTCTTGAACGAGTAATCACGTTTCAAAGTCGGCAGTGATTTTTGGTACCACTCACGCTAGCCGTGTAGATAATTTCCGATGGTCGGACATATTATCTTCAAAAGGTCAAAAATGTCTTTATTGGGGGTCATTTGACGCAGAATTTTATAAGCTTTCTAACATTTTTCGAAAAAAGTTTCTCGCTCCTTTTCTTACCGAGTAATGATGTTTCAAAGTCAGCAGTGCTTTGTAGTACCGCTCGCGCCAAGCGTGATAGATAATAATTTTTGTCGGTAGTGTACAGTAAGATCCCCGACTTTTTTATTAAAATAATATTTTTGGTATTTGAGTGAGCGGAACATTTACCTCACCGTATTTATCCGTTAATTGTTCCTCACATGAAGTTTTCAAATTATTTTAATAAAAATATGAAACATGAGGTAAGTGTACTAATTAAAAAATTCCTTTTCATGAAACATAAGAAACCATCGTGCAAAAAATGAAGGTACGCTACACGTTATTTGAAATCTTGTGTAGCTCAAGTAGTCGATAAGATCGTTTTGCGAAGCTTCATGTACAGGTATCATGTACATGTATCACGTACAGGTATCACGTACGTTCCTCCCATTGAACAACACCAGAAGTGTATTGCGAACCAATGAGGCGTGACTGGCCAAACTACTTCCGCTGACATAATGAACAATATTTATGGTGAACCCTGTCAAATTTAATTATAAAATCTTTTCTGACTCCTCGTTAGATACCTATACCATTATCAGGCAGGTGAAATGTCAGCAAGATATTTTCAATGGGTGCATTATCCTTTTAGGCAATGTATAGCCAGTAAAGTCAATTTATTAATAGAGTAATCAATAAGAACTTGTACCAACAAGTGACATAAATAGCAAATGCTTTGCATTAAATGCTATACAAGTGTATCCCAACAAAAACACTATGTGTGAAAAAACTCGGAAAAGTACCTGCATGAATTTTGATATTTTATTTATTTATGTTAAAGGTGATCGAATATGTAAAAAGAAGAAACTACGCTAAGTAGGAATAGTAGAAATTTTTTAAGTGGGAGTGATTTTTAATCAGAGGAATTAACTCAATGAATTAGTTTAATAAATAATTATCTTTAATCGATAAGAAAATTAAGTTGATATTTTAGAAGAATAAAAAATTCTGGCGGGACTTCTATTGTCTTCAAATAATGAATATAAGTGTGTCAATATAACAATAATAATTAAAAAAAATGAGATGTCAGGCCGGTCAGACATTTTTTTGCACTCCTCTAAAATATCTGTTTATTTTTCTTATCAAACAAAGAAATGTATTAAACTAATTCCTTCATTAAAAAAATGTCGATTTATACATTTTCTATCAGGCTTTATTTGTTGATTTCACAAACTTGATTACCTTTAACATGAATGAATAAAATATTAAAATCAATACAGGAATTTGGTGGAATTTTATTCAAAACTTCGTGCTTCTGGTGGGATTTCATTAAATTTTTTAGTAATAACTACAAATCCACATATAGCAAGCATTTTTTAGAACATTGCAATAAAATTGTAATCTGCAGTCGAGTTTTTCTTAAGACTTTTTTTTCAATTTTGTGGTCTGCGGATTTATTTAATTTTTAATTAATATGATTCAAACTTACAAAATAATTATTGACAAAGATTTTCTCTAAAAATCTGGTGAATATCAGTATAATTTAGTCCATCGTAGGTTTCTGTCGGCATGTTTTGAGAATTGTTAATTTTCTTATTCACTTCATGCAATTAATTTTTATAAAATTATTCTGCATTTATATTTATAAATGCAAACCTAGCTCTATGCGAAAAGCGTTTTTCTGGAAAAATTATGCCAGAACTTACAATCATTTTGATAACATTCGAGCTTTCTTTAAAAATAAAAGCTTATTAAATTTCTAAGAGGTTTGTGACAGCCGATTTTTAATTTTTCCTCTTGATTTTTTATTCCAATAAAATTATAAATATTCAGAAGGTTACGAAATTGAGAAATTTCGATTATTTTTATATTCACAAATTAAAGACTTGGATATTTTTCCATTTTTTGTTTTGTATCAACGTAAAAGTAATGCTTAGTTTGTCATTTTTTTTTAATATAAAGTAATTAGTTATTTTATAAACAAATTTCACAATCTTAACACTTTGTTCCTCTAACAAAGTTGATCGAAAATTTGTCCGCAATAAATAATATGTACGATTTTTTATTACCTGATAACAATTGTTAATCATTTAAATAAATTTGATAAACAAATACAAATTTTCGTCAATTTTCGACCACCAGATTTTGTTTTTTAACTCTAAATATCTTTTAAAAGTCGTTCCGCATGATATATAATCAAGAAAGAATAATTTTTCATTTTATAAATAATTTTATAAATAAATTCACGAATCGACTACTTTTCAACAAATAGATTCTGTGTTTTGTTACTAAATCGACTGCTAGTGACACAGAAAAGACATTATTAATTAGAAATCTTTATCAGGTGAGAAAATTCATTGTCTTCGAATACATTTTATTAAAGAATAAAAATACAGAGTAAACATTGAAAGACAAAAATCTATTATTTAATATTTCCACCAACATTTTTTTTATTTTGAGTCAAAAACATTTGAGTTCTTCCAAAACGCCGATTTTTAAACAAAAGAGTTGAATTTTCAATGGAAAGCATGAATTTCCAACCAAGAAGATTAGTTTTCTACCGAAAAAGATGAATTTTAAACAACACTCCTGAATTGTCAACAAAATTGTTCAAGTTTGAACTAAAAAAATTAATTGTTAAAAAAGTAGTTCAACCAAGAATTTGAATTTTCAACCAAATATTAGAATGTGTAACAAAAATTGATTAATTTTCCACCGAACAGTTGCACTTTTGATGAAAAAAGAGGAAATTTCTACCAGAAAAGATGAATTTTGGAATCAAAAAGATGAATTTTCAGTCAAAAAGATGAATTTACAGGTAAAGTGATGAACCTTCAGCGAAAAAAATTAATTTTCGACAAAAGAGTTCAATTTTTAACTAACAAAATTAATTATTAACAAAGAAGTTCAACCGAGGAGATGAATTTTCAAATAAAATGATGAGTCTTCAACGAAAAAAAAATTAATTTTCAACAAAAGAGTTCACTTTCAACCAAGGACTTGAATTTTCAATTAAAAAAAAAAGAATTTTAAAAAACACCTGAATTTTTAACCAAATTGTTGAAATCGTAACAAAAATGGTCCTCCTTGAACTGAATACTTGAATATTTAAACAAAAAAGATGAATTTTCAACCAAAAATAGAGTATTTATATTTACAGTTGAAAAAATAACTTCTCAACCAGAGAAAACCAAATTTTAAATCAAATTGTGGAATTTTAAACTAACAAAATTAAGTCTAGACAAAGGAGTTCCACCAAGTAGTTGAAATTTCAACAATATTGTTGAATGTTTAACCAAACAAGATCAATTTTTTGACCAAACAGTTACATTTTTAAGAAAGGAAGGGGAAATGTCTTCCAGAAGAGATGAATTTTTGAACCAAAACGATGAATTTTCAACCAGAGAGATGAATTTACAGCTAAAATGATAAACATTCAACGAAAAAAATTAATTTCCGACAAAAGTGTTCAAGCAAGGAATTTAATTTTCAATCAAGAAGATGAATTTCAAAACCAGAAGAATAATTTTCTACCAAAAAATACGAATTCTCGACAAAATAGATAAATTTGTAACCAAATAGTTGCATTTTTCACCAAAAAATATCAATTTTAAGACAAAAATGGAATAATTAAATTTTGACTTGAAGAAATTAATTCTAAACCTAAGAAAAAAATGTTTCAACAAAATTGTTCAATTTTGAAATGAGAAAATCAATTATTAACAACGAAGTTCAACCAAGGAGATGAAATTTCAAATAAAATTATGAGTCTTCAACGAAAAAGATTAATTTTCAACAAAAGAGTTCAACTTTCAACCAAGGACAAAAAGGCGAATCTTACACAAAACAGTTGAATTTTTAACAAAGAAGATAAATTTCCAAGTAGAATGATTCAACGAAAAAGAAAATAATTTCTAACAAATGAGATCAACTTTTAATCAAGGACTTAAATTTTTAACAAAAAAACTTTTCTTTTATAAAATTGGTTAAAATTTTCCTCATTCATCGAATTTTAAGCAAATTTAGTAGCTGAATACCCAGCTTGACTAAGCTTGATTTACCAAATTATATTAAATACTTTAAATAATTAAACTGATTTTATTTCATATTTTGTGGATTTCAATGTTCCAAAGATTTGTTAAAGATTATAAGGACCTTAAGAAGCCTGCAAAGAATTTAAAAGAATAATTAAAAATAAAATTGATGAAACATTAAAAAGCTTTATATGAGATAATTATCACTTAATTGGCAGAAATTCAAGAGAATTTTGAGATATTTCAAAGAAGTTGAAAGAAGATTACGAAAGTACTGAACTCTCAATAATCAGTTTCCTACCATGCTACCTGCTTCTAATCACTGTACTGAGTACTCACTCACCTTTACAATTTAACTACTTTCTAGATGAACCTCAGCGAAAAATTGCCCAATTATGCCCTACTGTAAATTGCACTAAAGTCCACAAAAAACGTCGTGAGAAATTCAAAATTACAACACAAAGAAAAAGGTCGAGTTTGCTTTTCACAAATCTCACGATTTACTTTTGTTTAGTGAATTTAGCTGTATTCTCAAGCACGAATGTGGCACTGCTGACCCTATCGATTTCACGATTCAGGATCTCGCACGCTATCTCTTTGCCTCTAGATCGACGATATTATTAATGAAAAATTACGTGAATTTTATCGGGCCTATCTTTATTGCAGGATCACAGTCCATCCCCTTTTCCCCTTTCCCGTTTTTCCCTTTCGAATTTGAATAATCCCCTAAAACATCTAAAAACGAGAATTTTCACCGAATTTTCCCCTTTTCCCCCTTTTTGCTAAATTTCTAATTCTAAAATTAGAGAATAAGAAGCGTGCAGGAAAAATAGGGTTTCAATTTTGTTGCGGCTCATTTTTTGACAAACCTATTTTTGAAATTCTGTTATATTCACTGTCATGATCATCGTGAAATCTGAAGAAAACCAGCTAAATTACTTTTAACGTCCGTGTTCTGCAAAATAACCAAATTGTGGCTTAATTTGGTTTTAGTAACTTTTGTCTTTGTTTTTTTCAAAATTAAAGTATTTTTTGTATGTTGTAAGAGATTATTTCTTATGATACCATTTTCAAAAATATCCTGAACGATTTATTTCCTAATTTTGAAGGATAAACAAAAAACGAATTTTCAACTTAAATTATGAAACTTCGACAAAAAAATTAATTTTTGATGATTTTTGATGATATCTCTACAAAACAGGTACATTTCAAACCAAGTAAATAAGTTCTTAACTAAAATAATTTCTCTCCAACCAAAAGTCTGAATTTTCAAGACAATAATACGAATTTTCTGCAAGGCAGTTGCATTTCAAACAAAACAGATGAATTTTTATAAAAACTATGAATTTTTCAACAAGACAATTAAATTTTCAAGCAATTAATAAAATTTACATCAAGAGACATGAATTTTCAACTAAAATGATGAATCTTCAATTAAAAATCTGAATTTTTAAGCCAAAAAGACCAATTTTCTACAAGGCAGTTGAATTCCAACCAATAATATGCATTTGTATGAAAATTGTGAATTTTTCAACAAAATAATTGAAGTTTCAAACAACTAATGAAGTTTCTATCCAAAGCGATCAATTTTCAACTTGAATGATGAATCATCAATCAAAAATCTAAATTTTCATGCCGAAAAGACAAATTTTCTACAAAACAATTGAATTTCAACCAAAACGACGTTTTTTTCATTAAAAGTGTTGATTTTTCAACAAAATAATTGAAGTTTCAACCAATTAAAAAATTTTTAACATAAAAATATAAATCATAAAAGAAAGGGAATTTTCAATCAAATGCTTAAATTTTCTACGAAAATACTTAAATATTCAACCCAAAAAGACAAATTTCCAATAAAATTTTTACATTTTAATGAAATTAATTATTTTTCAACTAAAATGATGAACCTTTGGCCAAAAATGAAAGAAACAGAATTTTTGAGTCAAAATTGTTGCTGTTTCATTGAACTCAGAATACTTCCACAATATTAATTACATTTTCAAAAAAAAAAAAAATCTCAAAGAGATGTATTTTTAATAAAAATGGTGAACGTTCAATCACAAAACTGAATTCCCAAGCCAAGAAGAAAAATTGTCTACAAAAAAGTTCAATTTTAACCTAAACGAATAAATTTTTCCAAACATTGTTGATTTTTCAACGAAATATTTGAAGTATCAACCAAACTATTGAATTTTTAAGACGAAAGGACGAATTTTGAACAGAAATGTTGAATTTTCCGCCCAAAAATATATATTTCCAACTAAGAAAGGGATAATTTTCTACAAACCAGTTGATCGGTGATTTGAAGGAAAAATGAAATTTTCAGTCAATTTATCAAATTTTCAATCATGAAAGATGAATTCGCAACGAAAAATGTGAGAGTTGATATTTCAAACGAACAAAATTTTAATTTTAAGGTAGTTGACTAGTTGTCGCACTAAAAATCAAATCTCTGAAAAAAATAGTTTTCCTATTATTTTGGGAATAAAGGAATATTGCTGGGGATGATATTTTGAATAAATATAATTGGTTTCAATCAGAAAAATTTTTACTGGAAAAAAATGCAGGTAAACAATGTTTTCTATTGAATTGAATTTTATCTTATTATCGGTTCTGACCATTTCTTAACAAATTGTTGAATTTAAATGAATGATGGCTCATTTTTTCGGAGAAAACCTTCTCAAGAACTCTACTGTTTATAAATTTGAATGTAAATTTTTCTATAACTGAATTCGTTAAAATAATAATTCGAAAAAATATGCCACGGTTTATTAAACTCTAACCATTTTTCTAGAATTGGTGAGAACCGATAGTAAGAAAATATTCAATTACAAAAACTATTGTTAAAATAATTGTTTTTCGTAAGTTTCAAGTTTTTCTCGTAAAAGAATCTTTTTCTCTATCATGAAAAATGTTTTTTTAAAGAAGATAGTTGATTTATCAACTAAAAAAGATTTTTAAGTCAAGAGCGAAGAAAATTTTAAAAAAGGTGTTAAGTTTTTATGTCAAAAAGACCAATTTTTAACAAAATGTTTGATTTTTTAACCGAAAAATATAAATTTTCAACAAAAAAATTAATGTTGAACCAAATTGTTAAATTTCCTATGAAAATTATCGAATTTTCAATCTAGAAGGACGAATATTTAACAAAATTGTTACATTCTCAAGCAAAGAGATGAATTTTTAACTAGAATGATGAATGTCCAAATAAAAGAATAAATTTTCTACAAAACAGTTAAATTTCAACCAAAACGGATGATTCTGGAAAAATTGTTGCTTTTTCAACAGAATAATAAAATTTTCAATCAATTCCTGTTATCGTTTTCTGAAGAAAAAAATATTTCACAATTTTTTTCTTTTGCTTCCTGCTGAAACTGTCTCGCCTTTTAATGACCTGAGAATATGAAAATAAAATCTATTTTAACGGGCTCAAGACTATAAAAAGTTAATTTCAGCATCTATATATTTTTGTAATATATTCAGGAAAAAAGGTTTCCATCTAGATAAATTTTACGAGCGTTCCGCGTTACTTTTTTTAATTGTGAAATCCAGGTCGTTCTGCTCCCACGCACTATATTACTTTCATTGTAAAAACTGACAAGTTTATTGTGTCCGAGTTTAGAACGAACTTATAATCATAATTTTTTCTTGAATATTAGACCTGATCACAAGTAAAAACTTCTTTCTCTTGAAATAATTTATTCAGCATTTCCATTCAAAAATTAAACTTTTAATTATTGAATAAATAATACTAAAAATATATCATATTTATAATACTAAAAACAGTAGAAAAAGAGTCTAGATATTGATGTTAAAAAAAATCTGGCGTGAAGGATAAAAAGCGAAAAAGACAAACATTGTTACGGAAAATTATATGTAATTATTTTTATTCTATTGATTATTATTCATTATCTGTAATATATATATATATATATATATATATATATATACATAATTTTAAGAAATAAAACTGTAATAACTCTTGTCAATCAATTTGTGAGATATCTTAACCAAATTTGGTGGATATATAGAAATCACCAAAATACAAAGATTCTGTAAGCTTGGAAGATATTTATTAAAAATTAATAAACTGCACTATAAACAATTTTTCGAAAAAAAGCGTAACAAATTTTTTTAATAAATTCGTAATTATAACCGTTGAGAAAAAAGAGTTAAAAACGAGACCAAGGTACAGGTTTTAATGAATTTAAAATACATTGATTGATAATCAAAATTTTTCATTATTTAGTAATTTTTTAACGATTTTTAACTAGCAGATGCACTGACACACAGTGGAACAAAAAAGTATATTCCTGGACAAATTAGTTTAGAGCTTACAATTTTGGTTAAATTCGAGCAATAATTTTTAAAGAAAAGTAATCAAGTCTCGAAGAGATTTGCAAAAGCCATTTTCTAAATTTAGAAAAAATCATTTAACAACAAACGATCGCATTTTTTGCAACAAATTATATTCATTTAAAAAATGATGACGTGAGTGAATACACCCCTTAAAAATAATACTCTATAGGTTACATTTTTGAAAATTTCTTTATTTTTATATTGACAAATTAATGAGTGAAAGTACAACTTCAAGATAAAAAATACTTAGAGACTTTTTTCTTTTTTTTTGTTTCGAGATATTCGTAAAAACGATGATTAGTTACAATTTTTCAATGCCAAAGTAATTGGCAATGCCTGAAACAATTTTAATAAACAAATACATATCATGCCAATTTCACGCTCTAAACACTTCGTTCTTTTAACAAAATTGATCGGAAATTCATTCGCAAGAAATAATATGTATAAGTTTTTGATACCTGATAACAGTTGTTAATTGTTTAAATAAATTTGATGAAGAAATAAAGATTTTCGACAATTTTCAATGAGCGATTTCATTTTTTTCGACCGAATTACCTATAAATAACTTCGAAAAATCCTTCGGTTACGATACTTTACCAGCCTATAATAATTTGTTACTTTATAAAAAAAATGCAAAGAATATTCATTAGGGGACTTTGTCAGGCAAGAATATGTGTAATTTATTTACATAAATTTTATAAACAAATACAGACTTTCACCAATTCTCAACCAATAGATTTCGTTTTTTTTGAACGTAATAAACTCTAAATGACTTGAAGAAATCCTTTCCTTATGATAATTTATCAAAGAACAACAATTTTTCATTTTATAAACAGATTCACAACTTAACTACTTGCCACCAAATGGATGTAGTTTTTTTTTACGAAATCGACTTCCGAACACTCATGAAGAACCATATTTAGCGGAGGACTTCTTCATAAGGTGACATCATTTGTTATTTATTTGAATCACTCATGGACAATAGACATAAGGAGACCAAAGTCCTGTACATTGACTTCACCAAAAACGAGCATTTTTCTGTCGGATGTACAATAACGCATCGAAATGCTAGATCTTCTCGAGCGCGGCGCTAGTGTGGTACACGTAAAGATGGCCGCCGTCATGGTCCGTGTAAATATAACCTCAAGGCTCAAGCATAAATACAAAATTCCTAAATCATTCAAACAATTTGTTGAGTCATGTATTCAAAAGGAAACCTTTGGTGCATTTTAAACTGATGAAAAATTCAATATTCATCAAATACAATAATCCTGACTTTCACGTTCAAATCAAAATCTTAATTATTCTCTATTTAAATGTTTATAACGCAAAGGTTATATTAATTCGTTAGCGCAATAATTCGTCCATTGCAGGATCTCTACAGTTACACACACACACACACTTCAAAAAAAGATGTTTCGCGGTGGATACAATTATTTTAATTATTTAACTCTTGTTTTATGTCAATGAGAATTTACCTCTGTAAATCACATATTACAATCGTGAATAATTCAGAATCTGTCAATGTCAACAAAACAAAAACAGCCGCCGCTCAATACGCGTGCGACACTAGCGCCTAGCACGGGAACGGGAAGTAGTGTAAACATTATCATACAACAAAAATTTGCTCATTTTCGGTTACACTACTTTGGTCTCCTTATGTCTATTCTCCATGGAATCACTATGAAAAAAACATATGAATTTCCGTAAATTGTCAACCAGCAGATATTGTTTTTTCAAATAGAATTAACTATATTATTTTATCACTTTTACACGGTGTGCCTCGAATGACTTCATTCCAAAACGGCTTGCATATGCCGGTTTTTTTTCTGAATGTACTTCTGGGATGCACCACGATCATTTTGAGCCCAAAAAGAAAAAAAAATCACTTGGGCCCTTTTTTAGAAAAGTCTTTTTTTATTTTTTTTGGAAAGGTTAATCAACATATTTTAATGAAAATAAGTTAGTGGAATTCCATTAGCTGAAACCATCCAGCTTGGCATCCAAAAAAGGCTACAGATGCTAAACTTTATTTTGCTTACTTTATTCCAGTTCATCCTATTTCCCAAATATTGCAACAAGAATTGAAGTGCTTGAAATCCTCTGCGAAATGAAAAAAGAACGAATGTTCTATCTCTAAACTTTTGGGAGTTATGCTCCTGAGAACTCGATTTTAAGCGAATAATTTGAATGAAAAATATATATATAGTTTTGGGGAAATAACTAATTTCCTATGCATATCTGGAAAAAATTTCCATGTAATTAATTAGAGAAGACTTAATTTTGAGTAGATCGAAATGAAAAACATTGCTTTAGCTATAATAAAACCAAAATAATGACCTTCTGAATATGACCCTCTTTCATGAAATTTTGGTAAACATCAATTTTATAAATAAAATTTCTCGTTTTACAAAAGAACTCATTTGTTCAGTGTTTTATGCGAAATTTTCGACCAGATAGGTTGAGGGGGACCTAATTTTCAGCAAATCAAAAAAAAGTTCTATCTTTAATAGCATCTAAATTATGGCCTCCTGAAAATTACGCTTTTTATGGAATTTGGTTGCAATTCTTTTTTTTTCGTTTATGGAGGATGAGACATGAAAAAATGTTGTTATCATATTGTGTATCTTTTGCTTGAATTAAATGAAGACTTAGTCAATTTAATCATGAACTGAAAACTTTTATTAGCGATATTATGGAAATATGATTGTGAGCTTGAAAAGAGTGAAGTAATAATTTTGATTCTATCACAGCTGCAGCATTGTTTTTTTATATCTACTCAAAATTAAGTCTTTTTTAAATAAATTACTGGCAGCTTTCAGCTAAAACGCTAAGTAAATGAGTTCGTCTGAAAACGAGAAATTTTATTCATAAAATTGATGTTAAACAAGATTTCATAAAAAAGGCTCATGTTCAGAAGACCATAATTTTTGGTTCTATTAGAGCTAAAGCAATGTTTTTTTTTTTTTTATCTACTCAAAATTAAGTCTTCTTTAATAAATTATTTGTCAATTTTTACCAGATATGCATAGAAAATAAGTGATTTCCCCAAAACTATATATATATATTTTTTTTAAATTCAACTCATTTGCTTAAAATCGATTTCTTAGGAGCATAACCCCCAAACTTTGAGAGATAGAACATTCGATTTTTTTTTCATTTTGAAGAAAATTTGAAGCACTTTAATTCTTGTTAATGTATTTGGGACATAGGATGAACTTGGATTTGGCAATTTTTCAAAAGCTGATTTTTTCCCACTTTCTTCACCATTTTTCAAAAATATTGGAGGGTTTCATTTCTCGTAAGATGTTCAGCACCTGTAGCCCCTTTTTGGATGCCAAACTGAATGTTTTTCAGCCAATGAAATTCCACTAACTTATTTTAATTTAAATATGTTGATTAACCTCTTCAAACAAATAAAAAAAGAGTTTTCTCAAAAAGGGGCGATTTTTTTCTTCTTGTACTCAAAATGATCATGGGGTATCCCAGAAGTATATTCAGAAAAAAACCGGCATATGCAAGCCCTCTTAGTTTGAAGTCAGTTGAGACACACCGTGTTTTATCAGTGAGCTACAATTGATTTTTTCACAAAAAATTGTACTAAACGATCCGCGATTTCGTTATGTTTGAAGAGTGAGCTACCATTTCTTCGAAAAATGTAAATTTTACCGTCTATGGTGGCCTTAGCTGCAAAATTGTCTGAAGCATTCCTTGTTTAAGAAATATTTCAGTCATGACTATGACCTACGACTTTGTTGATAATCAGAATGATATGCAGATATGATATCCCAGGATTTACTGTGCTTTCACTGATCTGAATTTAGAAAGCAGATCCCATTACATTAATTTCCTTTCGAAATTATATTTCCATCAACACCCACTCTATAACCACCTAATAGATTTGCAGAAACTGGAAAAAACGATTATGTCACAAAAACCTACATTGATAAGAGCCAATTTACCTCTGAGCAAACTTTCATTGTCGCGAGGCTCGCCTCTCAGGACTGGTAATAGTGGTAATTAAATGATTAAACGGTAGTGGTGCGAAGGCGTATGCGGGGAGTTTACTTTCTAGCATTTAGCAGACTTGCCCGCTCGTTCGCAGATATGGGAATCCACTCGCCCGAGGCTGCCCCAGGAGTCGCGCAATCGCCATCCTTGGATTTGGATCTGGAGCACTTGGTCTTGGCAAGTCTATAAACCGCATAGTTCGATCGGTTTTTCCCTGAAATCAACGCATTTTGCGTCGCCTCATCAGAATTCTAGGCTGACTGCTGCTTTGCACCAGGGAAAAACGGCTACCGATAAGAAAAGAAGAATGTCCCCTCACTGACGTTTACGACGCGCTCAAACCGACACTAAGACGTTCCCACCTTGTCCTCCTTAAATTGTAAGATTCTAACATTGTAACTCACGATTGAGTCAATTCTCACTCCCATTGCAATTAGCAATAATCAAGCCTCATTCATCTTCTACGAGACTCATTATATCCCTCGGAAGGCTCTGAAAAAAATTCTTGTAGGGGATTTCCTGGCTTTCTTGGTTTATAACTATTTTTTCTGGAAACATTCAAATTTTGTAATCCAAGTCGTAAAATTGTCAAATTAAACTCAAAGCATTGAAAATCAAAATTTGCGATAGCGAATCGCTGCCAAATACAAAAAAAAAGCTACTCAGAATCCTTATTAGGAATCGGGAAAACCACCCCACAGTAGATAATGATTTACAGTAGATAATCTTAATTGACTGGAAAACTGACAAAAAATGTTTATTACTTTTGTTAGTATAACGTTTCAGCAAAGATACTATATCTTCTGATGAAGCTTTATTGAAATTTTATTATTAATTAATGCGTGAGAGCAAAAAATTTATTTTTAACCTGAACAAAAATGTTCACCTCTTCTTTATTCATACTTTCTAACTTAATGAAACATTCTTATTACATGTTTATACATTAGAAACAAAGCTTAAAGTTTAATGAACAATATTTACTGATACAAAGTGTTCTTTCTTCAATTTTTATAAATGTTCATAAACTTTTTATTGAATATTAAATTTTCCAGCAGTAGATAACCAACAGTAGATAATCGGAAAATCACAAAAAATGTTTCTGCCAAAATTGACAGCTCTACGACTGTCTCGCACTTGTTTTAAGTTGTACTTAAATTATTGTGAATAATAAACTAAGAAAATAGTGTAAATTATTAGTTATTAAAAAGCCCATAAATTTTAATTGTCTTATAAGGAGCCTTTCGGAAAAGATATAATTTTTAGGATTAAGGTATGTAAAAAACTGCACTTCTCTGTCATCGTAATTCAAGTTAAATTGTATGAAGATTAAACATCTAGTACTAATCGTACCAATCTTACGAAATATCATGGATAAAAAAGTGTCTTTAATTTAAACTTATGCGTTTTTTGGAAAATAATCATAGTTTTAACTATTATTCACTTAATGCATTAATTTTAATTGTAAGTATACTAATGATAAATTATATTTATCCAGAATTGAGTATTCTAACTTGCCCAGGAGGAATACCAGAAACGATTATCTATTGATGGACAAAGGTGTCAAAATCGTACTCTTGGCCAGGTCTAATAATAATAACATTAGGGAATTTTAGATGAACTGGAGTTGAAGTTCTTTTTATTCTTTTGTTGGAAACTCAACAATTTTGTTTAACAATTATTATTTTTGGTTGAAAATTCGTCTTTCTGAAATTTATCTTTTTGGCATGAAAATTCCACATTTGTGATGAAATTCTTTCCTTAATTGACTGAAAAATCTTTCTTGCTAGAAGATCCAAATACCTAGTTAAAAGTGCTTGATGAATCATTATTTTAATTGAAGAACCCTTTTTTTCTTGGAAATTTAACTATTTTTTCAATTAAATTTTTCAACTGAAATTTAAACTATTCCAATATTCCATTTTTCGTTGAAAATTTATCTTCTTCAATTGAAAACTCAACTTTTTTTGTGAAAATGCATCTATATTTTTGAAAATTCGTCTTTTGTGGTAAAATATCAATCATATTGGTGACTCATTCACCTATCTTGGTTGAAAATTTACCTCCTTTGTTTAAAATTTTTCTTGTTGGATTAAAAATTAATTTCTTATCGCACAAATTCAATCTTGTTTGAATGCCACTTTTTGTTTGAAAATTAATCTGTTATGGCAAAGCGTTTAATCATTTTGTTGAAAATTCATTTTTTTTATTGCTGTCAATTGTCTTTGGTGAAAAATTAATTTTTTTGACTAAAAGTTTAACTATTTTCTTTTTGGTTGAAAATCTTTCTTCTTCAGTTGAAAATTCGTATATTTCGTTGGAAATTGGTATTTTTTGGTTGAAAAATGACTTTTTGTTCGAAAATTCAACTGTTTTGTTAAAAATTAAACTATTTTCTTGAAAATTCATTTCGTTGTGAAAATATTTTTTTAAATTCAAAATGTAACTATTCCATTTTTGCTTGAAAATTGATCTTTTTTAGTTGAAAATTCATTTAATTCATTGAAAACTCGTCTATTTACTGTAAAAAGTAAATTATTCAAGTAGTCAATTCATTTTTAAGTTAAAAAGTCAACTGTTTTCTAGAAAATTTGATTCTTCAGCTTTATGATCCACAAATTGGTTTTAAATTAACTTTGTTTTTTAAATTCATATTTTGGGGTCGGAAACTCGACTGTGTTGTCGAAAATTTGTATTTTTGTCTTTATAAGCGCAGATATATTTCTTGGTTAAAATTCAACTCTTTTTTTTAATTTAACGATTTTATGAAAAATTCCTTGTTTTTGTTCAAAATTGACTTTTTGAGCTTAACATTTTTAGTTGAAACTTCGCGTATTTTGTTGCAAATTCGCCTTTCTCGATAGACAATTAATTTTTTTGGTTAAAAATTCGTTTCCCGTTCATTGCATTTTCCAATTGTTCATAAATTTATATTCGTTCTAAGGTTTATTTTCATTCCAAATAACGAAAATTCAGTATTTTGTGGAATTAATGGTGCACTTCATAAATCTTAGAAGTAATATTCTTTCAAGGCGTTTTGCAATTGTTTAAACTATTTACGCTTCTTTAAATTTTTTCCCCATATCATGAAAATATAGTATTTTCTTGAAATAATTACATACTCAATTTTAATCTCTATGAAGACAGTAATTACTGCCCCATTAATCTCAAAAGAAAAAAGGGAGTATTCCTAATATAATGAAACGAAGTGTTTATGCAAATAATAATTGTTCAAATAATTAAAGTATAACTTTTGAAAGAAACCATATCTTAATAATTAATAATTATAACTTATAATATATTAATTTATATACATATATAATATGAAAAATAATATATAATAATTATTATTATAGTAGTAATTATAAATAATAATTAAACAATTTAGTAACGTCTCGAACAAAGAATATTATTCCTAACATCCATTAAGTTTGTAACGATTTCAAGAAAGTTCTCGCTTCCAATGATTTGGCATGGAAAAAAATGTTAGCAAATAGAAATTGTTTAAGCATTTACAAATGTCTTCCACAAAAATATTCCTCTTAGCATTCATTGATTTGTCATCAATTTTAGAAAATAAAAACTTTTCATGATCTTGTAGAAAATCAAAAATTGAATCGAATATAAATTGTTTAAACAATTTCAAAATAAGTTGTTGAAATAAATATGATTTTCAACATTCATTTCCTGTGCCTGTGTCTGTGTTATTAATTCCAAAAAATACTGACTTTTTATTATTTATAGATTGCAGTAAAAATTTCTTTAAAGATAATAATTGTTTAAATAATTTGAAATTTGTTCGAAATAATTGAAAGTTTGTCATTCATTCAATAAAAAATGTATGCTGGAAAAATTCAAAGGAAGCATGAATTTTAAATATAACTGCTATTTTGAATTTCCAGGGCATTTTTCGGGCACAATAAAAAGTAGTTGGGACGTCAAATTCTAACGCTTTGACGTGAAAATAACTCTTTAAATATTCTTCAAAAGTTGACTGTAATTCAATTTACGAAAAGTTAATAAAAAATTGATTTTTCCTCCTATTTTTCCATAAACTGAACATTTTCCGCTTAAAATCCCATGGTCTTATTGACGAATTTGAAAAAAATATCAATTTCTTTTCCCGGCAAAAAAAATGTTTTTTTTGACAATCATTTCCACATTATAATCTATCGATTCGATTGATACCTAATTTTAAGAAGAGGTTTTGTAAATTTTTAATATTTCGTGTAAAAAATAAAAATTCAGAGATGAAATAAATGTTGAAATTTCAAGAACTTTTTAAGCTATCAAAAATTCTTTCAATATGCATCGAAAATATGTTACTCCAGATTTCTCTTCAAAATTTTGAGTCAATCGGTTGGATAAAATAAGTGCACAGATAAAAAATTTAATTTTTTTGCAATCATTCAACATTAAGGCATATAAAAAAATAGGTTATCATATTTTATGGGGAAAAAAATATTTTCCCCACGTGCTCACCCATAAATCCTAATTTATTTAATCGCTTGGTACTAAATTTTCACGACAAGTCTTTGTGAAATAAAATATATTTCTATAAAATCTTATAGAAAATGAAGTATCAGTTCAGTTCCTGTTGGAAAGAAGTTGAATTTTCTATTTAAAAAAAAACTTCTTAAGAAAATAGTTAAATTTTTAACCTAATAATTATATTTTCAAACAAATGTTTGAAATTTGAAGCAAATTGTTCAATTGACGAACTACTACTTATTTGTCTAAAAATTAATTTGTTTTGTTTGAGGATTCAATAATTTTGTTGAAAATTCGTCATTTTTAGTTGAATTAAACTGTTTTTTAATTAAAATTAAAATCTTGTCTTGATTGAAGTATCAACTGTTTTATTTTTCGTTGAAAACTAATCTTGTTTTATTGAGAACTTATCTAGTTATTTAGAAGTTGAACTTTTTTGTTGAAATTTCATTTTTTTATTGAAGATTAAATTTTACTGTTTGGTTGAACATTCATCGTTTTGGATAGAAAATTTGTCCTTTTGGATAGAAAATTCAACTCGCTTCTAAAAAATTCGCCAATTCAACAGTTTTGTTGTAAATGTAACTGTTTGATTGATAGTAAATTTTTTTGTTCGAAATTTAACTATTTGGTTGAAAATTCATCTTTGTAGGTCGAAAATTGAACTATGTTGTTATAAGTTCAACTATTTCCTTGAAAATTTAATTATATTGTTACAATTTCAACTTTTTTGTTAAAAAGTCATCTTCAGACATTAAACTGGTTTGTTGAAAATTGATTTTTTTGGATTGAAAATTCATCTGTTTTAGATTGAAAATTCATCTCTTTAGGTAGATAAGTTCTTGATTGAAAATTCAACTGTCTTCTATAATATTCATTTCGACTTGAAATCTTCAGTGTTTTGTATTCAATTAAATTTCGTGAGAAATCTTGAAAAAATGTCAATTCAAATCCTCTTTCCGAAAGCATTTTGGATTACAAAAAACATGAAATCCCACCAAAAACATCTGCGATGCAAAAACCCTGCCAAATACAACTAATTGAATTTTTAAAATGACAGTTGATCAAGTAATTTGGGAAAAAATTAGAGAAAGATGTACATACAAATTTTCTCAATAATTTTTCAAAATCTATTCAACAATTCCCATGGGATATACTTCATAAAAAAAGTTCATAATGTATTTTATTATGAATCTTTTTTTCCCAAATTACTTGACCAACTTTGATTTCACAAATTCATTTACTTGTGGGTAAAGTTTTTGCATCACAGATGTTTTTGTAGGGATCATAAATAAAGGATTTCAATTATTTATATTAACAACTTTTCCCTGATGATTATTGGTTAACTTTTCCCTGGTCTACTAAAAAAAATGCAATTACTTGATTGATTCACTTATTACATTCTCTCAGTGCACTTGTAACTTACACCTGTTTGAAATAATGTTAACTGTTAAGCATATCTGACAGGATCTAAATTATTGATATAAAGTTATCGAAGCGGGACCAGTTTACACTATAGGTAAAGCGAGCCCCCGATAACGCCCCTAAAACTAGTTACGCGTGAGTTGACACAATTACGTGAATTACGTTGCTCAAGAGACCGGTTATTGAACTGGTCTATAAATTGATAAAAGTTATTATTTTTAAATTCTAGATGCTACGACGTAATAATTTCGAATATAATATATCAAACTATTTAAATATTCATTTTCAACTTCGATTATAGAAAATTGTAGGCAAGGCATTTTATCATTAGCTATAGACTTTCGTAACTTCTTTCAAAGTCAGTCGTATTATAATTATACGTCATAAATTTTGCAAATAGAAAAGGTTCGGTAAATTTGTAACATTAATATTCAGAGAATGAGTGAACATATTTGAAATACTGTCGTATTTATTTATACATCGTATATCTATATTAAAATTTAAATAATATGGTGACAGACTATAATTAAAGTTGTTACACCTTAAAACTGTCGGCATTAAATTCAGCTAAATTTGTCTGAATTAATTTGGAATTTTTTCCTTGTAATACCACGAAAGGTAGTAAAATTCTGCGTCTGATGAGCCCATTTTGATGTTTTCAAAAAATATGTATAACTCTAGAAATATTTAACAATTTTTTAAGTTATTGGGCTCATTGTCAAGGTACGTCTTCATAGTACTTTTATGAATAGTTACTATTTTTTCAGAATTTTTTCTCTAGTTTCTGTCCTAGGTTCAAATTTAGTGCAAAAATAATATTCGTATAGTTAAATATACTTATAATAGTTGAATTTTGAAACCCAAAATATGAACAACGAAACTAAATACATGAATTTTCAGAAAAATTTCGCATTTTTGAAGGAACTTCAAGCTAATGGTTAAATTTTCAACCAATGAAATGAATTTTTAACGATGAAAGGTGAATTAATCATCAAGAAGAATGATGTTAAACGAAACATGTAATAGTTGAATTTTCAATTTAAAAAATTCATTTTCAACCCAAAAAAACGAAATTTTAAGAAAATAGTTAATTTTGTTAGCAAAGAAATTAATTTTTAACTGAAAAAATGAATCTTGCCAAGTAAATGAATTTTTAAACCAGTAGTCGAATTTTCAACCCAAAAGATAAATTTTCTAGCCAAAACAAGACAATTTTTCAACAAAATAGATTAAATTCCAACAAAAAATTAAATTTTTAATCAAGCAAATGAATTTTGAATCAAAAAGATTAAATTTCTATCAAAAAAGATAAATTTTCGACCAAAAATCAAATATTTAAATTTTCAGTTGAAAAAAAGTAATTTTCATTGACACAAAAAAATTATTTTCAATCAAAGAAATGAATTTTCAACCAAAAAGAATACATAACTTTTCAACCAAGTATTACATTTTTGGACGAATTTTATTCTCATAGTTAAATTTTCAACCAAAAAAATGAATTTTCAATCAAAAAGGTGAATTAGTCACCAAGATGATTAATATTCTACCACAAAAAAGAAAGATTCAACAGAATACAGAAAATTTCAACTAAATAGCTGAATTTTTAAGCGAAGAAGATAAATGTTGAACCAAACTAATTCCAATAGAATATAAAACTTTTTTAACAAAGAAATTCATTTACACTAAAATAATTAACCTTCAACCAAAAAAATGAATCTTCAACCAACAAAATTAATTGTTAACCTAATAGTTGAACTTTCAACCCAAAAGATGAATTTATACAAAAAAAAAAGATGAATTTTCAACAAAATAGATGAATTTTCCAAAAGATAGTTAAATTTTCAAACAGATTAATTTTGAACCAAGAAGATTAAATGTTCATAAAAAAGATAAGTTTTTGACGAAAAATGGAATAATTAAATTTTCAGTTAAAAAAACTAATTTTCAATCAAAGAAATGAATGTTCAACCAAAAAGATTAATTTTCTACCAAAGAAGATTAATTTGAATAAAATACATGAATTTTCAACAAAAAATTGAATTTTTAAAGTAATTTTCAACCTAATAGTTAAATTTTCGAGCAAAGGTGAATTTTCAACTCAAGAAGATAAATATTAAACCAAACATGAAATAGTTAACATTCCAGTTAAAAAAATTAATTTAGAATAACAACAATTTTCAACAAAATAGTTAAATTTTGAATTTTGAAAATTAAAAATCAATTGAATTTTGAAAACGGATGATTCGCGGATAATTTATTCATTTGAAATGATAATGTATGTGAAATAATTTATTTAATTAAAATAATAGTTAGAATACTATAAGTGTTAATAAATTAAAATTGTAATTAATTTTTCTACGTATATTTTTACTTTTAATTAATGATTAACTACTGTAGGGTGGTCTCCCTTGAATACTATCATCTCTTCATTAAAAAAAACGTTTAAATTCGATTTTTTTGAGAAAATCCACTTTCAGGTATTTTAGAAAAATATCCGCGATTTTATCATTTTTCAACCAATTTTAATTTTCTTAGGTTCGAATGAAAAAAGTCTCTTTCTGTGTGATTTTTTTCGGAATTTAGTAAAACTTAAGTAATGTTAACAATCATAATTGTCTAAACAACTCATTATTATTGTTCATGATATTCTCTTAGTATAATTCTAGACAATTTTAGTTTTTTCAACAAATGTCCACTTTTTGTCCAAATTTAAATTAAAGTGCGGTGAATAATCAATTGATGTTAACAATATTAATTTTTGAAACAATTTATCACTATTATTAATAATATTCACTTTCAATAATGCTGAAAAGTTGCATTTTATTCTGAAATTTTTAATTATTTGTCTACTTTCACTTTCCACTTACAATTAGAGAGAGGTAATAATAATTGAAATTCATCAAACATGATTGTTCAGACAAGTTGTTATTGTTCGCAACTATATTTTCTTAGAGTAATTCTAGAAAGTTGCGGGTTTTTCGAAAATTTTCAGCTTTTCCTTGACTTTTTAGTTGTGAACAAATAATGAATAATAATATTAATTTAAACAAAAAGGCTTCAAGTAGCTACTTCAAGGAAGATTCAATATGATTTATATAGAAAATTTGGAAAATGTTTCAAGTGTTTGATTCATTTCAGAAAAATATATTCACATAAAAGAAAGAGATTGTTTACAAAATGATTCTGTCTATTTTTTACTTATTATTTGTTCATAACTAAAAAGGCAAAGAAAACTTGAACATTTCAGAAAAACTTCAACTTTCTAGCAGTTATCTAAGAGACGATAGTTATAAACATTAATGGATTGTTTGAACAACTATGTTTCTTAAATTAATTATTTATTACTTCACCAGGTCAAAAGTGGGTAAAAAGTTTAAAATTTCGGGGGGAAAACCGCAACTATCTGATATTTATATAGATGAAGGTGGTTAGTAACAATTATAATTTGCTTGTATAATTATTTTTACTGAATTAAATTAATTATGAAGTCACTCCATGTGAAAAATAGATTTGAATTAATTGAATTAATTATTAATTCACTGTAATTGAAAATTGAACAAAAATTAAAAATTTTCAGAAAAAAAACCGCAACTATGTAGTAATAATATAGAAGAAGAAAGCCATAAACAATGAAAATATGTTCAAAGAATCATTTTTGCTAGATAGAATTAAATATTAACTCACTACAAGTGGAAAATGAACAAAAAGTTGAAAATTTCGCAAATTCTAGCATTATGCAAAGAAAATATTGTGTACAGTGATGATAAATTGTTGAAAAAATGATATTTCATTAACATTAATTAACTTCAACCTCACGCTATTATAAATTGAACAAGAAGCGGACAATTTTTGAAGAAACTGCCACTTTCTAATTTTATTATAAGAAAAAGTTGCTAAAAACAATAATAAATTGTTTGAACAATTGCTTTAAACATCAAATTATCAGTATAAAGTAGTATTTTATGTATTAGAAAAAATTTGAATGATAAAAAAGCCGCAAAAAATCATAATTAGTGCCGAAAACTCGCAAAACTCATTTTTTCACTTATGGGTTTTTTTGGGACGCTATGCATAAAAATTTAAAAAAAAATTTCCCAGCGCATTTTTAAACCGCCCCAATGTTAGTACCCCTGATTTGAAAAGGAATTGGTCACGCCATAAAGTAAGAAGAAATGAATAGCTCTAATTTGAAGAAAAATTAACTCTATATGGCAATGCCATAAACTACTAAAGAATTATCACTTCGTCATGGATAATTTCCTTAATGATGTCAATGGTATTTTTTAATAATGACTTCGTTGGAGAGGTGAATTATTCTTGGTAAGACACTGAGTGTTTTTAAACGCGTCGGAGGCCAGTAATTAACTGTTTATTACCATTTGAAATTAAAAGTGGATCAAACTAAGTCGTATTGACTGAAAACTGAAAGAAGGTCGATGAAAAGTGATGTTACTCTTATTCGAGAATAACGAACGAAGGAGCCTAGTTACTAAAGTAATGAGTTCGGCCTCACGTAACTAGACTCATTGCGGTAAAAAGCCTGGGGCGATGACTTTGAGATTGACAAACTTGGAGGCGACTTCCATGCTATCGTGATAACACGATTCCCGAGGTGGTGTGAAAAATTATCCTTTAAATGCTCATTGCTGACGAAATATATCGAGATAATCAAAACATAAATTTCTAATGCAAAAGAGTAATTACAGAAAACATTGCATATGCCCTTCCGAAATGTACACAATACCGGCACGGTTGCAATCTGAGAACAGGTAATAATAATTATGAGAGAGGATAAGAATTGTAAACAAAAGAATTTCAACATTTGTGTATCTTCTTTATAAGGTTACTTGTAAAATGATAATCAGGAGTTTCAGCATTTGAATGAAAGTTTTTCCATCATTTTGAATTTATTAACTTTGAAGGATTTTTTATTTCCTCTGTCGAAACAGATAAAAAAGTGTTTTTTAAGCCTTTGAGATATTGTACTGAATATCAAAAGAGCGAATATTGAGAGGAAAATTTAGCAGAGGAAATTTTGAATTTTTGAACAATTTTGAATTGCAAGTATCCCAAATGAAAAATTTCTAAATAATACTTTGATACTTCAAACTCAAAAATTGAAAATCCTATATTTCTTTTACGAAAATAAGGGAATAATAGAGAAAAGATTATGTTAAATGTAATCAATATAAGTAAATTTAATTCAATATAAAACACTTTAAGTTCCTAAGATTTCAAGTCGAAATGCATTTTCAACAAAATTTTGTTACAAAGATGAACATTCAAACTAAAAAGACGAATTTTCAATAAAAGACTTGAATTTTTCACCAAGAAATATTTTTCAGTCAAGAATGGAAAAATCAAATAAACCGTGTGATTTGCAATCCGAAAAGACGAATTTCCTACAACACAGATGAATTTTTGAAGCCCAAAATATACATTTTCAAACAATTTTATTTTTGAACAAAATTGAAAACGCACTACCAAAATTTCAAATTTTAAGTAAAAAAGGTGAATTATCTACAAAAGAGTTATAAATCTTCAAACAAGTAGTTAAATTTTTAATCTTGCAAAAATGAATGATTAAACTAAGAAGACCAATTTTTAAAACAAAAGTTGAATTTTCAAACCAAAAATATGTATTTTCGAAAAAAGTTAATTTTCAACAACCTGGATGAAATTTCTATAACATTGTTGAATTTTTAAGCTATGGAATTTTTTTCACCTATGGAATATCAATTGTCGACCAAAAATAAAATAGTTAAATATTCAGTTGAATAAATTAATTTCAACCAAAAAATGGATTTTCAACCAAAGAGATGAATCTTCAACCAAAAGAATGAATTCTCAACCAAAAAAGATGAATTCTCAACAAAAAATATAATAATTGAAACTTCAGCAGAAAAAATTCTTCTTCTGATTCAAAAATATTTGAATTCAAACCAAAAAGATGAATTTTCTACAAAACAGTTAAATTTTTAATCCCAAAATATGAATTTTCAACGAAAAAGTTGATTCTCAACAAAACAGTGAAAATTTCTGTATAAATAATACAAATTCAACAGGTTTGTAAATTTGTTGAATCTTCAAGCCAAAAAGACGAATTTTCCACAAAACAATTGAATTTTTGAACCAAAAATATGAATTTTCAAGAAAAAACTTAAGCAAACAGTTTAATTTTCTATAAAACTGTTTATGTTCAAGCCAAAAAGGTGAATTTTCTACAAAACAATTGAATTTTTAAAGCCCAAAATATACATTTTTAAACAATTTTATTTTTGAACAAAATATATTAAATTACTACCAAAATTTCAAATTTTAAGTGAAAAAGGTGAATTATCTACAAAACAGTTATAAATCTTCAGAAAAATAGTTAAATTTTTAATCTTGCAAAAATGAATGATTAAACTAAGACCAATTTTTAAAACAAAAGTTGAATCTTCAAACCAAAAATATGTACTTTCGAAAAAAGTTAATTTTCAACAACCTTTTTGAAATTTCTATAACATTGTTTAATTTTTAAGCCCAAATGTAAATTTTCCACGAAAAAGTTAATTATCAACTAAAAATTAGGAAATTTCGACAAAAAGAGATGAATTTTCAAACCTTTTAACCGAAAAATACGAATTTTCAACCAAATACTTGAATTTTCAACTATGAAATATCAATTGTCGACCAAAAATAAAATAGTTAAATATTCAGTTGAATAAAATAATTTCAACCAAAAAACGGATTTTCAACCAAAGAGATGAATCTTCAACCAAAATAATGAATTCTCAACCAAAAAAGATGAATTCTCAACGAAAAATATAATAATTGAAACTTCAGCAGGAAAGATTCTTCTTCTGATTCAAAAATATTTGATTTCAAACAAACAAGATGAATTTTCTACAAAACAGTTAAATTTCTAATCCCAAAATATGAATTTTCAACAAAAAAGTTAATTTTCAACAAAACAGTTGTAATTTCTATATAAATAATTAAAATTCAACAGATTTGTAAATCTGTTGAATCTTCAAGCCAAAAAGACGAATTTTCCACAAAACAGTCAAATTTTTGAACCAAAAATATGAATTTTCAAGAAAAAAGTTGATCAATAACCAAACAGTTGAATTTTCTATAAAACTGTTTAAGTTCAAGCGAAAAAGGTGAATTGTCTACAAAACAGTTGACTTTTTAAAGCGAAAGTATGAGTTATCGGCAGAAAATTTGAATTTTCAATTCAAAAAAACGAATTTTCTAGAATACAATTGAATTTTATTACAAATATATGACTTTTATACCTGAAACCATAAATTTGCAACCAAATAGTTGAATCTGTCACTAAAAATATCAGTTTTTCACCAAAAATGGAATAGTTAAAGAGGCACTTAAAAAATAAACTTTCAACCAGAAACAGATGAACGTACCAAAGAGATGAATCTTTAACCAAAAATTCAATTCTCAACCAATAGAGATGAATTTTTAATGGAAAAATGTAATATTTGTGACCAAAGATTAATTTTCAATCTCAGAGATCACAGCGCGAACGGAGCTGAAAAAAAGCAAAATAGGGTAATTTTTTCACGAGAAAATATAAAATAGTCTCGAGAATAGTGGAAAAAATTCAACAATTTATTCCCGCACGCAGTAAAGTAGAAACAATCTTTTTATAAAAAATTGTTTATATATTTCGTTCTATGAGTAGTACTATGAACTATTATATAGCCATATTTCTGTGTGTCCATATTTAATTTTAATTATAAAATTCACTTCATAATATTTTTCATTTTAATTTTGAAAAGTTATATTAATTATAATAATTTATTCTGTAAGTTGGAACGAAACTTGAATTCCACTAAACTCTGCTGCATATTTTAGTTTTGCATGGAATATTTTTAGCGTAATTCAAATATTGTATTTTCAATATATCGTATACTGATAGAGAAAATGGTGTTTTTTTAAATAGGGGAACACAGGAATGTGAAAAAAGGAGAAACGCAGGAGAATAGTGAAAGACTGTGATCCCTGTGAGGGGACGTTCATTAATTACGTAAGGATGATTTTTGAAATTTTAGAACCGCCTATCGTAAGGATTATATAAGAATTGCTTCGACTTCTTTATTCATAATGTGCCATATAAGGGTTTATGTGATCTCCGTTCCTGAAAATATTTGCATCTACATATTTTATATTATCCTATCCTTAATATTTACAACTATTTACAACTATTTACAAAAATTCTTATATGTAGATCCTTACTTCTACCTTTACGATAGCGCAATTTTGGACGTATTGGTGAATGAGTGTAATTGAAAGCGATAGCCATCGAGAGCGTATCCGCACCTTTTTCTACTTATTATAACATTACACAACCATAGCTTACAAATCTTTACGCTATTAATCTAAGCGACTTCCGTTTCTTTCACTTCTCTCCTACCTCAATTTTGCTATTTCTCACATCCAATTTTTTTATGCTTTCTGATCCTCTCATCTAGCCCCCTCCACCTCCTTCATCTTTTCCTCAACCCATTCCATCCTCCCCTTGAATCTTACCACATCTCTAGCAGACCGATATCCTGTCAAAGCCTTTGCAAGCCACTGCCATGTGGCCGTAACCTAGGCAGCGGTAACACCGCAGCACCTCCGTTTTTTTCTGATGTGACAGGACACCCACGCCACATTCAGGTGCGTTTCCCCTGATTCCAACTGCCTCCTTGATGGCAGACGACAATTTTGCCCTACCATCCGCTGCAGGGCCTACCTCTATAAGTACCTCTCCATTCCTGGTTTCTCTGACACTCTTGATTTTAACACCAAGAGTGTCAGGTTTCACCTTATCTTTGAGTAATCCCTTTATACTTTATACTTACCGTCATAGCTAGAGCCCTCGGCAGGTTTGATAATAACCGCCTCGGGTCTAGCTCTCCTCTGCTTCTCCTTCTTTTTGGTGGATGCGGGTGGAGCTGAAGTCGCCCCTGCGTCATTCCTCTTTGGAGTCGAGGACGCTTCTGCAGTAGTGCGCGTCCTCGGCTTCTTCTTCGCTTGTTTGGAGGAGCCAGCCCCAACGGGACTCAGAGTGGGCTCCGTCTCTCGCCTCTGCTGGTAGGGAGTGGGAGTTTCCATGGTATTTTCAGTCTGAGTACCGATGTGGCTGATCTCTTGCTTCGTATTCGCCTTCTTCTTGTATTCAGCAAATTTCTTACCAATGTCCATTCCGACTTACTTTATGGCATCTTGGAGATACCAATCGCCGTACATTATGGCGTCTTCCAGGTCTCTTACTGCACGCCGTGCCTCACCCAATCCATCCCTAATCGGCATGAACATGTTGCGCTTAGTGTCGCAGAAATCCTGCATCCCCTTCAGAACACCCTTTAAACCATTCAGGGCCTTTTGCCTCATTTTCTTCCATCTATCCACCTCCATAATATGAATCCCAGCCTGCGTCTTTTGACTGGTGTCACAATCTTCCACCTCATCTAATTCTCCTCCCATCTCCTCACACACACTTCTATTTACATTTTGTTCCGACACCATCTTGTTCCCACAAGTAGCTAGGGAAGTAGAAGTCCACCCCCGCAGAGCCCCGCATGCGGGAGTAAGGTCTGCATACTCTAGGAGGTGACCTGCTATCCTAGACACTCGGTACAGGGCCCCCCTATCCGCAACCCGGGGACGCGTCCGGTGGCCTGGGCAAAGGCACCGGGTTATTACAATAGGTACCACTTCTTCTTCCCACAACTCTGGTCACCCCTTTTCTCTCCATCCTCTATTGCACATAATACATACTTATTACATTAGTTCTGCCCCGTTATATCTGGACTTCATTTGGAATCTCGTTCAGAGCAAGTGCCTTTCCATCTTTCATTATTCCTAACACCTTGACTCTTCCTTTCCTTGTCATGTCCTCTTCCACACCTGTTTCCCTACCATATTTTTCTCCTTTTCTAACCATCCTCTCTATCTCTCCTAGCAAATCTGCAAAATATGTTTTCCATTCTACCATAACAATATCCTGGTTCACTTTTGTTGCTTCTTTTTCTGTGTCTGATGACTACCTTCTGAACCTCTTATTCCGCCCTAACCTTCTCTGCCTCTTCTTGAAACCTTCTATTTTCGCCCTCTCTTTTTTCATCAAACAACTCAGTATGCTCCTTTTTTTTCTCCTATATTCTTCTGTACTACTTTTGCTGTTTTACATTTTCTAAACTCCTTTCTCACTTCCTTCTTCTTATCTTTACATCCTCATTCCATCCAGTTTCATCCCCTCTTTCAATAACTTCTTTTTTGCTTATGCACTCTCATATTTTTTTAAGTCTCCCATCATTATTTCCATCTTCTCGTTTACATTTCCCTCTCCTATTTTTATATTTCTTCCTTCTTCCTTAAACTGTTCTTTTCGGTCCATTGACCAATTCCCGCTTGCTGCTCTTTATACCTTTCCTTCCTTTTTAGCCATATTTTTCTCACTCTTTTCTCCTTCTTGTGCCACCATTATAGTGTGTATCCTCCTCTCATACACCCACTACATTTCCGTTTAAAATGAACCATCACATCTCCTCCAAACTCTTTAACAATTTCATTTCCTACATATTCAGTATCTTATCTTTGGATTATCTTTCTCGCTCTCTTCCTTATTCGCTTCCTCCTCTATCTTCTTTTCTAGCAATAAAATCTCCTTCTATACTAAGCCTAATATTTGCTTTATTTTTTTCACCATTTCTCTTACCTCCTCTTATTTCTCCTGCATATCACCATTCACGTACACCCCCACTATTTTTCACCTCTCTCCTCCCGTCTTCACCTCTTCTACTAATAATATTTCTTTTTGTTCTTTCATCTTATTCTCACGATTACCTGTTATACATTCGTTCCTTACTCCCATCATCATTCCTCCCATTTCTCTGCTTTTTTTTCTTTCTCTTTGCATTTTGAGCCCGGCATTTGTTACCTCTTGGTAACCTTCCCCTTACTCTTTCCCATCCCTTTTCATCTAGCCACATCTCCATCATTACTACTACATCCTATTGTCCCGTGTGGGGTTGCTGGTCCCCCATCGGGCGCCTCCCCAGGTTGCAGATAGGGGAACGCCTCCCAGATATGGGTGGTACCGGGGAAATCAAATACCCGGGGTGGACAAAAACCAGCTAGGGGAAGGAACCTCGAACAAGAAACCAGTTATGAGCGGATACGACAAAAACACAGTAACCCAAGGGAGTAGAAATCTCCCCGCCGGTTCCGATTGGGTGTAAGCCCCGGTGGCCGGTGCCGGTTCCATGGATTTTTGGGGGAACCAATCGTACTTTAACAGGAGCGTCTGCGAGGAGCTGGGTGGCCCTTTGGACGTGACGGAGGAGGTGGAAGTACCGATGAACAAGGTGGACAGCGCAGAAATGGATGCTAAACTATCAGAGACGTATGCTCTCTTTGAAGAGTTACGAGGCACCATAAAAGGAATGGTGTACTTTAGCAGCACAAAGAGGAATATATTGCCGTCAATTAGGGATGGGCTGAAACAAGCGGAGCGGCTCATGATCGAACTGCGCGATCACTCCATGATAACCGAAGGGCTTCATAGGGATCTGATCGAGAACGTTGGACGAACAGCCAGAATGAGAGCAATGATCCGAAAAGAGAAGGCAAAGAAGAAGACAGACGAAAGCTGCACTCAGACTGAGGAAGCCGTGGCAGCTTCCAATCTCCGTGATAGGAAGCGAGAGAGGGAGCCCACCCTGAGTCCAGTAGAGATGAGTCCTTCCAAGCCGAGACGCAAAAAGCCGAGGACACGTAACACTCCAGCGCCAACGACCTCGACACCGAAAAAGGTGAACAAAAAGCAAGAGTCTGCGCCAAAACGGAAGAAGAGGCAGATGCGAGCTAGAACCGAGGCGGTCCTTATCAAACCGACCGAGGGACTTAGGTAAGCGACGGTCCTCAAGGACCTTAAGAAGAAGGTGAAACCTGACGCCCTTGGCGTAAAAATCAAGCGAGTCAAGCAAACTAGACACAGCGAGGTTCTAGTAGAACTATGACCTGCATCAAAGGGCAGAGCTGAGCTGTCGGCTGCCATCGAGGAGGCGGTTGGGGACGGGGGTAGCGTACGTGAGCTTTTCCCACGCACCGAGGTCGAGATTCTGGACCCCGATATGACGACAGATGCAGAATAAATAGAGGAAGCCGTTCGGAAACATTTCGGCAAACCGGTTGGTATCATCAGGGTCAGCCTCACGAAAAGACCAATCAGAGGCAATCTGAAGGCTTTCGTGGAGCTGGCAGAAGATCTGGCTATCAGTCTGATGCGCATTGGACACCTCAAGGTGGGGTGGGTACCCTGCCGTGTGCACAAGAAGGCGGAGGCAATAAGGTGCTACCGCTGCCTAGGCTTCGGCCACATGACAGCGAACTGCGAGGGTCCAGATAGGACCAAATCATGCTGGCGATGCGGCAAAGAGGGGCATAAAGCTGCGGTATGCGAAAGCACACCGCAGTGCTACCTCTGCGCCGTAAAGGAAGATAAGCCCCGGACAGACCATTGCCCCGGACAAGGATTTGCTTGGCGTTCAGACAGGCAGCCTCGCTGAGGAAGCCTCTTGGACGAGAAAGCTAACATCGTAGCTGGGCAGGTCCGACAAGAAGCCCAGTTCATCAGGAGAAGACCAAGCTGGCACAAAAGATGAACGCGGAGGCACGGCCAAAGTACGACACCCCCTGAAGTAATGTGAAAGCGGTTCCGGGGGGAATCATTCCAAGGAGAAAGGGTGGTGGTTTTTAGTCGATAGTTGGTAGCATCACTATAATGATCGAATTAAGATCTTTGTATATATAAGATTATTGTAGTGATGATATGAATATCCTGACACTGCCGAGAAGTGCGGACCCTTCTCGGTGTGTGTTAGCACATTTTCCACCTTCCCTCGCGAAAAAAAAACTACATCCTATTGCACTAAATTTCTCAAAATATTCCTACCCTTTCTTTCCCAGCCTGCTATATTTCAGTAACATATCCTCCGTTCTTTCGTTTCTCTTCTCTATTTTTTCCTGCTATTTATTATTTCCCTATCTCCCGTTCCTGAATTTCCTATATTCCCGACACCTCATTGTTTACTAACTCTTCCCTTCCTTTGACCTAATCCCAACATATAACTTCTATCTGTATTCTCCCATACTAAGCCCACGTTCTTTATTCCTTATTTCTCTCCTCTTTGGCTATTTTTCTCAACTTATATTGCATATTCCTTTGTAACCATATCAACTCATTCTCTATTCTGTTCAAGCTTCCATATAACGTCCTCTTTTTTGTCATCACTTCCTTCTTGTGTTATCATTTCTTTAGTTTCACCAGTACCACTTTCACTCCTCTTCAAGCTTCCTAAGTCCTTTCCAGCACTTCTTGCACTCCTTCCTTCAGTGCATTCTACTTCAACCTCAGCCCTTTTATGACTATGTTTCTCTTCCTTCCCTCTCTCTTTCTCTCTCTTCTTTTCTTTTTCATTCTTTCTTCTGCTACCTTTTTATTAGGCTCTTCCTGATTTTCAAGTCTTTGTTTCAAAACCTGCATCCTTTTCTTCCGAATCTCCCTAACCTCTTCTCATTTTCTAATCTCTTTTCTAAGATCGGTCATTTCTCTCCTGATATCTTCTTTTATTTCCTCTCCTCTTCTCTCCGTCCTTCTTCCTTCATCTCTGTTACCTCTATCATCACGTTTAGCATTTCTATCAAAGTTAAATTGTTAACTTCTATTAACCCTCTATGTTCACCTTTGACTTCTTGTTTCCCTTTATCTTTCTTCCACCTTATCTTTCTTCCCCGTTCCGTTCTTATCTGTTTTCACGTGGTGTTCTGTACATTTTCGGACTTTCTAAGCTGGATCCTACTTCTATCTTATCTTCACTACTTTCTCTCTCTCTCTCTGCCCTATCCCTCTTCCTATTAATATACCCCTCGATTGAACCTAAACTCATCGACCTCAGCCTCTACCTTTCTATCGGTCTTCAATACTTTCCCCCCTTTTTGTTCCTAGATTTTATCAATAATTTTTAACAATGCTCATTTTTTGGTATGAAATAACTGTATAAGATATTCGAAAATAAGGCACAGAATTCAAAAAGATTTCATGTGATATGGAAGCATTTTCATGAATTCGGAAGTTTATCAGGGGATTTTAATGAGATGTCGAAGATTTAAAGGGACCTAAAGAGATTTTATAAGATTTTCAAACATTCAACGGAATTTCAAAGTATTTTTGCGAATAATATAAAAGATTTTCAGGAATTTCCCGGATTTATGATAGCTTCTAATAGATAATTATATATTGTAAGGGATTTCAAGAGCTTCAGAAAGATTCCCAGTGTTCTTAATGATTTCAACATATTTTGAAGGGATTTCAAAGGATCTCGTGAGATTTCAAAATTATTTAATTATTTCAATTTTTGACGGATTTTAAAGAATTAGAAGGGATTTTCATGAAATTTTGAAAATTTAAAGGATACTCACAGTTTTCAAATGACTTCAAGGTTTTCCAAGAGATTTGAAAATAAGTCAAGCTAAGGATTTCAAAGGATTTCATGTAATACCGAATTATTTTTGTGAATTTTAAAGAATATCAGGGGATTATAATGAGATGTCGAAGATTTTAAGGGAGTTGAAGCGATTTTCAAAAGATTTTTGAAGATTTCAAAAGATTTCTAGGAATTTCAACAAAATGTAAGATATTTGAAGGGTTTCGATTATCTCACGCGATTTCAAAGGATGGTAGGAGATTTCAAAAATGCCCAATTATATTCACTGAGTTAAACAGATTTCGTAAAATTTCAAAAAAATTAACGGTATTTCAAGAAATTTCCGAATATTACAAAAGATGTTTAAGGGTTTTTGGAGGAATTTTAATGGCGTTGAAAAAATTCTTATGTATTGTAAGGACTTGAAAGAATTGCAAGTGATTGTTATGAAATTTTAAAGATTTCAAGCACTTTCAAGGATTTTCCCAGGTTTTAAAGGATTTTACGGAATTTCCAGGGAGCTCAATCATTTCTAGAGGATTTCAAGAGATGATGTACGATATCCATCGAATACAAAGGAATTCAAAGAATGTTTACATAATTTGAAATTTTTTTGAATGATTTATACAATTTTCAGAACAATTCGTAGTTTTTCCAAGGTTTGCAAAGATTTCCAGGGATTCGAGGAGATTTTACGAATAGCGTTTGTAACCACGGTGGGGCTCAACCATGTTTTAATGTAAGTTCAAAGTAAATAGGATTTTTGGATTTTTCATAGTAATATGGTATCCCACGCACATTTTAAGATGCAAATAATCCGAGGAGTGTTTAATGAAAAAAACTATATTTTTGTATTCAATTACTAACCGATAAAGAAATTTTCATAAGATATATGCTAAATAATGGTTCAATTTTTTTTAGAGTTTTTCTTTTTAATCTGGTTGCCTGCCACCCCAAAAACTTCGATTTTTATTCAAATAAAATGAAACTATTCTCCACATCTAATTAAAAACTTTGTTATTGGCATAGTTTTGATACCATTTTTGATATCTATCGTTAAATTGTGTGTCGAAAAAAGAATTTACATTGCCACAATAAAATATATAATCTTACTCAAATGTTGTCATTCAATATTAATCAAAGATAAAAACATAATTTTCTCGAAAAAGAGCCCCTCCTATGATTTTTATTTTCAGCTTGAAGTATCTGTGGGGTAACAGGTAACCACATTCAATACAAAAATCTGTTATCAAAAATTTTATCTTTCTAGGGATGACGTGACATTGTAGCTGGTGGAAGGGCTCAAGAGTCTAATCGGACTAGAGACCTGAAGATGGTGAACCAGAAGGACTGATTCACGAGGTGTGGCTGCTCTCGGAAACTGACGTACTCTAGTCTGCGAGACCTGAACTAAGGAGCGATACTTCCAGGGGGTAACAAAGAAACGCCCTGGAATATCGAGGGCGCAATTTCTCATCCTCCTAAGCCATTATGTGATCGGAGGTGTCTTAACGGACACTTTGGGGTACCAGGCTTTTAGTATGTAGGTCCTCCTCCTCTATGCGGAGCTCTGCAGGGGGTGTTCTTCATTTCACTAGCTACTCCTGGAACAGAGATGGCCTACAAAAACAAAATGAACAAAAACAACAAGGGCTTCGTTCCGAGACCCTCATGTAACGTACCGCCTGACTCCTCAGGCGCCACCATACCAGAAGCGGTGGAAATAATGGAAACCGATGACAAAAACCAAGTGACCGCGGTTGAATAAAAGATTACTAAGCTCCCTATGAACAGGAGAACCCATAGCGCTGCCCAGAAATTGACAGCCCAACCAGCGCGGCTATCGAAAAACAACGAAGCCTCCTCAGATAGCCTTAGATATCGCAACATCATCTGGATCAACTTCTCTTTCTCGGTATACGTGCAAGAAGAGAAAGGGCTCCAAGAGACCTCTCGAATTAGTCTCTTAATGGCTGACACGGAAATCTCTATGATGCAGATAAATTTGGTCAACAGAAAAAGCGCCTCGGCGGTTCTAACCAGGTGTATGGCAGCGGTGCAGAAAGGGATCGCCTAAATCTAAGAAACTCGGTTGTGCAGGGAAAGGATTAGTAGCTTAGGAGGGCGTGGCTCCATATTTAAAGGCCCTCGCGAAAAAGCACCAAGGGCACGCATATCCGTCATAGGTATTAATGCGATTTCAGTTCCTAAGCTCTGCTCCAGGAACCTCATTCTCATTTAGGTAGGACTGAGTGGCAGAGGAGGAGAAAGACTAGAGGTGTATATAGCCTATACTTATTTTACAGGCAACTCTGCAAACCGCCCACCTCCTAGAAATATAGAGACTCTAATTCGGCACTGCCATGATTTCTCTGCTGTTGGCCAGTGACGCAAACTCTCATCATGCAGTTTGGGGGAACAGAAACATCAACGGCAGAGAAAGAGATTTATTTGAATACCTAGCGGGTGCTGAGCTGAAGATCCTTAACCATGGTGATGTGCCCAAATTCCACATTTAAGAACAGCAGTGAGGTTCTTGATTTGACTCTATGCTCGGAAGAACTGAGGAGCAAGATAGTTGACTGGAAAGTCTCCGACGAGGAAACTCTGTCGGACCACAAATATATCTTGTTCCAGTTATCGGTAGAAAAACTGGCTGTTTCAAATATCAGAAACCCCAGGAATATACTTTGTGACTCATATAAAGAAGAACTCAAAAGTAGGCTTATGCAATTCCCCGCAAGCTACGGTATCATAGATAACTTAGAGCATGCCGCGAATTTCTTGCGAAGGGCTCTGATTACATCATGTAAAAGCAATTACTCTACATGTACACTCAGCTATAGAGAAGTAGCCGAAAGACTAGAGCATTTTACAGCAGGGCAAACAGAACTAAATTGCTTTCAGACTGGGATATCTACAAGACGGCTCAGTATGATTACAATAAGAACATAAGAATCTACGAACAGAAAGATTGAAGGGGCTTCTGTGAGAAATCTAAGAGCATTCTGGATACAGCGAGGCTCCACGAGATCCTGGCAAGAAATTCGGAGGCTCGCCTCGGGCTTATAAGGCGAAGAAGAAACACTGAATCATCTGATGAAAGTCCACTTCCCAGGGTATTAGCGAACTCAAATCGATCGAGAAGAGGAAGACTGGGGCCTCGAGAGGGAGAAGTTCTACTGGAATTTCTGCTCCTTTAAATTACCTGGGGCGGATGGAGACTACCTAACGTTCTGACAAAAGGGCATGAATTCCGTCGTCGTCTCATTAACGAAACTATTTGGAGCAAGCATTGCCCTTAAACACGTGCTTTTAGCATCCCCGATGCATAGAAGGCAGCACGCCTTTCAGGCAAGCTGCTCTGTAGCAACTGCGCTCCATGCTGCCGTGGTAAAACTGGAGCAGCAATTGGAAAAAGGAGGGTGTGCTGTGGGCACCTTTTTGGGCATAAGGGGTGCCTTCAGCAAAACCCTTCAATAGTCGTATGTCGAGAGGCTTCAAGGTGTGACGTGTCAAACCATCTAGTAAACAGGATACGAAGCATGTTATACAGAAGGCGACTCGAAGCCAGATAGGGCGAAGGTCTACTCAGAGGAGTACCGTCGCGCGGATGCCCACAGGGTGTGACCTTTCAACTCTCCTGTGGTGCACTGTAATGGAAGGCCTCCTTTGTAGGCTAAATGAGGAAGGGTATTATAACCAGGGATACGCGGATGACTTAGTAATCCTAATCAGGGGGGCTCATTTGTCAGCACAGCGCATCGTAGAGCCCTGGTACGACAGCTCAGGGCTCTCAGTAAATCCGGAAAAAACCAGCCTGATCATTTTTACGGAGAAATACAAAGTGTCGAAAGTTAAAGCCCCTGCATTGCGTAGTGAGAGGACGATTTTAGAGTTAGTTAAATACCTAGGAGTAATCCTAGATAGCAAACTGAACGGGGCGAAGCATCTTGAAACTCAATGCAGGAAGTTTTTCATGACATTTTGGATGTGCAGAAGAGCCTTAAGCTTGACGTGGATCATAGGGTCTAAAATATTTGCATGGATCTACTCTGCTGTCCTTAAACCAAGTCTAGTGGTCTGATGGCCACGGGAAAAACTCAAAACTATGCAGGACAGACTGCGATGATTTCAAACGCTAGCGTGCAGAGGCATGATGGGAGAAATGAAGACAATGCACACAGCGAAGATAGTATACATTCTCTGTGAGGAACCATTATAACTTGCGATAACCGCCAGGGTGGCTCACGCGATTGGCCGCCTGGTAAGAGCAAATAGATGGACTTCGGAGACTAAACACATTAGGCTTCCAAGTTGCATCAGAACACAGCCAATTCTAGAAATGAGGCACGAATAAAATGATAAAACGCGTAACTTTACCAAGACTTTACCCCGCTCCTCGAAGGGAAAATCTGGTACACAGACGGCTCCAAAAGTGTAGAGGGAGTCAGGAGCAAGAATCTATAACAGCACAAAAAGAATGGGGATAGGGATCCCACTTGGGCGACGTGCCACCGTCTTTCAAGTGAATGTTCTGGCCCGCCTTCAATGCGCTGAAACATTGATAGAGGACAACGCTGCTGGTAGGCAGATCACAATCTACTCAGACAGCCAAGCGACAATAACTGCAGTTGGAAAACCAGACATAACATCACAGTTGGGACTTGCATGTTGGTGGCGGAAGTGAGAACGTGGTTAGTGTCAGGTGGTGAGAGGATTTACGGAATTTGTGTGGTAGGTGTGAGTGGAGTGTAAGGGTGGAAGCGGAGGAGGTGAGTAGGGTTGTGTGGGGTGAATTGGGGAGATAAAAAGTAATATTGAGAGTGGGTGTGAGGCGGGATATAGCAAATTGGGAAAGTGAGGTTAGGTTAGCAAGGAATCGGGGGAATTTGTGGTCATGAGTCTTGGGCCTGCGAGGGTCAAGGGTGGAGCTCGAAAATTTGGGGGGATGTTAAGTGAGGGAAAGGGGTGTCTGCAAGGGCTGTGAGGAATAGAAAAAAAAAAAAGGGAAATAAAGAAAAATTTGGCGGCAATAGACAGCATTCTGCAGAGACATCTGGCGGTAGCAGAGGGTACTGCATGGAGAGGTCCCAGTTACCGGCGGCAAAGCGGGAGGTTGGTAGTGAGAGTACTGGTAGTGACGGTGACGGAGAGAAAATTTTCCACGTGCCACGACAGCCAACAGAGCGTGGCTCAGTGTCTAGTAGCGCGTCAGGGAGTGGGAGAAAGCGGGACAGTGGGAACGAAGGAAGAGAGAAGGTGAGGGAGAGAACATCGAGCGTAAGTGACGGGGAGGATCTCTTGAAAAGGAAAAGAGACAGCCAAGAGAGTCCGGACAAAAGCGTGGTAGAGAGTCCGTTTAAAAAAAGCGGGAGA
>CAKNXH010000217.1:26509-48035 GCA_932178445.1 Andricus quercusramuli | reverse complement strand
GGGGAGCGAGATTAAAGGTATTTGGGAGAGGGTAGAAAATCTGATAGAAGAGAAAGTGGGAGAGCGTAGGAGTGAGAAGGAGGAGAGGGCGGATAGGGAAAGGTTAAGGGCAATGGAGTTGAGAATGGAGAGAAAAGAGAAGGCAGACAGGAGGAATAATATTGTAGTAAAAGGGTTGAAGCTAAAGAACGGGGAAGAAAGAGAGGGTGTGGAAGCGCTGCTACAGAGCATAGGGTGGGTCAAAGGCAGGGTAGGGAAAGTTAAGTTGGAGGGGAGAAAGGACAAGGAAGTGGCGGTTGTGGAGATGGAGAGCTGGGAAGAAAAGTTGGGGGTAATGAGAAATAAAAATAGGATACAGGATAGGAGAGTTTTCATCGATCACGATTTAACGAGAAAGGAAAGGGATTTGCAGAAGAGGAGTGGAGAAGGAAAGATTGTAAATAGGAGAGAAAGTAGATATAAGTAACATGTAAATATTGTAAATAGTAGATAAGTAGTAGGTATTAGAGCGATAACAGAGGTTGGCAAGCGAGGCAATGCGAAAAAGTAGGGATATGCGAGCGAGGCGAAGCGAGGAAGGCAAGGCGATACGAGCGTGCGGCTTAGAGATAAGGAATGGAAGGATGTTAGTTTTTAAGGGTTAGTTTTAAGAAAATTCTGTAAAAAATGGATGTGTAAGCAAGGCAATTTTTTAAGGCCAGCAGGCTGAAAAATAAACGTTTATCTATCATAACATCACAGTTGATTTGGGAATGCAAAAAGGCATTAAAACAACTTACAGAAAGGAAGGACATGGCCCAGACCCTTACATGGGTTCCTGGTCACACAGGGATCAAGGGCAACGAAAGAGTGAACCTGTTGGAACCGGTACTGGGACAAGCGTTTTTCTGTATAGAGATGTCCATTAAAAGCTGGATCCAGACAAAGCACTAGGAATACTGGGAACAAACCCAGGGTTGTCGACAGGCAAAAGCCATACTAGACTATACGTACAGGATGAACATAGTCAGGGAAATCCTTAAATTACCCAAGAAAGGCCGAAGGATAATGTTTCAGATGATCACAGTGCACAATCACCAAAATTATGACATGCACCAAATGGGGTACACCTCCACGAGAGAGTGCAGGAAATGCAGCAGGGACGATGAAGCATCCCTTCATGTCTTAGTCTGGTGACACACTATGTGTTTTCGCCGAACTGGTTTTTCTGGACGCGGCAAAACTGGATACGGCATACCGAGACACACTATCTGGTACAAATGGATGACTTCATGGGTGCGGATGGTAAGTTTCGCCAAGTGTCATTGTTCAAAGTCGCACGCTCTGCCGCGCAGTATGTCGCGTTCTATTCAAAACTGGGTATTGACTGATTCATCCCGACATCCGATCATTCCATTTCGCCGCAGCATGCTGTGGCATATAATTAGTATTTTTCGTTAACTCATCCCAAGACAACTATTTCGGAAGGGCGTTGTATAAAATAACGTGTGCACATAGGTGATTGCTAACTCGTGCAAACAGTCGCCTATTTTGCGCACTTGTATCACAAATAAGTATTCAAATTATTTATGCAGGCTGATCACTCCCAGACGAAATCAAGATTGTGTCGAAACATAATCAAATGGGATTAAAATGTGACGGAGATCGTGAATCTATAATCCCTCAGCATCTTTTGAAATGTCGCTTACAGTGAAAATAATTTATATATTTGTTATGCATTAATTAACTTGATTAATCAACGTTCTCTGATAAAAAAAAATTATACAAATAATGATATTATAATATAATTAATATTTGGAAGATATTGTTACCATTTAAAGATGTTTTAACGTCCAAGATATACAATTTGTAATTACTACAAATTTCGATGTTAAAATGATTGCTCCACACAAATAATTTCTGAAAAACGAGAAAAAATATGCCTCAGTCCGGATTTGAACCGGGAGCGCTACTATCCATGAGTAGAGCGTTCACCAATGACACCACCGAGGTCTCACATATAGATAGATTGAGAGGTCTATAATAGTATAAAAACTAATTTCAACAGCCAAAACAGGTGTTAGTTGGCATATGACCAAAAAGTTAAAAACATCAAATTAACATAAGAAATTGACGCTCCCTAACCATATTGATTTAAAAATATTTTTCGAAATTAAAAGTAGTTTTCCCAAGTGACTAAAATGAGAAAAATCTTGCAATGTTAGAAAGGATATAGATAAGACTTTGATTGATTTTTCAGAGAATTTTTACCATGTCGGGTTGCCTGTTACCCTTCACTTCAATCGACAGGTGAGTTGATTTTACGACACGTAAGTCGACAATCACCTGCGGCGAAAATACGACCAGTCGACCACTAATGGCGTTTCACGAAAACTCGCAACCAATTTGTGTTCCACAGTCTATAAAATGGTTAATACCCAATGCTTCTAGTGCATTTTGTCGAACTTATCCACCGAGGGTAAGCGTGGTTAGCTCTTTAGGCTTTAGTCTTAAGTCTTTAGACAACAAATTAACAGTGTACGGTAGACGGGTGCCCAATTAAATTATCGATAAATAAAGTTCCGATCAGAATACTATCAGGGATCAGAGTGGTTCAGCGGTTGAATTCCGTCAGGGATCCGAGCGCAAAAACAGTTCAAAACCCGATCAAAAGGGTGGTTGTTTCATGGAAAAGGGAAAAATCCGGGGAAAGAGTAAACATTTTTTTCACATTCAGAAAAGTAAAAAATAATCTTATGAGAAATTTTATAGAATTTGAAGAATGTTGAAAGATTTTTTTTATGAATTCTGACATGACGATTTTTTTTAATTAAATGTACTTAGGTCGTTGAAAATCCACTCAGGACGATATGAAAAAGCATGAAAAAACATCAAATTAGCTTCATAAACAATCTTTATGTTTTGAATTGTTCTCATAATGAATATTCTGAATTTAAATCCAAAACAACACTTTTCAATGCGCTCAAAAGCAAATTTAAAATAGTTCTAAATAAGTGCCTGAAACATTTCACACTAGCACTAAATGCACGCGCGCGAACAGCTTGCTCACATCCCTAGATTTTCATTTTCTAATGTTAAAAATATAAATTACTTAAAAATCCGTAACAACAATTTTCTTTTACTTTGAGAGTTATAAAATTTGGTGAAACGAAATCTCTTGGAATTTTTTCGAATTTTTTTAAATAATTTAAAGTCTTTAAAATCGTTGGAAATTATTTGTTATCCTTTTTATCCCTTGAAATGGTTGAAATTCCGTAGAAATTACTTAAAATAAACATGTAATTCATTCCCTTAAGTTCTCTAAATATTTGATAAAATTCATCGAAATCGTGAAAATCCATTTCAAAATTAGAAATCATTGAAACTTCCTTGGATATAAATAAAATTGAAATTATTCATTAAATTCAGCTTGAAAAACTCAGTTTATTAAAATTCACAGCAACCCATTCTTTGATATTGAGATTTCAACATTTTTTTTAAAGCGAAATCTCATAAAATTGTTCTGAAATATTTAAAAATAACTTAAAATCTCCGAAATTTTGAAATTGTTGTAATTCGTAGAAATCTCTTCAAATAAAATTAATTGTATTCCCTAAAGTTCTCTAGAAATTCATTAAGTCCTTAGAATCGTAAAAAAATGATATCGAGTAGAAATCATCGAAAATTCCTTAGATATAAATCAAATAAAAAATATTCATTAGGTTTATCTAAAAAAACCCCCCCGATGAAACAAAACGCACACGTGCAAAGCGCGCGTTCAAGTCCCTAGATTTTTATTTGCTAATAATAAAGACATTAATAATATATACAAAAAAACATTATGAATATATACATATTTACAAATCCATAGCAACAAAATTTTTAATATTATGAACTTGAAATTTTATGAAACGAAATCTCTTCAAATTCTGTTGCAATCTTTTGAAATGGTTTAAAATCTTCAAAATCCTTCGAAATTTTTTGCATTGCTTTATATCCCTCCTTGAAACTGTCAAAATTCATAGAAATCCCTTGTAATTAATTCAATTTATTCCCTGAACATAGTTCTCTAGAAATTTAATCTTTCTTGAAATCGTAAAAATCCATCAAAATAAGTAAAAATGATTTGAAATTCCTTGCATATGATATAAATTGAAATTATTCATTGAATGCATCTAAAGAACCATTAAAATAAAATGCACGCGCGCGTTTGCGTCTCTCTATTTTTTATTTTCTAATATTAAAAGCAAACATTAATACAAATCCATAACAACTTTTTTTCCATATTAAAAGTTCTAAACATTGTTGAAATGAAATCTCTTGAAATTCTTTGAAATTTTTTTAATAACTTAAAATCTTTAAAATCCTGAGAAATTTGTATATCTTCTTCATATCCCTCATAATTGTTCAAATTCGTAGTGATCCCATGAAATTTATTTGTTTCCTAAATATAGTTCTTTACAAATTTGAAAAAAATTTGAAATCGTAAAAATTCATTAAAATAAGTAAAAATAATTTGAAATTCCTCGGACATAAATTAAACTAAAATTATTCATTAAATTTGTTTAAACGAAATCTCTTGGAATTCTTTAGTATTTTTCAAATAACTTAAAATCTTTGAAATTCTCAAAAAAATTGTATCTCCGTCATATCCCTTGAAATTATTTAAATCCGCAGAAATCTCTTGAAATAAAATTAATTTTATATCCTGAAGTTCTCTAGAAAACCTGTGAAATTTCTTGGAATTGTAAAAAGCTATTACAATAAGTAGAAATCATTTGAAATTTTTTGGATAAAAAGTGAATTTGAATTGTTTATTAAATTTATCAACAAAAAAACGTTGAAATTAAATGCACGCGCGCAATGCGCTCGTTCACGTCCTTAAATTTGTATTTCAGGAATGAATAATTATAGTTAGTAAGATATGTTTAAAAAAACTCTTACTTTTGTCACTCCATTTACAATTGATAGTTCAGAATTTTGTTGAATTAAAAACGTCTAGAAATTGTCTAATATTAAAAAATCAAAATTTTTCAATTCCAGTCGCTTATTTTTTGAAATTTTCTAAGCCCTTATAGCGAAAAATGTCATAAAATGTCGAAAAATGTCATAAAAAAACAGTTGTAAATTTTGTAATTCTTGTTTAAATTCTGGTGTAATCGAACAATAATTTTATAATATGTCTCACAGAATGACAATCGCTATTCAAATTCAAACTAAGGAATCTTCAATTTAGACAGAAAGTCCATCGTACTTTTTTTATAGTTTATTTCAAAACTATTTTATTTGTGTAGATTCAACAAAAAATGTTTCAACTTCAAAGTTTAATTTAAATCCTATATAGTTGATTTTGAAATTTGTCAAATTTAAAAAAGTCAAATTAAATATAATAGAAAATTCTGTAAATTAAAAACGGCTTTCACTACTCACGGTAACATATTCTAGTTTTGAATAGAATAATTTTGTAGATATAAAACGAATAATTGTATTTACAAATATCATATATTTGAAGAGAAACGGGAAAGGCGGAAGTTTTTCGAAAGTTGGGAACAAAAGAGAATTTGAAAAAAGGGGAAACACAGGGGAATAGAGGAAAGGCTATAACCTGTTCTAGGGAAAATCGTGGAGTTAGTCTTCGAAAAAAGAGGCAATTTTTTTCGTACTGAACAAAAATCAACAAATTCAACACTTTTAGGATAAACTCTGGTAGAAAAATTTTTTCAAGAAGGTAAAATATTTCTACAATTGTAATTTTTGGTTAAACAATGTACTTTTTTGTGAACAAAATATGAACAAAATCCAACACAAAAAATACAATTGAATATAAACAGCTTATCTTTCCTTATATTTTCTTGCAGAAAAGTAAAAAAAAAAAACAACAATAAAGTATAAATTTCTATAATTCCAAAATTTGTATAATTTTTAATAATTTTTTTTACTTTGTTGTGAAAATATACAGGGTCTTACAGAAAACTAGAGGATTTAACATTATTTTTATTTGAGTGCTTGACGTCATTGAAACACTTTTAAGTTTACGTAAATTATCGTAGAAAAGTACAAATATTTACAAAAAATACAAGATTTCATAAAAGTTGAAATATTGGAAAACTGTACTGAAAATTGTCTTTTAAATGCTGGTAGATTATTGTAGGAATTAAAAACGTTGGTGGTCATTTTATACAAAAAAAAGTACAAGAAATTTAAATCTACAAGAATTTACAGGTTTTGCATCCAAAAAGTTGTTCTTTTTCGACCTGGGATGACAAATATTTAGAATATTGCAATGAGATAATCTTACATTGAGATAAGTACATGATCACGATTTCAAAAAATTCTTCTGTGTTTGAACTTTGAAGGAATGGTAGAATATTAAAAGAAAATAATGAATAACTGTTATTAAACAACAAAAAATATTACGTCCAAAGCTTTTTTTCAATATATAGCAATCGATTAGATACCATGTATGTCATCTAAAATTATGTCTTCGAAATGTTCTCAATATTTGTCATCCTAGGTCGAAAAGCAACAACTTTTTGACTTCAAATAAAAATTAAACAATTAAGAAAGAATTGATCACGGTCATTGAAATTGAAAGGCTCGAACTCTTGAAGATGAAATTCTTTTAGTTTGATGTTATAAAAACTGAACTGCAAATTAAAACACTTAAAGTGGAATACTTTTGAACTTTAAACTTTTAAAATTAAAGCCCGAACATTTTCGAATTCAAATGCTCAATAATTTACGCATATAAAATGGAAGCTTTTAACACTTTTCAATTGATAAATTGTCAATTAAAATCCGTCAAACTGTAAAATTTACCAGTTTTAACTTCAATGCGATCAATTTTTTCTCAATTGTTAAATTTTTTTTTGCAGTCGAAAAGTTGTTCTTTTTTGACCTAGGATGATAAATATTGAGAACATCACAAATACATAATTTTTAATGGCATATATTGTGTCCAATCTATTGCTATATATATTTTAAAAAGAATTTTCAGAAGCAAGACTTTTTGTTGTTTTATAACGATTATTCATTATTGTCTTTTAATATTTTGCCATTTTTTTAAAGTTTGAACACAGAAGCTTCTTTCGTAATAGCGATCATGTACACATCTCAATTTAAAATTATCTTATTGCAGTATTCTAAATATTTGTCATTCCAGGTCGAAGAAAGAACAACTTTTTGGCTGCAAAACCTGTAAATTCCTGTAGATTCTTGTAGTTGTAAATTTTCGAAGTTGCACTTTTTTGTAAATTCTTGTAGAAAATTTAAACTCCAATCAAATACAACAATATACAATAAAATACAAAGAAAATACAATATTCGTCAGAATAATAGAAAAAAGTTGTTAATTCCGGTAATTTTTGTTGTAATTTATTGTATTTGCTTGTAAATTCCTGTAAAAATGCTTTTAGTTGTTTTGCATTTTCTTTTTTTTTTTTTTAATTTTCAACCAGGGTTTCTAGCATTATTCTAAGATAATATTGTGATAAAATGTTTCTTTTCCTGAGGGGGAAACAAGACCTAAAAATGCGGTCCAGCGGAGGTGGATTACTTCGGATTATCCTAGATTACCTCTATATAAAAAATTAGTTTGGATGACCTAAGATTACTCCGGATTACATAGGATTACTCTGGATTGCATACAATTATGATGGACTACTTTGCGTAAACTAGACTCACGCGAATTTTTAACTAAAATTGTTTATTTTTCAACTAAATCGTTAAATTTTCAACAAAAAAGTGAATTTCTTAACCAAGAACATTAATTTTCTTTCGAGAAAGTCGAATGTTTAAAAAAATACATGAACTTCCAATTGGAGAAGATTAATTTCAGCCAAATAGTTAAATCTTCTGATAAAAAATATCAATGTTCCATAAAAAATGAAGTATTTCAATGTTCAGTTCGAAAATAAATATTTACCTGAAAAACAATGATTTTTCAATAAAATAGTTAAGTTATCGAAGAAAGTGATGAATTTTCAACTGAAATGAAGAATCTTCAAACAAAATATTTTATAAATATTATATTATATTAATTATATTATATTAATTATATTATATTAATTATATTATATTAATTATATTATATTAAATAAAAACCCAATTGAAGTCAACCAAAAAGAAGAATTTTCAACAAAACATTTCAGCATTCCAAACAAAAAGGATACTCTTCAACAATATTGTTTTTTTCTCGAAAAAAATGTTAATTGTCAACCGAATCCTTGAATTTTGCAGCAAAACAGCTGAATTTTCAACCCAAAATGACGAATTTCCAGCAAACCCGTCAAACTTATAACAAAACAAAAAAAAGACTTTCTCACAAACCGGTTGAATTTTCTTCAAAGTAGAATATGTTTTAACCAAAGAATTGAATTTTCCACCAAAAAGAACGGATTTGAAAACAATAGATACATGAATTTTTAACCAAGCAGCTGAATTTTCAACTAAAAAGATAATTTCTTATCCAAACAGTTGAATTTTCAATTAAAAAATATAAATTTTCTACCAAAATGAAGCACTTACATTTTCATTGTAAAGAAAATTATACAAATATCGAACATTCATCAAAATAGTCCAATTTTTAATCAAGGAGATGAATTTTCAACTAAACTGAAAAATCTTCGATTGGAATAGTTAAATCTACATTTCAAAAAAAATAAATTTTCAACCAAAAAACTACAGATTTTTAACAAAATAATTAAATTTTTAACAAGTACTTCAAACACTAACCAAATAGTTGAAACTTCAACCAAAAAGATTAATTTTCTAGCAAAAACGACAAATTTTCAACAAATTAGATGAATTTTCAACCCACTAGTTGAATTTTCAACTCAAAAAAATGAAATTACAATCAAATATATAAGTTAAATTTTCAGTTACAAAAGTTAATTTTCAAGCAATAAAACCGAATATTTAACAAAATAGTTGAATTTTCAACCAAATTATTTTCAACTGAAATCAAGAATCTTCAACCAGAAAAATGATTTTTAACAAAGAAGTTCAACTTTGAACCAAGTAGTTAACTTTTCAACTAAAAAATATCAATTTTCATCTAAATAACAGTTGAATTTCTAACTGAAAAAGACAAATTGCCAACCAAAAATGAAATACTTACGATTTCAATTGTAAAATAAATCTTTTTCAAAAAATAGAATATTGAACAAAATAGTCAAATTGGTAATCAAGGAATGAGTTTTTAACTAAAATCAAGAATCTTCAACTGGAATACTTAAATTTTCAATTGAAAAAAAAAATTTCAAGAAAAAAACTATTTTCGAAGATATGGTTAAATTTGCAAGCAAATAAATGAATTATTCGATCAAATTAGTTAAATTTTCAATCCGAAAAGATGAATTATTAACAGAACAATTTAATTTTTAAACAAAAAATAACTTTTTAACAAAATTGTTTAATTTCCTACAAATAAGATTAGTTTTGCACAATAAAGTTGAATTTTTAACCAAAATTGTGAATTTTCAACAAGGAATATTAATTTTCTACTGAAAAAAGGAACATTTTGATACAAGCGCGTTACGCGGATTATAGTGGATTTCCAGTTCGGATAACCGAGCGGTCCAGCAGATCACCCGAGTGGTTTCCCTCTCACTTTTTCTTCTTGAAAATTTTCAAAATCTAATGTTGATTTTAAATTGAATTTGTGAATAATTTCTTGGACGTCGATCCCAGATATTTATGAAGACATTTTTTTCGCTTTTTCAGAAAATTCCCTATCCTGTAAGCTGGTTTTAGCCAAATTTGAGTACATTTTGTATAACTTAAGATGGTAGACCTAATAGTTTTTGCGCTAGGGCTTGAGGGTTTCCTACAGAACCCTAAAAAGATAAACTTCCAACCAAAAATGGACAAGTTAAATTTTCAGTTAGAAAAATTAATTTTTAACCAAAAATAAAATGAATTTTCAATTTCTAAAACTATAAGCATTTTCAACAATATAATTAAATTTTCAACCAAATAGTAGAATGTTTAACCAAGCAAGATGAATTCAGAACCAAAAACATAATAGTAGAGTTTTCAATCAACAAAATTTACTTTTAACCAAGAATATTGGATTTTCTTACTGGGTTTTATGAAGTTCACATTCAAGTGAAAAAAATGAGAAAAAGGGGAAGGTTCCTGAAAACGAGGAAAAATTTTAATTCTTTAAAAAAAGGTAAAGGGGGAAATAGCGGAAAGTGTATGAACTGTGGATTCTGAAACATGAGAGTGATTTTCAAACTTATTCAGTTATTATTAAGCTATACCGTTGCAGGACAACTCATATATCGCAAAATTCGTAAAATTTGTTCAAATTTATCATTAGGGAATGTACTAAACAATCTTCTCAAATGAAAGAAAATTTTTGAAGAATTGAATTAAAAGTATTCTCATACTATGCAGTATCAAATAGTTATAACTAATTATTCATTGCTCGCCTGACGGCTATACAAAATCGTGATATGAATATGATAATAAATAATAATATAATATAAAATATTTAAGTGCACTTCTGTTTGGTCCACTAGGGTTTTTATTTTGTTTAAATAATGCAATTTTATTTATTCTATTTTATCTAGGACTCTGAACAACTCTGTTCTCAGTTACGTTCGAAAATGAAAATGATAAAATTACACTTTTTGTACAAAATAAAAACTCAAGTGGACCAGACAGACGTCCCCTTATATATTTTGAACCATTCCCCAAAATTTCAGCACAATGCTGTCACATGCTCTTAATTGCCATTCTCTTAGAGCAAACAATATGAGCCAAGAGTAACAGTAAACGTGAGTTTTGTTTATATGTAAAAATTGATTTCATAATTTTCATAGTAACAAAGAAGAAGACTGAATAAAAAATTCAAAAGTGAACTGAAATCATTGGATAATCGGTTGAAAGGGGAAACTGGAATAATAATTCATGATCCAGTGAATGATGTAACTGATGTAATCGTATGGTGCGTGTCTAGTCGCATTGCATACAAGACAATTATTCCATGCTTTCGTCTTCACCATGTGATTTCTCAAGACTACAATTGCACCACTCAAGCAGAAACGCAGCTCGAAAGTAAACGGCCCGGAAACCATGAGCCTCGTAAAATTCAACAGTTCGCAGCGAAATTTGCAACACATTGTGCTCAAGTGATTTTGCATATTGCATGATGCAGTTTCTTCATGCAATTTTTGTCTCTCAATCCAACTACAGCCAGAAAAATACTTGGTTGAATGAAAAAAATGTTGGTTGAATCAACCCTAGCATATGCACTCAGAAAAAAGATTTCTTGAAACAAAAGAACTGTTTTCTTGGATGAAAATTTGGTTGAATCGAACACAGTTTGGTTGATTTAACGAAATGTTTGATTGAGCGAACAAAATTCTGTTTTTCAATCAAACAAATATTCCATCTACTAAAAGATTTCCTTGAAACAACCAAAAAGTTTATTGAGGTCAGCCAAATATTTTTTTCCCATATAATAACCATTTCTGTGGTTGAAACAAAAAAAAATTTGTTGTTCATCCAAATCGGCTTCTGAGTCTGGTTATTATATGAACAACAAAATATTTGGTTGAACCAAGAAAATTTTTTGTTTACTAAAATGTGGTTGGTTACCCCATATCTTTGGGTTGATCGAAGCAAATATTTAGTATCGTTTAAGTCCTTTAGCTTCGGTATGTAAACCGCCAGACATCACTTCAATAGGTACATTTTTTCTTTGCTAAGGTGGGCTTAGAATCACTGTATGAATTGAATTACAACCAGTGATAACCCGCGCCTGCATTCACCTTCATTAAAAGTACTCGCATTTGCCTGGAGGTTTGGCCAGGGAAGAGGAAAACTGCAGAAACCCATCTCTCAAGTTCAGCCTGTTTTCCGACCGTTGAGTTTGAAAGTAGACATTTGATGTGTTTTATGATTGAGTGTGTCACACTAGAGTGGTCCAGAAATTTTTTTTTTTTAATTTGTATGGGGACACCCCCCAAATTTGTTCGAATCCACCCAAAAATAAATCCATTTTTTTTTGTTTTGAGAAAAAATGATATATAGGGGTGGTGCAAGCCCCATGAAGTTTAACATGTATTTCCCATAAGAAAAAAAGACGTTTTTGTAAATCTGATTCAGAATCCTCAATATTATCTCAATTGAGTTGAAATTCAACATTTCTCTTCAAAATTAGCCATAAAATACGAATAAAATATCACTTTTCAAATATCACCCCCATAAGTCTGTTTTATAGGGTCCCAAAGAAACCCCATAAGTAAAAAAATGGTTTTCGCGAGTTTTTGGCGCTAATTATGATTTTGTGGCGGTTTTTTTGATGCGAATTGTTTCTGATACATAAAATATTGCTTTATACTGAAAATTAGATATTTCCATGAATTGTTTAAACAATTTATTATTGTTTTTAGCAATTTGCTCACAGAATGGAGTTAGAAAGACGCGGTTTTTTCACAAATTTTCCATTCTTTGTTCAATTTTTAATTAGAGGGAGATGATAGTTCATCAATGTTGACAATGTTGATTGGTTAAACAATTTATCATAATTATTAATAATATTACATTTGAATAATGCTAGAAAGATGCAGATTTTTAAAAATTTCTGACTTTTTGTCCAATTTTCATCTGCAGCGAAGTAATAATGAATTCAATTTAACAAAATAATTGTTTAAACAATTTATTATAATTATTAATAATATTATATTTGAATAATGCTGAAAAGATGCGGTATTTTTTTGAAATTTCTGGTGTTTTGTCCACTTTTCATTCGGAGCGAAGTATTAATGAATTCAAGTTAACAAAATAATTGTTCAAACAATTTATTATAATTATTAATAATATTATATTTGAATAATGCTAGAAAGATGCGTTTTTTTTAATTGTTGGCTTTTTGCCCAATTTTCATTTGGAGTGAAGTGATAATGAATTGAAGTTAACAAAATAATTGTTTAAACAATTTATTATCATTGTTAATAATATTCTATTTGCTTAATTGGTAGAATGTTGTGGTTTTTTCTGAAATTTTCAACTGTTTGCTTATTTTTTATTAGGCGTGACTCAATAATTAATCAGATTCAGCAAAAATAGTTGTTTAAACAAATTATTATTGTTTATGACTATGTTCATCTATATCGATTGCGCCTGATAGTTGCGGTTTTTGGACAATTTTCACCTTTTTGTCCTTTTTTCACTTAGTGAGGTAATAATTAAATCAAGTTAACAAAAAAGTTGTTCAAACAATTTAATATTGTTTATAACTATCTTTTCTTATATAAGTGGTAGAAAGTGGCGGTTTTTTCTAAAATCTTTTACTTTGTTTCACCTGCTTAATTATTAACAATTAATAAATAAACATTAGAGAAAACTATATTTTATATAATCTCTTTCCTTTTCGTGAATATATATTTTTCTGAAATAAAACAGATACTTAAAATTCTTTGTTTTTGCCTCTTGTGTAAAATAGCTTTTTTTCTTTAAATTAATTCTTTTAAGCATTTGGAAAAGAGCAAAAATAATTCACTTAAAAGAATAATACCTTTTGAAAAATCATGTTTGTTCTGGTTGACTTATTACTTGTTCATAAATAAAAAGGCGATGCAAAGTGAAAGATTTTAGAAAAAACCGCCACTTTCTAGCACTTATTTGAGAATAGATAGTTATAAACAATATTAAAGTGTTTAAACAACTTTTCTGTTAACTTTAATTAATTATTACCTCAATAAGTGAAAAAAGGACAGAAAGGTAAAAATTGCCAAAAACCGCAACTATCAGGCGCAATCGATATAGATGAAGATAGTCATAAACAATAATAATTTGTTTAAACAATTATTTTGTTAACTTGAATTCATTATTACTTCACTCCAAATGAAAATTAAACAAAAAGCCAGAAATTGAAAAAAAACCGCATCTCTCTAGCATTATTCAATTAAAATATTATTAATAAGTATAATAAATTGTCTAAACAATTATTTTGTTAACTTGAATTCATTATTACTTCATTCCGAATGAAATGTGGACAAAAAACGAGAAATTTCAAAAAAATACCGCATCTTTTCAGCATTATTCAAATATAATATTATAATTAAGTATAATAAATTGTCTAAACAATTATTTTGTTGAATTGAATTTATTATTACTTCACTACAGATGAAAATTGGACAAAAAGCCAGCAATTTAAAAAAAAAATCTGCATCTTTCTAGCATTATTCAAATATAATATTATTAATAATTATAATGAATTGTTTAAACATTCACTATTGTTAACATTGATGAACTATCACTTCCCTATAATTAAAAATTGGACAACAAATGGAAAACTTCTGAAAAAACCGCGTCTTTCTAACTTCATTCTATGAGAAAATTGCTGAAAACAATAATAAATTGTGTAAACGATTCATTAAAATATCTAATTTATAGTATAAAGCCATATTTTATGTATTAGAACCAATTCGCATTTAAAAAACCGCAAAAAAATCATAATTAGCGCCAAAAACTCGCAAAACCCATTTTTTCACTTATGGGGTTTCTTCGGGACCCTATAAAACAGACTTATGGGGGTGATATTTGAAAAGTGATATTTTATTCGTATTCTATGGCTAATTTTGAAGAGAAATGTTAAGTTTCAACTCGATTGAGATAATATTGAGGATTCTGAATAAGATTTACAAAAACGTATTTTTTTCTTATGGGAAATACATGTTAAACTTCATGGGGCTTCCGCCACCCCTAAATATCATTTTTTTTAAACAAAAAAAAATGGATTTATTTTTGGGTGGATTCTAACAAATTTGGGGGGTGTCCCGATAAAAATTTAAAAAAAATTGTTCCCAATGCATTTTTGGACCACACTAGTGTACATAATTCTGCTCAGCTATGAACTACGAGCTCGATATTTAAGTTAAAAAAGCAAAGAATAGGCTACCTCTGTTCGTAAGTCGCAGATGGTCACCCATCTGAGTGCTATCCGTGCTCGAAATGGCTTAACACCGCGATCTTCCCAAATCGAGATTTAACGATCAGCTAATACCGCCGGTTAACCAAAACTTTAGCTGATCTAACCATAAAGGACCCAGCATAATTTACATTGTAAATGGCTAACCATAGATACGGATCCCCGACATGCAAACAAACAACAATTTCGTTCATTCAACCAAAATGTTTTCTGAAATCAACCAAAGGCGGTCAACAAAACGATTTTGCTGTATGAAGAAAAATATTTTTCTAGGTAAATGATACAATAATTTCTGCTTTTTTCATTTCACACATTTTTACGCTAGAGTTATAATTGACGGGTTGCAGTACGGTACTAGATCAGCAATATTTTCACCGAAAATTGGGTTTTCTGCATAAAAAATTCTTAGAAAGTCGAATATGCGTCGTATTGAAGGGATGTAATCGAAATCTCATTTTTAATATATAGTAATAAAAAGATCAGCAAACCAAAACTTGTCTCACATATTAGTGATGCATCCGAGAAGATTTCGAGAACATTCGAGATTTTTCTTAACATGTTTAGGTGAACTCAAAATTTCATGAAGATAGCGAATCTTGAATAAAAACTTTCGAGATCTCGAGTCAAGAATCTCGAAACTTTTTATTCGAGATTCTCGATCTCCATGAAGTTTTGAGTTCACCAGAACATATTTCAAGAAAATCTCGAATTTTCTCGAAATTGTCTCGAATGCATCACTATCACATCTCAATCCTCTTTTTTTTGTTGAAGATTCAACCAAACTGTTTCATCGAAACTGGTTTCATATTTCAACAAACCGTTTGAAAATTCGTATTCTTTCTGAATGAAATTAACTTTTTTAATTGAAAATTTGACGATTCCATTTTTGGTTCAAAAATTATCATTTTTAATTGAAAATTCAACCATTTGGTTTTAAATTAATCTTTCTTGGTTGAAAATTCATCTATTTGGTAAAGGATTTAACTATTTTCTTAAAATTCGTTTTTTTTTTCGTTTTATTCAACTGTTTAAAAATTCGTCTTTTAGTGAAAAATTCATCTTTTATAGTAGAAGAGTCATCTTTCAATTGCAATTTTTTGATTGAATTTTGATTTTTTTGTCGAAAATTGAACAGTTTTGTTACAAATTCGTCTTTTTTTATTGAAAATTCATTATTTTTGACAGAAAAGTTATTTTTATTTGCTGAAAATAAACATTTTTATCGCAACTAAATTGTGGCTATACTGTATAATTTTGAATGAAAAGCTAGTTATTTTGTTTCATTATCGCAATGAATGGAGAAAGACCTAAAAATTAAGGTTCTTTTTGATCATATATATAGGGCTATGTATATATATATATATATATATATAATTCAAAAAAAAATTAAACAACCACCGCAGGGTACCACTAAGAGCAACTGCCATCTAAAAAGAAAATGTCAATAGCCCCCCGTAGAACCGCGGTAAAATACACCTATGGCCACGTCTCACATCCGTGAGATGGGTGGTCACAGGGCACGACGAAATCACAAAGACAGGCCGGCGAAACCCTCGTGTATCTTGAGGACACGAAGCGACCCAAGGATGACAGCTTTCTGCATCCATCTCGCAAATGCCTTGGCATATTTTTGGCACGCGGGTATGGCTTTTAGGTTACGAACCAGTGATAATTTAGCTCCTCCGAGAGCACCTATCACAAGGACAATTACACGTACCGAATATTTTGGGTACAGTCGTTGCAGCTCTCTTTTAAGGTCTTGATACCTCTCCTCTTTTTCTTTCTACTTTGCAGTGATGTTGTATTCGGACGGAGCCGAGAATTCGATCACGAATATCGTTCGTTTCTCGAAGTCATGGAGAACAATGTCAGGCCTCGAGTGCGCAACGGAGACTGCTGCCCGAAAATCGTAGTTCCAGAAAAGCTGGCACTTCTCGTTTCGGACAATTGACTCTATATCCCTTGGAGCGTTCGGCAGGGCGGGGTCGCGACCAACACCGTAAGAGCGACAAAGGTGGTAATAAAGTACTCTTAGGGCCGCATTATGTCTATAGATATACGTTGTTCCTGCGTGGGTTAGACACCCCGATAGTATGTGTTCTAGGTACTCAGCGTGTGCATGACACGCTCTGCACCTATCACTGGGAACTTCTTGACAAAAAATGCGGGCGCGGTATGCTAAGGTGGAGATTACACCGTCCTGGCATGCGAAAATGAAGCCCTCTGTACCTGAATTGAGCCCTGATGATTTGAGGAAAGAAAAAGTTTGCTCCTTTGACAAGGACTGTTTTTCTACATTTCTGTGAAAGTTTCCGTGCATATGCTTGTCGAGTAGCTCTTGGTGAAATTTTCTAACCTCTGCTTTCTTTACTTCGGCTTTTAGACGTGAAGCATCTAGATGGAGTAATGCACTTTCCTCACTTCTGATGTTGAAATTCAGGCCAAGGGTCTCGGCAGCTTGCTCCGCGGCTTTGTAAAGGAACGCTCCTTCGCCAATCATCTCGTGGTTTCTGACCATCTTTAGGAGAGGATCTCTGCCATTCGCAACGATGTTAGCTGTACTTAAAACAATTCGGTTATGAAGACAGTGGAGATTCAGAAGTCCGCGTCCACCTTGACAGCGTGAAATGTATAATCGCGGAACTGACGAATTGATATGCAAGCTTTTATGCATATGCATGATCTTACGCGTGGTGACATCAAGGGCCTTAAGCTCGTTCTTCGTCCATTGAACCACCCCAAACGAGTAGAGTAGAACCGGGACGGCAAGCATGTTAGTCGCAGATACCTTGTTCAACGCCGACAGATTGGAAGACCAAATCTGTCGAAGAAGATGCTTGTATCTGCTTCGGAGAGACTCCTTCACTGATGTTACGTCCTGAATGCGGCTTTGAGGCACGCCCAGGTATGTATAGGTCTCTCCAGTTTTAAGATGACTAATAACACTTATATCCACAAGCTCAGGGTCCTTGGGAACGCCAGTAATCTGTCCTTTCTTCAAATGAATTTTGGCACACTTGTCCAAACCAAAGTCCATCCCAATCTCTCCTGTGTAGTTCTTGACGATATTTATAGCAGTTTGAAGTTTGCTTTTACCAGCGGCATAGATCTTCAAGTCATCCATATAAAATACATGAGTGACCTTATGCTCACGCTGATTAGTGTCGCCACAGAGGTATCCAAGAGAATTTCGTAGTGCGAGAGATAGAGGCAGAAGTGTGATGCAAAAAAGCAAAGGGCTCATACTATCCCCTCGAAAGACGCCCCTCTGGAAGGTGACCTTGTTCGTCGTCAGACGATGATTCCTAGATGAGATGGTAAATCTAGTTTTCCAAAGAGGCATAAGTCTCTCTATGCATCTCACTATGTGTGGATGTACCTTCAAGCTTTCCAACAGACAGATGATAAGTCTATGAGACGTTGAATCGAAAGCTTTCCGGTAGTCAATCCAGGCCATTGACAGGACGCGCTGATGGGCGGCAGCGTCTTTACAGACACACCTGTCAATTAGCAGGTTCTCTCGACAGCCTGCTACACCTTTTTTCGAGCCTCGCTGTTCGTACATCTCTCGCCATACAGGCTCAATTCGTCGAACGATCCTGTTGTTTAGGACAGCTGTAAAGATCTTATACAGTGTGTTTAAACAAGTTATTGGCCTGTAATTCTCTGGTCTGGACAAGTTGCCTTTCTTCGGTAGGAGTATAGTGCGTCCTAACACCAGCCACTGCGGAATGGGCGTCTCCGACTTTAAATATGAGGTGAATATGCGGGCCAAATGTTGGTGTATAGAAGTAAACTTCTTCCACCAAAAGTTCTTAATACAATCTGGTCCAGCACCAGAAAAGTTCTTCGTACCTCTAAGTGCTTTTTTCACCTCTTCGGCAGTGACTGATGGGCACTCCTCAGATTTTATGAGGCTGTCGCGAAACTCTTTGAAGCGGATGATATTGTCAGTATCTTCTTTCAACCCTAGTGTTTTCGGGATCTTGTACACCTCTCTCCAAAAAGTTTCTACCTCCTTGGGCTTGGGTGGTTTTTTTACAAAAACAGGGGGATCACTCAAGAGGCGTGATGGGTCAGCAAGAAACTGTTGATTCTCCCTGTTCCATCTCTCCCTCTTCTGTATCCTCCTCCTTGCGTCAGATAACAGCCTTATTTTGTCAACAATATGCTGCTTGATTGTCAGCAGCTTTGACTTGTTCAGTGTGTGATTCAAGGTCCTTAGTTCTTGGGCGAACTTTCGAACCCTTTCCGTGAACGGTCTACCAGATGTTATGTAATCAATCACACATTGAACACGGGACGCATTCTGTCTTGCCCATCCAATTTTCTTGTTCAGCTGGTGCAAGCGTCTTCTGGTCTTCTGATCCATCGTCGGTTTCAGCCTTCGATTTGAATCAGCCAAAGCTCTCGCAGCACCATAAACTGAGCAATTGATGGTCCAGAGGTCGGACTCTTGCGAGATATCTCCACGAAGGGAGGCATCCATTTCAGCCAGATCTTGGGGCTTAAGAGGAACTTGCATGTTGATGTTCCTCCTTGTACTGAAATGGCGATCATCTCTCAGAAGGTGCCTGCTTTCTGTGGTTGGTCTTAATGTCGTTTCATCTTCGTCTGCAGCTTGTTCAAGCAGCGGTTGAGGAAGCGCTCCGCGTACATATCCATTTTTCCGCAGGTAGTCGGCTTGATTTCGTAAAGACTGATGCGAAACGTATTGAAGCTCTGGGTGTTTCTGGCACCACAGAGTATGCATACGCGCCATAAAGCCTCCGCGAACACGGATAATACTGGCATCGTAGCAGTCTAGCACGTCATTCTTAAGTTGATCCGTCCACTCAATGTGGGCATTTCGCCGGTTCGTCGTCGTGTTTCCATCTAAATTATTTTCAGCACCCCGAACTCTAGGGTGATCGGCATTGTTTGCCGATCCATTGTCGGGTGCTCTGCGCGTTCGATCGTTTTGAACCGCATCTACAACATTTTGGTGGTTTGTTGGTTTCATTGTTCTTCCCACGAGCAGCTAGAGAAAGGGTTTGTCAATCCTTGTAGAGCCCCGCGTGCAAGGATAAGGCTGATACTCTGAGACGTTGCCCGGTATACCAGAGTCACCGTTAAAGACACCTCACCCAGGTGCCATGCAGATAAAAAAATCTATTTTACACAATTAATTATTAATTAATTAATTATTCTATTCTTTGTTTTTGCTTCTTTTGTAAAATAGCTCTTTTTCTTTGAATTAATTTTGTTTAAGCATTGGGAAAAAAGCAAAAATAATTCACTTAAAACAACATTTGAAAAATAATTTTTGTTGTGGTTGACTTATTATTTGTTCATAAATAAAAAGGCGATTCAAAGTTTAAGATTTTAGAAAAAACCGCCACTTTCTATTATCATTAACAATGGCAATAAATTGTTTAAATAATTATTTTGTTAACTTGAATTCATTATTACTTCACTCCAAATGAAAATTGGACAAACAGCCAGACATTTGAAGAAAAAAAACCGCGTCTTTCTTGCATTATTCAAATATAATATTATTATTAATTATAATAAATTGTTTAAACAATTAATTTTCTTGACTCTAATTAATTGAAAATTTGACTGAAAGTGATTTTTTTTTGTTACAATTTTGTAGCCTTTTTCTAAGAGAATATTATTAACAATATTAATAAATTGTTCAAACAACCAATCGACCAATCGACCAATTGATTTATTTTTATGTGGATTTGAAAAAATTTGGTATATTTAACATATCAATATTCTGAATAAAATACATTTCCCAGGTGTGTACCCGGTACAAAGTATTTGTACATCTCACCATGTACAAATACGGAAAATAAGCAGATTTTTTACGATAGTAGAAGAATATATTGTTTTACGTAAAATTTATGTGTAAACTATATTAAATTCAATTTAAAAAACTCTTCAAATTCTTTACATTTCAAGTCTAAATATTGCATTTTTAACAAGATAGATGAATTTTAAAACAAATGGTTGAATTTCCAACTAAGAAGATGAATTTTCTACCAAAAAAGACGAAATTTCAACACAATACATTTTCAACAAACAAAATTCCTAACAACAACAAAAACACGAATTTTTAACATAATAGATCATTTTTTAAACAAAGATATGAATTTTCAACTAAATAGTTAAATTTTCAATCAATGTGCTGAATTTGCAACTGCCATTACGAATCTTTAACTGAAAAAGTTGAATTATAATCCATAAAGATGAATAATATCAACTAAAATGATGAATCTCTACCAGGAACATTGAAATTTTCAACAAAGATTAATGATAATCAATGTTCTACCAAAATATTTAACTCAAAAATATAATTATCAACCAAAAATGAAAAAGTAAAATTTCAATTTGAACAATCAATTTGCAACCAACAAGAAAACCAATTATTAACAAAATATTTTAATTTTTCAACCAAAGTGTCGAATTTTCAACCAAAATGAAGAATCTTCAACAGTAATAGTTGATCTTCAAACCAAAAAGTTGAATTTTCAATTAAAATTATGAATCTTTAAGTGGAGTAGTTGAATCTTCAAGCAAAAAAATTCTTTTTCTGCTAAAAAAGGCGAACTTTCAAAT